>JAOTRH010000024.1:20671608-20693943 GCA_034768845.1 Heliamphora exappendiculata
ATCTTATTAAAAATTTTTAAAATTTTTTTTTTTTTTTTTTAAAACACTAAAAATAAGCAAAATTCGCAATATTTAGCCCAGCCTCCCTTTTGACTTTTGTTTCTAACTTGTTTAAGTCGTTTTTTTTTAAATATATATTTTAAATTAAATAAGTAAAATAATTTATTGGGTGTATTTTAAGAACAATTTAGGCTATGTTTCAATTATTTAAAAAGCTTAGCTATAAAGATGTTTAGTTTTTTTTCTGAAAAAGAAAAATAAAATAAAATTAGAATGTTTAAGATAATTTTTTTAATTAAATAATTAAAATTTTCTGTAGAGGATTTTTTTAATTTATTAATAAATGAAATTATTGAGTATAACTTTTTTTATTAAATAATTAAAATTTATGTTTATAAATCACCTCATCAAATATAATTTCTGTAGTCGCAACTTCTCAAACGTCAAACCCATGGATAATGGCGTGGTTGTTGGTATGGCTGCTAATCGTACACGACGCGACACGGGTTATTACAACTAACAGGCGAGCGAAGACGAAGAGGCCAAAAGCCCGCGCGCACGGACTCGCTACCAGAGAGCTTCAAAGCTCTTTCAATGGAGCTATGCGGAGCTACTTCTTTCGCTTGGACTAATTCCATCTCTTCCTCCCTCAAATTCTCTCAATCCTTCTCGGTCAGTCTCTCCATCGCTCTATATATCTCTCCGCACACATGCATTTTCGGTTCTTGTTTGAAGCGCGAATCGTTTTGTTGTATAGATTTACGAGGCTAATAAGAGATTTAGGGTTTGGTGCCTCGGCAACGACGATGGCTCTGCTCAATCCCTGAAGGTAATGCTTTGTTTCTTTTCTCCCTTCACAACAATTTCCTCTCTGTAATTTCTTTTTTACTGTTTCTTTTTTTGATTTTTTATGCTAATGCATTTGCGGTTATGAATGTTGAATTCATGAGGGAGAGCAGTATATGGATTGAGACCCCCAATTAGGAATGGTACTGGGGCGGGGCGGGGCGGAGATGTGGAGAGAAGAACATGAATAGCGGCAGAACATGAATATATTGGGAGTAATTTATAAATTTTAAAGAAGTGATACTAATAAAAGGGCAACATAAAGCGAGAAGAGATATTAAGATCCCACAAACTAGGTGGTGGAATTTTAAAGATGAGAAATTGAAGATTTTTAAGGACAAAATGTATAAAGAAGTAAGGTGAGATTTAGAAGAAGATGCAAATATTATTTGGAGTACAATGATAGAATATATTAAAAGGATATCGAAACAAATTTTTGAAGAGTTAAAAGTGAAATAACTAAGGAAACTTGGTGGTGGAATGAAGAGGTCCAAGTCATGGTAAAAGTAAAGAATGAATGTTTTAAAAGGTGGCAAAAAGATAGATATGAAGACAATTTTAGGAGTTATAAACAAGCTTGGAAGGACATTAAGAGAATCATTAGACATGCAAAATTGAAAGCTTATGATGACTTTTACGCTAAATTAGATAATAAAGAGGGAGAAAAGAACATCTACAAACTCTCTAAGTGGAGAGAAAGGAAAACAAGATATCTTACTCAAGTTAAATGTATAAAAAGTAGAATTCAAGAGTGTTAGTAAATGATGAGGTGATTAAGGAAAGGTGAAAAACTTATTTTGAAAAATCATTAAACGAAAGTCGAAAAACGTGTGGAAAGACTTAAAGGAGAATAATATGATAACTCAGATGAAACTAAATAATATAAGTTCTATTGCAGAATAAGGAAGTTTGAAGTGAAAACTGTAATGAAAAGAATGAAATCAGGAAAAACTTTAGGACAAGATGGTAACCTTGTGGAGGTGTGGAAATGCCTAGGCGAAGTGGGAGTGTCTTGGTTAATAAAATTATTTAATAAAATCATAATGACTAGAAAAATGCCTAAAGAGTGGAGAAAGAGTATTTTAATGCCTATATATAAAAATAAAGGAGATATTCAAAATTCTAACAACTATAGAGGTATTAAGTTGGTGAGTCATACGATGAAATTATGAAAAAGAGTGATTGAACATCGTTTAAGGCAAATGACAACAGTATCACAGAATCAATTTAGTTTTATGCCTGGTAGATCAATTATGGAAGCAATCCACTTACTAAAGAGATTAGTAGAGAAGTATAGAGAAAAAAATAGAGATCTTCATATAGTTTTTATAGATTTAAAAAAAACCTATGATAGAGTGCCTAGAGATATCATACGGTGGGCGTTTGAGAGAAATAGAGTGACAAATAGTTACATTGATGTGATAAGAGACGTGTAATGGAGCTGTCACGACAATTAGATTACCTGTAGGAGAAACAAGTGAATTCTTAATTACAGTAGGATTACACCAAGAATCGGCTTTGAGTTCTTATCTTTTTGCCTTAGTTATTGATGAATTGACTAAACATATTCAGGATGAGTTCCCATGGTGTATATTGTTTGCTGATGATATTGTCTTTGTGGATGAGACTAGGAGTGAGCTTAAAGCTAAGTTAGAATGTGGAGGAAAGCTTTAGAATAAAAAAAATTTCGAATAAGTAGAAACAAAACTGAATATATGGAATATAATTTTAGCAGTAATAGGAGTATAAATAGTGAAAAAGTAAATATTCAAAACCAAGAGATACTTAAGAATGAATATTTTCGTTATCTAGGTTTGATTATTAACAAAGATGGAAGTTATGCAAATAATGTAACTTATAGAATCAAAGTTGGTTGGCTCAAGTGGAGGAGTGCTTCCGGAGTTTTATGTGATCGACGGATACCTACAAGATTAAAAGAAAAATTTTATAAGACAGTTATTAGACCAGCGATATTATATGGAATAGAATGTTGAGCTGTTAAGAAAGATCACATAAATAAGATGAGTGTTGCGGAGATGAGAATGTTAAGGTGGATGTGTGGTAAAATTAGAAAAAATAAAATTAAGAATGAAAAGATTCGTGAAATGGTAAGAGTTGTACCAATTGAGAACAAGTTGAGAAAAAATAGATTAAGCTGGTTTAGACATATACAACGTAGACCAGTTAATGCAGTAGTTAGAAAACGCGACAAGATCATAAGTAATGAAAACACTAAGAGAATGGGTAGACCTAAATTGACATGGAATGCTGTATTAAGAAAATATATGAATCTATTAAAACTAACTGAAGATATGGTTCTTAATAGAGTAGAATTGCGTAAAAAGATTCATGTAACCGACCCCAATTGATTAGGACACAGGCTTAGTTTGGTTTGGTTTGGTAAAGAAGTGATACTAATAAGAAATAAAAAAAGAAATAAATGAATTATTTAAACTAAAAATAGAAAAAAACATAAATATAATTTTTTAATGTTTTAGTTTATTAGTATAAGTTTATAATTGTGTACCTTCACATGTAGCGTTAAATACCTATTTATAGAATAAAAAATCCTTCTTCATAAAGTATTCCAATTATATCATAGAATTATCTTTTTACGTGAAATCTATCAATATCATAACTCTATACTATTTAAAGATATGATCTTATCTCTTTTAAGGAATTTTATCTCCTTTAATTGTCCTCAGCTTCTACTTTCTTTGATCATACTGAAGAGATAATGGAAGCTTTTATTTGTGCGACACTCTTTATGCATTTGAGAGAATCTTAGAGTTACATTGCACTTGAAAGCAATATTTTTTTAAATATATCTAATTAGAGACGACTTTTGTTTACCCGGAGACGACTTTTGTTCATCTGGGGCAATTTTTGTCTACCCAAAGTCAACTTTTGTCATATAACATTTGAATTTAGGCTTCGTTCGTTTCAATATAAAATATTTTTTTAGTAAAATATTTTTCATGTAAAATATTTTAATAAAAAAAGTATTTTTTCAATTTTATTTTCTAGTGTTCGGTTGACATATGAAAATATTTTCAAAATAAATTTTTTTATTGTTGGTATAAAACAAGATATTTTTCATAAAATGTTATGAAAAATATCTAGATCCTGTCCGATGCCTCATGAAGCTTGTCACTATTTGGGACAGCTTTTCCTGTGCCTTTTCGGTGACTTTTTTTCGTCTTTTTTAATTTATTTTATAGTCTAGATTTTTTATCTTTTTGATTCATCATGATAAAACAAATCTAAAAATATACTCCTTTTAGCTAGAGTTGAAAAAAGTTCACTAAAAATGAAAAAAATCCTTAAAAAAAGTCACTTGAAGGATTTTTCAAGGCTTAAAAATTTCTTTTATTTTTTTGGTTATTTTTTTACATTTCTGATTTTTCGTAACGAGAAAAATTTAAAAAGATACTATTGTTTGAGTTAACGTAAAAAACAATCACTAATGACAAAAAAAACCTTAAAGTGGCTTTTTACGGCTTTTTTTGTTTTATGTAAACCTTTTTAAAATTTTTTTTTTTTAATTTTTCGTAACGAGAGAAATTTAAAAAGTATTATGATTTGAACTAATGTAATTTTTTTTACTAAAGACGAAAAAAGCCACATAAAAAAGCTTTACAAAAAGCTATCTCAAACAGCAGTCACCACCGTCGTTGGTTTATGTGTCTTTGTTTTAGAAATCGACACAAAATATCAAAAAATGTGTGAAGTGCCAGAGTCGAAGGCACGTTTTTTAAGAAAACGAAAAACAACTTATCAATTTTTTTAAAGGAAAACAATTTCATCTTGCGATGTAAAATATTTTACTTAAAAAATTTATTTTATTTATTTTTTGTTAACCTAACAGTAGAAAATAGGTAAAATATTTTACCAAAAAATATTTACGTTAAAACGAATAGAGCCTTAATCAATTTCCCAAAGGCAAGTTAAGGAGAACTTGTCTGCAACACTTTGAGTTGTTTATCTTATGATTGTGTTATATTATTCCTTGACCGTGGAAGGTCGGAAAGCTTGTTCATCCCCTGGCTTTGCACTTAACTAAGTTTGGATGAGCCCTTGCATTGGCTTGAAGAAGTTTTTATTCTCTTCAAAGCCAGAGTATTCCTCGACCGTGGGAGGGTGGGAGGCTTGTTCACCCCTTGGCTTTACTTTTGACCGAGCATGGGCGAGCCTTTGCTTTGGCTTCAAGAAATTTTTTTCTTTTTTTCAATCTTTTTCGAAGTCAGATTATTCCTCAACCATGAAAGGTCGGAGGGTTATCCTTTGAACGGTTGTAACAACTTTTTTAGAGGTCATCTCGATAAGCTAGTTCATCGTGCCGAAACTATTCTTCAACTCTCTCCTTGCTACAGTTTTACCTTGTTTACGGAAAACATAAGAACTTTAAACTTCACCAAAATTTGCATGAGTATTATTGTATTTTAAAAGTGGTAGGAGTTTGAATTGAATATTTTAGGAATTAGTGTTTTGATTTGATTTTTTAACTTTTAAACTTTTTTGCTAAACGGGTTATATTGGCTTTTTTGCATTTTTAGCCAAAAAGCCTAGATAGGCAAATAGGTCCTAAGTCAGCTACCATCATTGTGAAGAAGAATATGATGCTAGTATACGTGTATAATTGTGTACTTTCACATGTGTGGTTAAGTACCTATTTTTAGAGTAAGAAATCCTTTTTCATAAAGAATTCCAATTATATCATGGAAAGAATTCCAATTATATCATGGAATTATCTTTTTAAGAGAAGTCTATCCATATCATAACTCTATACTATTTAAAGATATGATCTTATTTCTTTAAAAAAAATTTATCTCCTCCAATTGCGCTCAGCTTCTACTTTCTTTGATCATACTGAAGAGGAAGTGGAAACTTTTATTTGTTCAATACTCTTTATGCTTTTGGGAGAATCTTAGAGTTACATTGCATTTGGAAGCAGTTTTTTTTTTAAATATATATATATATATATTCAATTAGAGACGACTTTTGTTTACCCAGAGGCGACTTTTGTCCACCTAGAGGTGATTTTTGTCTACCCAGAGTCCACTTTTGTCATAGAAAATTTGAATTTAAGCAATTTCCCAATGCAAGTTAAAGGAGAAGTTGTCTGCAACACTTTGAGTTATTTATCTCCTGATTGTGTTATATTATTCCTTGATCGTGGAAGGTCGAAAAGCTTGGTCACCCCTTGGCTTTGCACTTAGCCGAGTTTGGATGAGTCCTTGCATTGGCTTCAAGAAGTTTTTATACTCTTTAATGCCAAATTATTCCTCGATCGTGGAAGGTTGGGAGGCTTGTTCATCCCTTGGCTTTACTTTTGACCGAGCTTGGGCGAGCCTTTGCTTTGGCTTCAAGACAAAGTTAGATTATTTCTCAATCGTGGGTCGGAGGGTTATCCTCTGAACGACTGTAACAACTTTTTTAGAGGTCATCCCAGTAAGGCAGTTCACATTGCCGAAACTATTCTTCAATTCTCTCCTTTCTACAATTTTACCGTGTTTACAGAGAACATAAGAACTTAAAACTTTACCAAAATTTGCATGGGATGGCACTCCCATGTTCGGTGATGTGTAATAGGTACACGCACTTGTAGTAATACAGGGTGGTACACCTGTGTCTTGCTTAGTTTATGTATATAGCTTTGTCTTTGTCGAACACGTTTTAATGTGTGAGAAAATTTTTAATGCATAAGCTGAACAAATCTTGAATGCTTGAGCAGAATGTAGGCTTGCATAGCATATATAACCGAACAAAGCATAAATATGACCGAACAACGCTTGCACCTTGAGAGCATAGGCTCACACAAAGCTTGAATGCTTGTGTAGAACGGAGGCGTGCATAGCACTTACAGCCGAACAAAGCATAAATATGACCGAACAGCGCTTACACCTTGAGAGCATATGAATATAATCGCCATACATATCATGATCGGATGAAGAGACAGCAAGATTGCCAAACATAGCATGATGCATCGGTGGGTTTGACTTTGATCTTTCTCTTATTGAATGGAATCCCTAGTTTTCAACATATATCTCTCTATTGCATGAAAGCCTCTTCACTTGCGGTGCTTGAGCCCATTGTTGCTTCAAATTCTCCCTTGATCAGATATTAAATCTTGATTTTTTAAGCCATCCGGCCAGAACTCCATAGGCTCACTGTGGCTTATTGATAAATGATAAATCCCATTGAGGGGGATTTTAGAAGACGATCAAAACAAGGGAGATGACTAAAATCCTCTTGATGTCACTCTTGATCACGAGAAAATAACATATGCTAGAAGAATTTTGCCTCTTGTCACTAACAACTGCAAACAACAATTTTTAGCATGTGGGAGCATGTTGTATACTTGTATATATGAATATATATACTTCTAAGATTATTATATTCATCCACCATGGAAGCACATTATTTTTGTTGCGGCCAAGGTTGGTACTTTCTCCGTTGAACTAAAATCGTTCCCATAGACGACGCCACATTGTATAGGGAAAAAATTGTACCTCCACATAATGATGAATTTGCCCAACGAAGAAAATGAATCATGCATTGGCAAACTCCAAATTCCCACAAAAAGCGAACACCGTTAGTACCCCGATCGGCAGTGACCAGCCGGGGGCACTCCGATGCGTAAGTCAGCTACTATCATGGTGAAGAAGAATATGATGCTAGTATAAACGTATAATTGCGTACCATCATCTGTAGGGTTAAGTACCTATTTATAGAGTAAGAAATCCTTTTTCATAAAGAATTCCGATTATATTATGGAATTACTTTTCAAGAGAAGTCTGTCCATATCACAACTCTATATTATATAAATATACGATCTTATCTCTTTAAGGAATTTTATATCCTCGAGAACTTAGTTAAATTTTGCTGTGTTTTGAGCGAGTTTTCAACGCACTGAACGTATTGAAAGTTGGTGTGAAGCCAGCAGTCATGGTAAATCCGCGACAACAATCCTCATATGGATTGTAATATAATGTAGGGTTGGATTGTAGTTAAGTGAAACGAAAGACTTTGGATTGGAGTTGGACATAGATGTTACCACAAAATTTTAGCTAAATCTATGCTACACTCCCATACAGTCCCCACACTGTAGTATAGGCAAGTTAGACTTTACTTGCAGATCCCATTCCGCTCGAGTATAGATTGTATACATATTCAGATTCCTTTCCACATGAGCATCAACTGAGCTAGTGTAGTTGATTTCTAGACGAAATGCACTGTGCATAATTAAGAATGTTTTGCTCACTGTTTACTATGCATTGTAAAAAAAAAGACAAAGCAGTACAAGTGTCATGATAGGTGTCTATATTTTAGTTTCTGAAAAATTTTAATTAACATACCTTTTCGGTGTAATGGGTATTATATATAGATTTTCATATTAACCTCAACAGTTGTAATCTTATTCTTTCATCTTATTGGTTCTCCATAATTGCATGATTGGAAATATCTTCATATGAACTTCATTCGCTTCACATGGCATAAAAGACTAATTACTGTTATGCTTGTACCGGTGAAATTACATTTGGGGAAAACTGCAAATACCATTATCACAGTGTTGAAAAAATGGATGATCTAAAATAATTAGCATGCTGTGTAATGCCACCCTCATTGTTGAAGCTATTGCATGCTGCATTTTTATATTTATTGCTGATCAAAGAAAGCATAAAGTTGAAGACATGTTCACCATGTTTGCTTTTTTCAGGTCATTAAAGTTATACACTACACTAGTCTTTCCCTTTCATGGTTAGGGACTCGGGATAGATTAGTATTTATCCGTTTGCCATATTTACTGGGCTGTGTATAATCAATGAGTTGATCTATCTGGTAGATTCGTTTTGTTTGGTTGATGCATTGAAAAAAAACTTAATTTTCTTGCTTTTCAGATTTATATTGCATGGCTTTGGTTCCTTGGAAAGTTAATGATTTTTTTCAGTTTTTTGGCAGGAAAATCAGATGACTGTCTCAATAACTGGAGCTACCGGATTTATAGGTAGAAGACTGGTACAAAGGCTGCATGCAGGTTATGGTCCTTGCATCTTGTTGTAATTCTACTTACTAGATCATTGTATAATCATCGTGTGGTTATAGAAAATACATGAAATTCTGTGGATCAGATGGTTCATTTATGATGGCATGATTTAGGGATTTTTTTTTCACCAAGTATATCTCATGGGCAAGTATCAGTAGTGGATGCCACCCTCAACTCTAAAACATCCCTAGGAAATGAAGGTCTATACATGTCAAGACTCAAAAGTTGGTTTGTACTTTATACACTTCTTACATGTCAAGAGCTTCCGCAAGATTTAAATCAAGATGAGAAAATGTCGTTCTCAACTCCTTGAATTTTCCTTCCATTTCTTTCACCCAAAGAATTCCACATCAAACACAAATGGGCCAAAAACCCAGCCTTCATCCTAAGCTCTCCCACTGTACCTCTCAACCAGCTATGAAAGAGCCTGCGGCATTACAAGAGGCCACCGCAAGCCATTCCGCAGTAAGACTCAGATGGCATCAGGGTTGGCTTGATGTTGGCAGGTGACCACTATCCTCCATTGATATTGAGCACCACGTTGTCCACAATCTCATTGTACTCATTCTTGTGTGCTTCTTTCTCTATTTTCATGGTTAACCCATTTTCTCAACAATATACGCTTTTCAAGACACCGTGCTCATATAAAGATAACTAAGTACTGAAATTATAACATTGAGCATAAACTTGAAATTTAAAAACAATTTTTCGAAATTACTTGCTCATATCGTAAAGCTGAAAAAAACTCCATTTTGAGAGCTCCATCAAGACTTGATTTCAAGGAAGCAAACCCCCAATCCTCCAAAGAACTCAGCTTGTTTCTGATTGTCACAAAAAAACACTGCCTTGTCCACCTGAAATGGATAGCATTCCCTAGCCACACTGCAATGGATGATAATGTGTACAGACTGCCTATCATGTTTGCAAAGGAAACACTAACTGACAGCGGTTTACCTTCTCCTAATCAGATTAATTATCAACAGTCATTATCTTCTCTTGGCCACATTCCACTCAAAAGGCAACTTTCGAAGGAGCTCCAATGACACAAATCCACTTCCACTCAACAATCACCCCTCTTTTATCCACGCCAAGGTCACATAAAAGTATTTCACCTCAAACCACCCCTTATTCGAGTCAACCCAGCACAAAGAATCTTGACCCTTTTTGAAACCGCCCACCCTTGAAGCAAATGCAATAGCTCTGACTAGCCTCTATCTCCCAATCTTGCATATTTCTCCCTAAGCTGAACATCCCAGCCCAGCACATGTTTTTTCCCTCTCCCATTATTAGCATATTGCGTCATTATCAGTTGCTTTCCATGTGCCATGCTGCATCCAAACATATAGTTCATATGAAATTGCAGTTTTTGAATATTTTGAAATTGGCACATCTCCACTCATACACACGTTCATGCACACACTTGCATGAAACTTATGAGTGATTTGAAGAGATCAGATGGGTAAGTGTACCTTTTATTATCATCGGAATGCAGATAATCATCGAGTTCGTGTCTTGACGCGGTCTAGATCTAGAGCTCAGTTAATTTTTCCAGGTAAGAAGGTAATGATTACATTTATCTGTTTGCATAAACCTTTACAATATATCGGCCTAAGAAATTAGTGATATAGCGGTGAATGCTATAGATACTATAGTTTTTTCCTATTTTCTTTTGTCAAGGAGCAAATCTATATCTATTTACCACCTTTGACAAAATGACTATCATCTCTGTTTGCTGGCAGGGCCACCTTCTTTTGGTTTCATTTATTTTGGCTTTGAATTTGCTATTTCTCGAATTCCATCACATACAAAATTATTCTATTTTGTAACCTACAAAGTCTTGTGTTTATGGTCTACAAAGTCTTATTCTATTTTGTAACCTACAGAGTCTTATATTTGTTTTTCAAGCTATAATTATGGCTTGACTCTTGGCATTTCCTTCTTCTGTGTCCTTGCAATTGTAGTCAGGGACTTTCCGGGAATTGTGATTGCTGAGGAGCCAGAGTGGAAAGAATCAATCCAAGGTTCAAATGCTGTTGTAAACTTGGCTGGAATGCCCATTAGTACGAGATGGTCTCCTGAGGTTAGCATTTCAAGCTTGTTTGACTGCCTAGATTGTAGTCTGAATGCTACATGCAAATGGTACTTTGACCAGAGCTGTGTTAAATACAAAGTTAGCTTTATATTTTGTTATTATCATGGTTACTATTTTTTGAAGCTGTGCACTATATAGGATCTATCGTCAGTATCGGTCTTGATCATATAAAGTTTTGATCAGTAACAGTTCCCTTATAGACTTGAAAGCTTCAAAGTGGATGTGGAATTTTTAGTAGTAGGCTGATGATTTATAGTCTAAACCACCTGTTAATCGGTAGTAGTATACCAGGGTAATTACTTGATGTCGCAAAGCATATGGAAAAAAGTTTTGTTTGTGAGAAGGCTAATAGCCATTTGAGGCTAGTAGCCATTTGAATAAGATGTGTTCCTACAACTGTTGTCATCAGTATAGTTTTGGTTAGGGTTTAGTCCGTTTGACTTTTATCTACTCCAAAAAAGTGTGTATCTTGCCTATTAGTGAGATTAGGTTTTGCATTGTCTGGATAGCACCTGATAGGGCAATGCTTTTTTCTTATTTTTGATTTATACTTAAATTTTGAATGAACATCCCCCACCCTGCACGGTTAGGGCATGACCACGAATATAATCTTTACATTATTCTCATTATCCTGGAAAAGTACAACTTACATAATAAGATTGTAATGCATCAATATCAGTTGAGTGTGTCGGATTTCTGATGGATGAAATAGTTTGTTATGTTTACACAATCCAGATATATTTATTAACTTCTATATACTGCAGATCAAGAAAGAGATCAAGCATAGCAGGATAAGAGTAACCTCCAAGGTCACCTCAAAATCTTCTTTACTAGTCTCTTACGTACTGCAAAAAGCCAAAATTAAGTTGTTCTTACTTTTGAAAAGATCATCATAATCACGGCCTCAGTGATCTTCTATGTCTTCTGTCCTCTCTCTGTATTGATTTGTTCACAAGAGAATTCTATTTTATTATGAAGGTTGTAGATTTGATAAATGACTCACGAGATGAAGTTCGACCTTCGGTTTTGGTTAGTGCAACAGCAGTAGGTTATTATGGTATGAGTTGAAGAACACCATTTCCTACCTATGTACTCATTATTTGTTAATATCATTCTTTTGCTTCTTTAGATTGATCGAATGCTCATCTTTGAGTGCATATTTAATCTTTTCTCTTCCTCAAGGACATATACCAGCCACAGTTTGGATGCCCCAGAAAACTGATGTTATTCCTTTTTTCACATAATTATTCTATTGGCTGCATCTTTTATGTAAGTTCTAATATAGTATTTGATATAATTGTCTTTGGAAAGCCTACAATCAGATGCTTCAACTTAGAGCAGCTTCCAACACCCCAATTGATTGGGACAAAAGCTTAGTTTGGTTTGGTTTGGTTTGGAACACAACAAAAGCCTTTCTAAATGTAACAAGTTCTGCACAAACCTAACAAATAATCCAAAACTGATGTTCTATTTTTTTGTCCCAAGTATATATTCTTATTTCCAAAAAAGATGCAGCAATCATCTCTTTTAAAAACCCACGAGGGGTAGCACGGGCGGTACTTCACCATTTCCCCACAAAGAAGGTCGGGAGTTCGACTCTTGGTGCTTACAACTCCTCCCGTTTGCAAAGTTCAAGTGATTAGGGGTGCTTCTTGAACCCTGAATTTAACACAGGTGGGGTGGGTCCAAAGGGCCCTGCCTAGGCTGGGTTCTCAGTTATCAAGAAAGAAAATCATCTCTTCTAGAACATAACAGTTTCTGGAAGACTGCAAGTTGGGCAGGAACCTGAAAACATGAGCCCAACCCCAATTTTTTTGGGAGCTTGGATAGCTATATTGGACTTTGGGCTAGGCTTGGGCCAGAAGTGTTCGGCCCAAACTAAATTTGGTCCAGCTTGGGCATTGGCACTGGCCAACCTGATCCAACCCCGACCTTTTATGTACAAGTATACATATCTGCTCACACATTTATATACCTAGATATATGCATATATATATGTTTAATTGTGAACATGTTTGAGGCCAGGTTGGCTTCAAAAGCAATTGCTCAGGCTTTAGGTTGGTATTGGGCTGGTTTCGCAGGCCTTGCAAACCTTGGGCTGGACCTGGTTAGACCATTGGCCTGATTGAATTTGCCCGGGTTTAGCCCTAATTCCTCACATTCTTTATATAATTGTTTTTTTCTTTAAAAACACGAAAAAGTGAAAGGGTTCATATTAGAAGAAGGGCAAAAAGTGGTCAAATGTCAGATCCCCTGTAAATGGAGCGTTCTGTATTAATAGCATCTTAACTACTGAGAAAAATAACTAAAACAGAAGTTTGTAGAACATGTGATGGAATTAAACTCTCAATTGAAACTTAAACCAGTTTACTTTTGGTGGAAATATGTTCAGTACATAAGAACAATTTGTTTTTAATGCAATTGACTGCGTTGTATCGTCATATTTCTTTCGATAAGCATCTTTGGCTTCACTGGGATATTATGTTAAATATTCCTTTGACCTTTTACAAATGTACAGGCACAAGCGAAACACAAGTATTTAATGAGCAAAGTCCATCGGGAAATGATTACTTGGCTGAGGTAAAACATGATTTATCTTGGTCCTGCACTTTTGATCTGTTTCCAAACATGAGAAATATTTGGTCTTGTAACCTATCAACACAATTCCTCTTACCAGGTTTGCAGAGAATGGGAAGCGACAGCTCTCAGAGTTGATAAGAACGTTAGATTAGCTCTTGTTCGAATTGGTGTGGTCCTTGATAAAGATGGTGGTGCTTTAGGTATGATTTTATCTTCCGAGTCCTTTTACTTCACCGGGGGCTGCAAAGTCAACTTTGCATAACAACAATAAAATAATAATAATCAAGTAGCACTCATCTCAAGTTGTCATGTAATTTAGGATCCTTAAAAATTGTAGCATCAGTTCATATTCACCAAAATATACGTACTTAAAATTCCAGATACTTTGAACTAAGAGTTACTCAAGCTCTTCCCTCCCTTTTACTAAATAAATTGTTTTTTCATTTGAGCCTGTGCAGCGAAAATGATCCCTTTGTTCATGATGTTTGCTGGAGGACCTCTGGGTTCTGGAAGACAATGGTATTACACCTGGTTTTGGTTGTCCTAGAAATTGTTGCACAAACCTGTACGCTACTAAAGAATCATTTGATATCATTTTGGTAGCAAAAATTGCTTCAACTTCATTTTCAAGAGCAATGCATCTGTTTCCAAAATGTCGACCAAGTGGTTTAAAGTATCATTTTCGCATTTTTCTTTCTTTTGATTCAGAACAATCTGGTAAAGATCTTACGACAATCATTGAGATAGATTTATTTAATCATCATTCCAAATGAGTTGTTCCACTACCCCCTAATTTCAGAAATTAATTCTTCCCTTGGTTGTGTAGGTTTTCCTGGATTCATTTGGATGACATAGTGAATCTGATATATGAAGCTTTATCTAATCCATCTTATAAAGGTAATATTTTACTCATCTTGTTTTGGGGTGATTTGGGACTTCAGAAGTGGCAGGTTTCTGGAAGATGCTTGTGTTCCTTTTCCTTTCACTTCTTGCAGTTGCTCTACTGATTTCTCTTATATGCATTCAAAATGCAATAATTGACCTGATAAATCATGGTCTGTCTGCCATACAAAATGATCTTAGTACATCATAGGCCAGTGCTCGTGTTTTAGGGCTATTTTTTTTTCTATCTTTGGACGAGTCTAAGTGGTTCAAATGCCAGGAGTTATAAATGGAACTGCACCAAATCCTGTTCGACTGGGGGAGATGTGTGAACAACTGGGATCTATCATGGGCCGGCCATCCTGGCTGCCTGTACCTGACATAGCACTCAAAGCAGTGCTCGGAGAAGGTGCTTCTGTGGTAAGAATCTCTTTATTCTGTCTATGATTTTTCTGTAATGTTCTATTTTGTTGTTCTTGTTTTGCTCTTTCGTTGATCACATTTTGCTTTAAAAGTAGCTAAGCGGTTGAGCTCCTCGCAGGTTCTGGAAGGACAAAAGGTGCTTCCGGCTAGAGCAAAGGAGTTGGGCTTCCGGTTCCGATATCACTATATGAAAGATGCATTAAGAGCCATCCTCTCACAAAAAGTTGAAGCATAGCATGATATAGATGCACATTCTTTATTCTGTAGAGAGCTCAACTTCTCAAAGCGCTCTACAGAGAAGCTATGATTGAATTTCTTTTACTTCCTTTTTAAAATTTTTTTTTAATATGCTTCATTCGATTTCTAGTGAGTCTATCTTTGAATTGATGTTTCTTTTCTTTTTCTTTTTTTTAAGAAAAATGTGTAATACATTAAAATGCCCCTTAAAAAACTGAGTTGTTCTTTTGAAGGCGGTGGCATTGACATAACATTCGTTCTCTCCATACACTACTTCCCTCTGAATTGATGAACTAGGTACCAAGAGCGCTTAAATGTAGTGATGAGTATGCTGTGCTTTACACTATTAAGATGCTCTCAATTAGGGGTGAAAAAAAGCCTGGAACCCGCTGGCTGTGGCACCTGGCCCGGGCAAGGACCGAGCTCAAAGAGGAGTGGGCTGGGCTTGGGTTTTCCCTTGAAGTTCATGCGCCGGCCGAAGGTTGAGGCTTGGACCAAACTTTACTTAAAAGGTCCAAACGATACTTTACTTAAAAGGTCCAAACGATAGCTCGGCCCGAGATTCAAACTTAATGTTTTTTTAATTTTATTACATTCATAAAAACATATATAAAAATTAAATAATAGTAAAAAAAATAATTATTATTAGAAGTTTATGTTTATAAACTAAAATAAATATAATAAAGGTGATTGTTT
This sequence comes from Heliamphora exappendiculata, assembly GCA_034768845.1. Lineage (NCBI taxonomy): Eukaryota > Viridiplantae > Streptophyta > Magnoliopsida > Ericales > Sarraceniaceae > Heliamphora > Heliamphora exappendiculata. The sequence continues at coordinate 20,687,412 of JAOTRH010000024.1, forward strand.
ATTAAATTATAAATTAGTTTATAAATATAAATTTATAATAAATTATTATTTATTAAATTAAAAATATCATTGTTTATTAAATTATAAGTTAGTTTATAAAAATAAATTTATAATGAATTATTATTTATTAAATTATAAATATCATTGTATTTTAATTATAAGTGAGTTTATAAATATATATTTATAACAAATTATCATTTCTTAAATTATAAATATTATTTTATTTTAAAGTATATTATAGAGAAACAATTAAAAATAATTATTACTATAAATTAATTTAAAAACTAAAATAAATATAAAAAACACATACATCGTGTAACAAAGTAATTTAAAAATAAATAATTTTTTGAAAAAGCAGCCCAGGCCCATGGTCCAAACCTGCCCAGACACATCTTAGGCTCAGGTTGAAGCCCAAGTCCGTATAACCTAAGAACTGGGCTGAGACATCTTCCTTCCAAAAAGCCTGGCCCAGCCAAAATTTTAACAAAAGCCCTACAAACTTGGATTGAGCCCAGACCGGGCCAAAATTTAATTCCCGCTCGCTCTCAATACAAGAAAGTTCCAATCAGGAATGTATAAATTTTCAAGTTTTCATTCAATAAAACACAATGTTAAGGTGAACATAACTATATAAAATGTAATAAAGAATTGAATAAAAATTAAAATTTCATTGTAGTCACTTAGATCCAACTACAAAAGAGGACAAGTGTTGACACTCTGGAATAACTTTAGTAAATGTAGACAAAATTTTATTGACTTTGTTCCTCATCAATTAATAGCAAGGGATAATTGTAATATAATTTTAAACCTCATAAGTTGATATAATTTTTCAAAAGCCAGGAATACTTTCGTCCTTCCAAATTTCAAGAGAAGTGAACCCATTTTATGAGTGATTATACAATGCTCTTAGATCAATACTTCATACTATTTCCTGAATAACTCATTACATATTGAGTAAAATATTAACACAAAAATAATATACTCCACGGGATGAACTACAAACTATCTAATTGGAATACCACTTAGATCATTCACTTGGCAGCACCAATACAGAACGTAAGGGCACACAAACTTTGTGAAGAATTACAACTAAGTGGGGGGTTATGTTGGCTCGATTGCAAGTTCGTTTTATTTTCTTCATTTTGAAACAAGATCCCACCGTTCCAATTTTCTTTTTATTTATTTTTTGATAGCAGAGTGCATCTAAGCTTGATATGATCATTGTGGTTGTCCACTAAACAAGCACCCGACCTGCCAAGAACAGAATAATTCAAAGGCGTTGATTTAATCAACCCTTCAATGAGTACTTCTTCCCCGTAAAAGGCTGGAACTTTGGTTCTTTCTTCGGAGGCTGCTCTTTCTCTGGCTCTTTTGCAGCCTCTTGCAGCCACAAAAATAAATAAATAAATAATTGGGATCTATCGATACTCTAACCAAAAGCAGTTTATGAAGATGCAACGACTACCTTTCGTGGATTCTTATTGCTGTTTACATTTGCACCAAACACGAGCTTCCCTCGAGTCTGACAAGTGGTTCCTTGGGAAGAACTAGACCCTGCAGAAGGTTGCCCACTGCCACTGGCAACATATGGTCGTTCGCCCTTGGGCCCGGAGGTAGATACAGGTGGAGGCTGGTACTTCATGGGTTTCCCATCCAAGCGTTTCCCTGCTCCCGTAAATGGGTTGAATTTTGGTTCAGACTCAGTTGGAGCCTCTTGATCTGCCATGAACACCGGACTGTGCTTAAAGAACTAGTTCAAATGAGGAAAGAAAAGGCTAGCAAAATTTAATACTCAAGTGACAATCTTCCGCTTCAAAGAAGATGCAAATTTCCAACAATTACAGAATAAAACTGAAAAATTGGTGTCTTCATCCAACCAAATACAAACTCGTTGCCATGGTGGTGAGAATGCTCAGACACCTCACCATAATATAGCACAAATCCACTCCAGGAGGGAAAAAGTACAAGGCCAGGCCATGAAAAAAGATCACTTTGACCTCCCCAATACAGGAGCAATGATTTGAATCATACACAAACATGAAGGAAGAGGGTTATGATGATCGTCTCATATTGTTCTTCAATGCCATCTTCCAAATTCAATATTTATAACAGAAGAAGAATTAACAAAGCTAAACTTTATGGTTCGAAAGATATCCTAGGCAGAAAACACCAACTGAATACATCCAATGTCAAAAAAGTGGATGGAATTTCAATGGGTTCCTTTTTTTGTTGACACAAGAAGAATCTCACAATCCTAATCTAAAGGGAACCACCCACCGCGGTGCTCGAACCCACAACCTCCACCATGAGAAGTTGGGAAGATGCCATGAGGCTAAATAGGTTCAACTTAAGTGTTAGTGCCCAAAGAGAGAGAGAGGGGATAGGTTGGAGATTAGAGACAAGATGAGAATGATAATTCTTGTGCACATCTTAAAAATAGTCATCTTCTAGACCCTAAGAGAAGGCTGTAAGACTCTGGATTCCCAACTCTAAAGACTATAAAGGAGGAGTATGAGAACAATCAGGCTATCAAGCTCTCATTGGTCAAATTGAAAAGGTAATGTTAAAAGAAGAAATGTAATATGAAGAGATAAATTGATGAATAAGGAAATATTCTATTACAATAAATTATAACTATAATAGTGTTTGTCCATTGGCCACGGTTGTATCCAAAGGGTTTTGAATCAAAATCAGAGATTTCATTCTGTAATTTACTGATTGCCAGTTCTTAAGTTCTGGCCGGAGCACGAGTCTGAGCAGCCAAACCTTGACTTGTACAATAACATTTTTCAAGATTTCAGTGGGTTCGTCTGATACCTCTGGCTATAATGTGGCATCGCCTGTTTGTGAAACATGTGAAAAGCCATCATCGTTATTATAACTCCCATAATCCATTGCCAAGAAATGAAACTTTAGAAGAAAAAACCATCTGATATTGTGTTTTCCCACAACATATCAACAATCATGAGCGCAGTACATGTTCACAAACAAAAGATATCTCATCTAACAATATCATAAATCCACCAATTACAATAAGTACAGTTTTAGATATGTGTTTCCAAGTTACTTAGGAGATGTTTGATTGATTGAGTTAAACATGAGATTGGATTACATATCCCACGGGATTATATTTTCCTTGTTTGAATGCAACAAGTAATAGAAGAATTATATATCTATTGAACAACTAATTCCACAAAATGTTATATATACAATACTTAAGAGAATACAGTATTACTAATCCATTCACTACTAATCCTACGGAATTACTTATCACATGGGATCCTATATCCCCTCACTATTAATCTGGTCAATCAAATGGGGCCTTAGAGATTTGAGATGCAAATTCCTCACAAAAACTTAATCCCAGTCTATCCTCAGCCCCCTAAAATAGTTGACTTCGAAATCGACTAGAAATGACTAGAATGTGGTCAAATTTTCTATATACGCTAATTAACATGAATAGTTTATACTTTTAACATGTTAAAAGTTTTTTCAAAGCATATGATGGCAAGGCATGAATGAAAAAACAACACCTTTGCATCACACGATGTTTCTAATTCTGATAGACAACAAACTAGACAGACACCTAGAAATTTTGTTCCATGGGAAACCAAGTACGCTTTCAAACCTATCAAAAGAGACTGGATGTAGTCAACATACAGAATAATCCAACAAATTAACCATAAAACCTTACTAAATTTGTCAAACGTTAACACCACAAAGAAGGGATTATATAAGTTTGTCAAGAATTGAAAACAGAAATTTATATAAATTCAATATGCCCAATAAGTCAACATATTCCCACCTCTGGCCGGTGCCTTGCTTGAAGGAATAGTCGCAACAGGTTTTTCAGGTTCCTTGTAATCAAGAGGAGGTGCAAAGTCCACCTCGCAGTCTGTCTCAATGATACTTATTGCATTAGAAGGTCTTGTTTCAATGATATCTATGTAATACTTCTTATTATTGTATGCCACCATTATACAATCTCCTGTGGTTAAGCAAGAAAAGTTCCTCAATGTTGTCTCCAAGCTGCATGAGGTAAGAACAAATGCGCGAATCAGGAGATCCACCCACAGTAAATGACAAACAAAAATGGCTCAATATCTAGTTCTAATATCAGAATTTCCACAAAAACAGGAAACACCATACTATAATCCATTTGCTGACAGAAGATTTCGGGAAAGTAAAACATTTTCTGTGAATTTTTAGATTTTCTATCCATTTGGTTTTGCCAAAAAAAGGGTGAGAAAATTTCTCCATCTCCTTTTGGTCTGAAGTTTTCCACAGGTGAAGAAAATATAACTGCAGCTGAGTAAGCTTGCCATGTAGCATCATCAGAATTCAAAACTCATCTGTTAGTTAAGGCTACACTTTTAAACTAACCTTGCCAACGAAATATAATAAGTATTACAAACAACAAAGATAACAAATTCAAAAACTAACGGGCTTGTGAATGAAGTCTACGTTCCATAAACTAAACTTCACGGTTATGGATACGAGTTCCAAAGACTTCACCAAGTTTTGTCTATAGACAATAGCTCATTCATAAACTAAAATTACAGGGACCAAAGTGGAATTCGAGGTAAAAGTGTTAAGGTTTCTAACTGCAATTTACCCATACAAAAATGAAGGTGAAAAAACTCAGTAGAGTTAATATATTCTCTAATTGCTCAATTATCAAGATGACAAACAGATGGCATCATGCTGCAGAGACCAAATCTTCAAACATCACTGGAATCAGGAAATATCATCCCAACTCCAAGAAGTAAAAAAGCTAAACAGAAGGATCATGGACTCACATGGCCTTTGGATTGGAAATATCCAAGAAGTCCTTCGTATGGGGTTGTAGTTTAACATATGTCCCTTTCGGGAGAGTCACATTTTTCACTTGCACAATGTCTCCTTCTTGTAAGAGCAGATTCTCCATCATCTACAATGAACAATACAGGGTACATCATTGGAGAACATATGCCCAGAGGCACTCCTTTACAGTATACTGCCATAGAGCACACCAGAACCACGAAGTTTGTATATAGAAACACTACTGGATGCCTACCCAATAAGGCATATAAATCTTGCCTTCTTCTGCAATGAACTCCAGAACGCCACAATGAGAAATGCGCTTGGTAGGAGCATTTTGAAGTTCAAACAACATAGGATAATCAATTTGAAGAGACGCTGCAGGATTGAGTATTAATATCAGCATTTCATAAGATGATTGGGGTAAAAATTCAATTAGCCAAAGAAGATAATAAGCTATCACAAAAATTTGCAAATAAATCAACTAACCAAGGCGGTCAAGGGTTGACGGAGGCATTACAACTGCAACACATAAAGTTAAACAAAATGAAAGTTAAGACATTAAGAAGGTTAACAACCACACATACAAAGATAGAAACGTTTTAGACGGTATGAGTTTGATAACTTACTTTTATCACCATTTTCAATCAGGGGCTACAGGATGAAAAGAAGAAAAAATGAATCAGCAAAATACAACAATACAGTATAGAGTTTATTCCCCCAACCCCCCTCTCCAATCTCTCTCGGGGAGGCAGGAGAGGGGAAGATGAGTAGATGACAAACATGTTCTCCTTTCCCGTACAGCCTTCCAACCTTATCAATAAAAGATGCAGGGTAACATTGGTAGGTTTGCTCAAATGATGTTCCACCATATCCATAGCCATCGAAAAACTGCAAAATCGCCACCAATGAAGTGAATTATGACAGTGACAACGATAAAAAAAAACATTTACAATCACGATAACAACAGTGACAGTAGTTATTAACTATTATTGTTATTTCTATTGTTGATATTATAAGCATTAAAGACACAAGGACAACACTCTTCTTCTTTCTTTTCCTAACAGTAAGTCAGCCTTTGTTAAAAACAACTAAAATATAATCTCCCACAAATGATACTACAGCCAGTTCTAGTCTGCCATGAAAAGATTAGTCCAATAAACTTCTCAAAGAAAAAAAAACTTCTCCAAATATTTGGAATAAGATTTTTGGTAAAGTTAACATATCTCAGATAGTATGTGCAGAATTATAAGTTTATTCAACCATCAAGCATTTCTAAAGTTCATGCAAAACTATCATGTCAATGTAGGTATAATACCATGTATGTAATATAGCAACAGGAATACATCTAGTCCTGGAAAGTATCAAGTTTTTCCTCACTTTGAAACTCGTAAGCAAAAATGTAAGCATCTATTTGATTATGAGAGAGAGAGAGAGAGAGAGAGAGAGAGAGAAGTTTCTCACTTTTGCGAGATTGCTCTAAAATTAGAGCTAATTCCATCGGCAAGTACTTAAAAAAAAAAAAAACTCAGTGAGATCAATCATATGACTCTGTGCCCTTCCTATTGCCGATTAATTATCATAATAGATACAAATAGCTGGCACATGTCTAGGCCATCTTGGAACATCTTCTAAAAATTTCCGTAGCCATTCAGCTTCTTCAGTTGCTTTATCTAAAGCAATGAATTCTGATTCCATCGTAGAACGTGCTATACACGTCTGTTTAGAAGAT
>JAOTRH010000024.1:20694043-20753289 GCA_034768845.1 Heliamphora exappendiculata
GTTTATTTATGGATTAATTGTCGAGAGACTCATTCTTATTTGTTTATAAAATACCAAATTTATTTATGAACTAATTGTCGAGAAATTAATTTTGAATTCAAATATGAGTCAACATAATACTTCAGGATTAGTAATTCAATTCGATTCTTTAATCCGTCGCAACAAGCAAGGCCTTTTAAGTGCAATAGAAGCCTAAGTTTAATCATAAATCATAAGCTTTTTCATTTTAAAAAAATTTATTTTCACGAAAGCATTTTTTTTTTCTAAATGAGTGTTTTCATTCTTCAAATAGAAAAATAAAACTCTAACATAATTGTGTAGAAATTATATTAGATTTTTTTATTTTTTATTTTTAAAAAGGAGAAAGTTCTCATTTCTTGTGAGAAATTTTTAATTTTTAATTTTGCCTTCAATATATATATTATTTTATAAATATCTCGATAAGAGAATTATAAAAATATAAATATTATTAAAAATAAATATATACAATAAATTTTATACAATTTTTAAAATATAAAACTAATTAATTTTTTATTTTTTATTTTCTTATAGAATTATTTTAATATTTTAAAATAAAAAAATTATGAAAACATTTTAAGTATAAATTTTAATTGTCTTGTTGATGTTTCCGTTGCACATGGTCTTTAATTGAGGGTTACTCCAATTAATTAAAATATAATTATTATCTTTTAATTGGGGACTACTTCACATGGTCTTTATGAGAATATAGAAACATGAGATAGGGTCCTTGATGTGATTCAGTCAAAATAAAGTAGGTTGTGAATTTAAAATTATTTTAATTATGATTTTAAAATTTAATCAAAATTGTTAATTATGTTGAATTCATCAAGTAGATAATTTTTATAAAAAAATAGGTCAATTAATAATCATTATCTATCTGATGAGAGTATATTTGTTTTAAAAAAATTAATTAACTTATAATATTTTAAAAATAAATTATCAAAATTTAATGCACTTTATTATCGCATGTGTTTTATCATTTGCATGAATGTGCTATAATATATAATTGTTAGACTTATGGCCCTTGCAATGGAAGTTTAATATTTTTTTTATAATTAGTGTTAAATATTTTTGTTAAAAAATTAAAAATATATATATATTTTAATACATAAGTTATATAAAAAATCGATAATTACATGGAAAGTGGGAAGTTATGTATAATTAATTTCAGCTTACATATTTATTTTTTATTAATTAAACAAAAAATCACATTTACTCTATAAGTAAAAGTGATGTGACATGACTTCATTAATTTTCGTCAATTACTACTTGTGCTTGCTAATTATAATAGTATATATTAATGTACTCAAATATCAAATATTATATTAGTATCTTTGTGTTAAGTGTCTGTTGAGTTTTAGTTTAATTTTGGATAATAATATTTTTATATTTGTAAATGCACATTTATGGAGAAGCGATAATTAAATTTTAAAAGGTACAATATTATAACTTGGTGCACTAAGTTGCGTTAGCAATAATTTACTCATAAAAAAATAAAATGTTTCAAAAGAGTAATATTACAATTTTTTATAAATAAGAGCAATTTCATTCATTAAGTAGTTATGCAAAAATTATTCCATAAATAAAGAATATACTGATATAGCATGCTCATCTAATATATATGTAACATGTGCTTTTTCAATATAAAATTATACGAATTTATTATAACAATTGCCCTTAACATAGAGTTATTTTTTAAAAATTTATATGACAAGTTACAATGATTGATGAGATATGTATCTATTGATTTAAAAATTTCTATTCTTTCTAAATAATTCAATGGTGAAATAACGTTTATTGAAATTTTTGTCTTTTTAATTAGTTATTATTTAATTCAAGTATAATTATCAATTATAATGTGACAATTGTATATTTTTAAATTAATTTATTATTATTTAATTTAAGTATTTAAACAACTTATTAATATGCTACTATTATGTTTTTTTACATTTTTTATTCTTTATAATTTTAGTTGTTATTGTAAATTATTTAATAATTTAAAAAAAAAAAAATAATACAATTTAAGCACAAGTTATACCTAATATAAATACATAATGTACGAGCATAATTTGTTTTACCATTTATTTATTTATTTTTACTATAAAAAAAAAAACTAAACAAACAAACAAACAAAGGTAGTAACATGATAAAGTGATGGGAATCTGAATCTGAATGGCCCGTTTTGATGTTTGATGGATGATTGATTAGCGGTGATTCCCGAGTTCTGACTCATGGCAGAGGGTACTATTTTATTCACCATAAGGGCACGTTTGGTATAATTTACTCTTTATTTGTTTCTGCTTTTAATAAAAACAATTATCACTCGTTCAAGTCATTATACTTTTTAACTATAATAAAAATAATTATTTTTGAACAAAACAATATATATATATATATATATATAAGCAATGAATTAGATTTTATTTTATTATTTTATTTGTTCGTCTCATCAAAAAAATTCTCAAAACTAAAAAAATTTAATCAAAATATATAAATAATAATAATAAAATACAAAATTAAGCAAAAAAATCAAAATATAGCCAAAACAAACAAAATATCTACTTTCGGTGGTTTAAATTGTGGAACACCCAACTATAAATTTAGAAGTGGAGCTTATAGTTTAAATTAATAAGAACGTGGGAGAACATATTCATTTTTCGTTGCAAAATTTTGTTAGGCTGGCGAGTGTAACAAACATTGGTTATTTTTTTTAAAATAATGCTAGCGGTGATTAAACTAATTTATTAAATTATTTATATAATAAGATAGAATAATTTAATATAATATTTGTATAAATAAAAAGAAATTAACTCTTGAAATGAATTGATTTTGACCTTCTCTGTTATTCTCTCTTCTCTTATATTTTTCTTATGTAAAAAAAAAATACTAATATTACTTCTAATTTTACTAATCTAACCAAAAAAATTTAATTTTTACTTTTTTTTATCTTTTTGTTTATCTTGTTTTACCTCCATAAATTAATAAACTAACAAAATTATATTTTCAATTGGATGTTTTAAAATTATCTGAATGACTAATTATTAAATAATTAATATTATTTTATGTTTTATTCTTAACTTTTTAAAATTAAATAATTAAATATCTTAAGGTACAAGTCATTACTAGTTTATACCAAATGATACGGTACAATTACATATATTTAATTTAAATAGAATTCATATGAAACCTATTGCATCAATGCTTTTTAATGTGTTACATTATTTTGTAAATTAATTTGGTTAACATTAAATTATTGAATTTTATTATCAATGTATTAGTCATGTTTAAATGTTTGACTAAATTACATTTGTTTTTATAAAATAAAAAGCATTGTTTATTCTACCATTTATTTTTTGATTTCTTGAAGTAATTAGCAATATCTAACTAACATAATAATTTGCATGAAGAATCTACACTTTGAAGGCTATAATATAAACAAATTGACTCAGCAAAGTGTCTAAAAAAATAAATAATTATAATCATAAAAGTGTGTTCAAAGTGGGTTATACTTGATTAAATTAAATTAAATTAAATTAAATTAAGAGGTGTTTATTGTAATTAAAATTATGAAATTATAGTTTGTAATTAAAAAATGTGATTTTATTTTTAAACAGAAGTGGCAAATATTTATTAAAATTATAAACTTATAACTTCAAATGGTAAAACAATTATATTTATTAATTTAAAATAAAAATTTGTAAGTAAAAAATACAACACATACTAATTTGAATTATTTTATTGAATTATAAGTTAAAAATTATAATTTAAACAGTAGTAAACACTCTTAAAATAGAAAAGAAATCATGTCAGCCACTATCACTAATAAGCTAATTGGGATAAAAAAAAATTTAATATTAATATAATTTTTAAAATAAAATTTATTATATTTACAAATATTAACATATTTTATACAAATATTTATATATCTTATACCAATTATTTGTAAAAATTTCTTAATTGGAGAAAATCTAAGTATAATGCATGTAGATAGTTATTTGCAATTGTACTATTTAATGAGTGATGAATAAAGAAACTATCCATTATATTATAAGAATATTAGTGAAAAAAAATACCGTGAATAGGTGTTCCTATTATAATATGAGTGTCTATTAAATATATACAATTTTTATTTTTTGATAGAAAGAATTATTATATATAAATAGAGAAAGGTTTCTTACCCCCCACTTTCTTCTAGTATCTCATTGGTAGTCCTTCGTAATTGCAGCACACACCTTTTTAAACCGTTTTGACGAGGAGGATTCCTTATTTTAATAAAACTTCAAACATAAATAGTTTCTTTAGACTTAGGTTAGAAAAATATATTTGACAGTGCAGATTTTTTTAAACACTGAATAATTATAACTAAAAATATATTACTTATTTTTTTAAATAGTGTTAGCGCGTATTTTTTTTCTTTCTTACATTATTTACGTCATGACAATGGTTAGCATATTTCTAAAAACGTAGAGAAGAGCATGATGATATTTGGTATCAATAAAATTAATAACTTATATATTATAACTTATAATAAAAATTATAAATATTTAATAGAGATTGTAACTTGTAACTGTAATAGTAAAAAAAATAGTTACAATTAAGTTATAACAAAATTTTTGAGTAATTAACTGTTTAATAAATATTATAATTTGTAATTAAAATAGAAAAAAAACTATTATAAAATATAATAAAAATTATAAGTATCTAAAAAAAAAATTTAAAATTTATAATTAAAATTAATAACAAAAAAATAAAAAATTAGTAAAAGTAACTTTGCTAAACAATCATACCCGTGATTTACCATCAAATGACAATGGTGAGTATTTTTCTAAAGAAAAGTGGAGAAGAGGTTACCGCCATCTGGGGAAGGTGGGACCAACTACCCGACAAATGGATAAGAATTCTCCGCCAAAGCCAAATGAGTTTGGATGTAGCAATGCAGGTTACAGGTGGGGGAGACACTTCCAACATTCTCGAATATTTCTTTCCTTTTTATTAAATTATAACCATAAAAATTTAAATACTATGAAACAGTGAATTCACGTGAGGTTCCTATCCCTAGTAATTGTGTAAGCTTATAATTTTTTTATTTATTTTTATTTTAAGGTGTTCAGATCAAGTTATATGTATGTTAACTAATTTTTAAAAAATTAATTCCAAATTTCACAATTCACTTACAAAAAACTCAATTAAAGTTGAGGCAACGACTCGTATGGACTAATTTTAAAAAATTAATAACACCTAAAAAGTTTTGAACCTGAGACTTAAGAAGAAAAAAACCCTCTAAATCCTAAGCTTTAATTCACCGGTCCTTGTTTGATATCAATTATAAATTTTCGAATTAGATTAACAATACTGTGGGTCCACTAATTTTGTGTTCGATTTAACATTTATGGATCAAACTAACAATTAGCTTAGACTGTTAATTTTTCAAAATTGTCGAATTAAAAAACCTAAGAAAAACCTGGTATTATTAATTCAGTTTAACTAGATCATAGCTGGCAAGTAAGAAGGGTATTTTAACCATTTTACCTAATTGAGAAATAGTTGAAACAGGTCTAATCAATCCTACTCTCCAGCCATATACGCTGGTCAACCTCACAGACAATCAAATCCTAAAATAAGCATGATTATCTTTTTCTCATGTGAGAATCCATTCTAATTAAGATAATATCACGATGAATGTATAATTTGGATCAACATAGTGCGTAATAGATACACTCAATTATATGAGATTAGGAGAATTCATCAAGACAGTACAGTCATAACCGTTTTGCACAAAAGAATCACTTCACGTGTTCAAAGGTACAATATAAAATACTAGATGTGGCATATTTAGGTACATTTTAACAAAATTCTCTCTCGTTTTTTTCTCTCTAATTTTATTTGTTTCCTACTTTATTGAAAAATCTAACTTAACCATTAAAAGGAATCTCGCCGAAAACATTCCAATGTGGACTTGTAACATTTTGATTGATATCTCAAATGAATCTCAGACCTTGAAGGACTACTCAAATAATCTTTCACCATCAATACCTTAATTTTCTAAAATGTCAAACCTTCCCTAACATCTCCATCTTTCATAATATTGCACTCATCCTTAGAATCTCTGTTTTTTTTATAATGAAATAACACACCAATGATCAGAATAGAGAAAGAACTCAAAAGCATGAGAGGTCACGGGAAAGACGGAAGATGTTCCCAGGAAGAACAAAAAAATTGACAGCACTGGGCACTGGCCCTCCTTTTGTGAAACCATCTTAGGCTTCGTTTGGTTCGCATAGAATTTTTTTTGCTTGTTTAGTAAAAAACTAAAATTCAAAAAAGGAAAACGAGAAATGGGGCAGAGTGCTGAAAAGAGAAAATATCATTTTAGTATTTATTTAAAACAATTGTAAAATTAAAAAGTAATAAATCTAATCCAAATGTAAATCAAATATATAAAAAACTAGTCCAACTTCGTTACTAATTCGATCTCATTTATAATTCTTACATTCATTTTATTTCATTATTAATTCTACACAATCTATACCAATTTTTAATTTTTTGAGCAAAGTCAAAAAAATTTATTTAATTAAAAAATATGTGATTTTTAAATCAAAGACTTAAAATAATTTTAAGTAAAAAAAAATTTACTTAAAGATGTTATAGCTTTTTAAAATTTATTTTTAAATAATTTTATATTTAACATGAATCTTATTTAATAGATTTTGACAAATAAATTTTAAAATTATAATTTTTATTAAAAATAAGTGTCTATAATAAAAGTTATGATATTTTTAAAAAATATAAAAAAACTATATAAAAAAAACTAAAAACCTTCAAATTAAAAAATTAGACTTTTTAACTTTTTAAACTTTAAGCCAAAATCCAAAAAGACGATTTAAAGTTGGTAACCAAACAAGCAATTAGCACAAAATCTTAAATCTTTTTGCTTATTTGTACTTTCTTAGGATTTTTTGATTTTTAGCTAATGTTTCATTTTTGGATCATCCCAATTAAAAAATCAAAAAAATAAATTTTATAATAAAGAGAGAAAAAATATTAAAAATAAAAATAAACAACATACAATATCTGACCTAGTAACTTATTATAATTTTTTTATAGCCTTTGTGAATCTTTCCTTACAATAATACTTCGCCCCCAGAAAATTATTTCAGAATCTCACTCACTCAAGTGAATTTGATTTATTTATTTTTAATTATAAAATAAAATTTCGGACTATTTTTCCAAAGGCATCTTTTCTTATTTCCTTGTTATAATTTACCATATGTATGACACAAAACAAAGATACCATTATTGCCTTGGGGTATTTATTCAGGTAATCAACTAACAATTGTTCTTGCTTAAAAATATTTTAAATATAATTTAATTATAAAATTAATTTTGAATAATAAATAAATTTTAATTATTAATGGATGGTTTAAATATTCCATTACTCACTCTTAATTTAAATAAGAAATAACGAAAAAAATAGATGTAAATTAATTATTTTTTCATACATCATATACACATATATATTAAAAATAATTTCTTTATGAAAAATAAAGAGAAAAGTTGGATTTGAAATAGAAGAGTTTAAAATGAATGAGAAAATAAATAAATTTTAAATAAATAGATTGATAAATATGCTAATTAATAATAAAGAAGAGAGAGAAAAAAATGTCACATAAGACATGTCACATGTTTCTTGTAATATTGATAGCGAATTGTAAAAAATCGTAATTTGGCACCACAATGAGAGGTGATACTAGTTTGAATAATAGAACAACACTCTAGACAAAGAAAAATGGTTACTTATTACCTTCCCAAGATCATTTGTACAAAACTAATTGTACAAAACTAATTATTATTCGTGTATAAAAATATTTTAAATTTAATTTAATTATAAAAATAGATTTAAATAGTAGATAAAATTTTAAATTATTAAAGATAACAACCTAATAAAAAATTTCAATAGTCTTACTACAAACTCTCTGCATTACTAAAAAGACAAAAATATATATATTTAAACTAACAAATATACAAAATTAACTATATTTTTTCAGATATTATGTGTGTGTGTGTGTGTGTATATATTAAAAATGTGTTTTTAATAGAGAACAAAGAGTAAGAGTTGAGTTTGAAATAAAGACAAACAGAAAAATATTGGATTTAAAATGAAGAGAAAAAATAAATTTTAAATAGAGAAATAGCAGAAAACTAATTAGTGATAGAGGAGAGAGTGAGAAGTGATCACAAATAGAACAAATTTCACAATCTTGCTCCCATATAATATAGATTTTATGGCAGACATGTGAGACTTTAATAGTCCAAAGTGAAACAACCCCTATCTAGTCTTTCAATTTGCATAACTATCTAAAGAATGAACCAAGAAAATGATGAGATTTCTATAAATATAGGTGCACCTAAATAATTAAATAATTAATCCTCATTAAAGAGGATCCATGAGAAAGACATGCCAATCTCATAGAAGAGGCTGATCTCAATACACCTAAACTGTGACCTAATTTATGTCTAAAAACAAAGATATACATGGGGCAAGTGAGAGTAAATAAAATGAGATGAGCTTTTTATGACACTTTTTTTTTTTTAATACAAGGCTGTCTGTTGTGACATGAACCTCTGTTTGGTCTAAATTTTTTTGAAATTTTTTTTGCTTATAAACTTCTTAAAAAGCCTGTTTATTTGGCCTCTTATGGTAATTAATTGATTTTTTTATATATTTTTATCTACTTTTTTACAAAAAAAAGAAGAAGAAGTCAGAATACCAAAAAAATATTCTAAAAAAAAAAATTTAAACCAACCACGTGACCTAATTTTTTCAAGTTTTCATTCATAACCTACACTCCACTATATATAGACAATGAGGTTTTGGATTTTTATTACCTTATCTCTCTAGTCTCTATGTTTAGTTATTAGGCAACGGTTGGGTTTGGATCCCACTCAACTAAAGTTGGGATAAGGTATGATAAATTTCTTTTAAAAGAGGATTAGGCGTTCAAATAATAATAATAATAATAATAATAATAATTCAGCTATGGAAAGTACAAAAGAAAATAATTCAATTACGAAGAGTACAAATTACATTGCATAAATTATTTTATACTCAGAAATAGTGTACTTACCTAATTTGTAAAATAGTTTTGTTTAGTTGATCAACTTCATTTTTCTTCATTTAGTAAAATCTAACAAATGAACTTCCCACTTATTAAGCTTTTGTTTCGAATAGTTGTTTATTTATTTTATTTTATTTTATATTTATTTGTTTTTAGTTTGTTTTTGTAATTATTTATTAGATTTTTATATTTTTTAGATTTTTCTTTTCTGAGACAAGGTAAAAAAATTAAAAAAAAATTGGGTCAAAATATTAAAACAATCAAAAAAGAACAAATTTAACCCATAATTTAGATTTTTTTACTTATTTTTATTTTAAGTGAACTTTTTTATCTTTAGGTTTAAAAAATTATTTTTTTGGTTCTTTCTGTTGAGGCAATACGAGAAAATAAAAAAAAATTAACCTAAAGATGAAAAAAATTCTGGGAAACAAAAATAAGCAAAACTCAAATTTGCTACACCTAAGCATATCCATTAAAGCCCCTCTTTGGTATCCTTAAAAAGATGGCATTTATATTAAAAGCCAGCTTTTAAGTTAGCGTTTGGCATCTCTAAAAAAAACTCATTAATTTGTTTCATGTCTTTTTTTTAAAAAAAAAACATAAACATCTCAAATACCATTTTTTAATAAAATGACTATAATACTCACATTTAAAAATTAACTCTATCTTAAAAACAAAATAAAAATTGTGTCCTTATCCAAACACTACAAAGTAAAAAAAAACATTATATATTTTATCAAAAAATTTTAAAAAAATCTCTAAATAAATTATCTGAAAACAATCTTAACTTTTTTTGCTAAAAATTTAAAGCTCTTAAAAACCAGACATTCAAATAGGAGCTAAAATGGTGACAGTTTGGAAACTAAAACTTAAAAAAAAAAGGCAATTTGTGCTATGTTTTTGTTGGATTTTAGGAAAAGAACGGGAAATTTAGTTCCAAATTAATGGAGTGGTTGAAATTACTAAAATTAATAATTTATAAATTGTAATTAATAACAGAAATTATAAATATTTAATAAAAATTATAACTTGTAATTAAAATTAAAAAATAATTAAAATTTATAATAAAAATTATAAATATTTTAAAAAAATTATAATTTGTAACTAAAATTAATAATAAAACATAACAAGAAACTTTGGCCAGTGACCCAAATGGGCAACCAAATTCTTTGTCAAAAGCTTTAAAAAAGAAGGTTTAATTGTTTGCCAAAGCACCGACAGCTACTGATTTTACAACCAATCAGTAATGTTAAAAAGTTGCATATCATGCAACTTTTGCTATTGCAATGCTCTTTTCTCTTTTTTCTTTTTCTTTTTTTTTTTTCTAACGGAAAAAGGAAAAGGCATATTCCTCTGATTGTGACTTATTTTTCAAAAAACGTGGATAAGGCACCAACTTTCGATAACCCCGCTTAATATTTAATAATCTGCCAAGGTTCTAAAAATATAATTTTTATAAAATGCACGTATATATAATAAAAACTATGATGTTTGTTAAATTTATAAAAGTATTTTTGGTTAATAAGAAAAAAAAATAAAAAAGAATTGAGAAGTCAATAAGCAAAAATAAAAATAAAAAGATTACATTGCCAAACCAATCAACAACAACCAAAAAAGGTTTTTAAATTTCAAACCAAAAGTCTTTAAGCCAATTTTAAGCCAAAAACCAAACAGAGCCGAATTAGAACTCAAGCAGCTAAAAAATGAATGTATTTGATATGTATCAATTAGAAGTATATTTTGTTTCTATTTAATTAAATATTTTAGTTTTTTTTAAAATTAGTTTTAGACCTACAAATAAGAAATTTTTTTTGATGTATTATTCAAAATTTGATAAATAAAAACCTAAACTAGAATTGTGTAATTTTTTCACCATTCCCTCTCTTCTTTTTTCATTTGTTTGTTCTTCTTCTCACCCTTTATTCTTCTTTTTCTCTCTTGGTTCCACATCACCATGACCATAGCTTTGGGGGTAGTATAGACATTTGTGTGTTGTGTTCTTCTCGTGCGTTTATTTGCACTTTAGGCTTCACAAGGACTCGATGTCAAGAGTTAGCGTAGTTTCAAGTTTCGAATAGAGTTTTGTTGTGAGACAAGCTTTCCCGTGAAAGTGTCTAGCAATTATAATAAATTACATTTATTCACTTCATTTTGTTGAGAAAATATGAATCAAATAATATTACTATGGTCTATGAGTAAATTACATTACTCTCTCTTGATGCTCATTAAAAATACATTAAGTCTTATTCATATTTCTAAAACTACACAAGCTCTTTTGTCAAGATTATTGGATTAGCGTAATTAATACCGGGAGCATTTTACTTTTTTAACCCTCTATCTAAATCCAAGATATTTTCAAAATAAAAAAATTAGTGAATAATTCAATTTATAAATTATTTATTATTTTTCATCCAACATAAAAAAATTTAACTAATAAAATCCATCCATATAAAAATTTTAACGCACAAAATTCTTTTGGAACAAAAATACTTTAAAAAAAATAAATTTATTTGTATTTTTTCAAAACATGTATGAAAAACACAGATAAATTTATCTATATTCTTATTTACTTGTCTTTTATTAAAAGCACGCATTAATAACACAAATAAATTTATATGTACCTTTTTAAAACATGTATAAAAAATATAAATAAATTTATCTATTTACATTATATGTGTTGATATGCAAACAGATAAATTTATCTGTTAGACATAAATAAACAAACAAATAAATTTATCTGTTAGACATAAATAAACATTAAACATAAATAAACAAACAGATAAATTTATCTGTTAAGCATATGCAAACAAATAAATTTATCTGTTTACATATTAAACAGATAAATATCAAACAGATAAATTTATCTATTTATTATGTAAAATAAATAAATTTATCTATTTACAAAATATTTTTGAAAAAATTTGTGTAATTAGACTTTATATGTTAAAATTTTTATTAATAAATTTTATACGTTAAAACTTACTTTTTTGCATTTTTTTTTTAAGACTTTTAACTGAAAATTTCTTTCTAAGAAGCATCTAAAGACACTTACCTTTTTATTGAATGCGCCATATATAATACAAGATTCTATGCATTGTTTATAAGTATTTAATGGGGATGTATTTAGAAAGATAAAAAGATATTGTGCATAAATATTTAATGGGAGTGTATTTAGGTAAAAAAAAAAAAAAAAGATACACAATTAATAGTGGTGTTTGACAAAACTATTACTAATAACTTATAAATCGTACTTTATAGCAGAAGTTGAATATTTGATAAAAATTATAACTTATAACTAAAATATAAAAAAAAATAATTACAAATTATAATAGAGTTGTAAATGTTTAAAAAATCTTATAACTTATAACTAAAATTAGTAACATAAAACTAAAAACTTAGTAACATAAAGTTAAAAACTAATAACAAAAACTAATAACAGTAATATTTTCAAACACCCATAGAAAAAAAGGTTGTAAAGGTTCAATGTGGAGAAAAAAATAAGAGACAATTCATGGAGGCAGATTACGGATATAATTCATGTAATGGAAAAACACATTCTCTCGAAATTTTTTCAAATAATAAAACAAAAAATAGAGCCTAATAGGTAGAAATGGGAGTTCCCCAAGTACCCAAAAAAGGAAGAAATGTTATCACTCCTTGAAATGACAACTGCAATTACCTACAAATATCTATAGTATAAGGCAAGGGCAACAATTTGATAAAAAGAACATATAATGATGGGACCCAGATTTTTCTAATAAATGATAGGGCACACTAATTTCCAAAGTAATAGCTCCTGCGGGGGTCCGAAGTTGTAATACCATAATACAACAATAGATAAAGCCAAATAGAGACAACAACATGAGAACTCAAGCAACTAAAAAAATGAAAGTAACTAGGTGAAATGAATACCTTCAAACTGAGGAATTTGGAGAGCCCTGCAGGTGCTATGCGTTCTACCTTAAAGAATATTTTTTTTCTTTTCTTTACTTTTTTCCTCCATATTTCGGAAGATAAATAGATGACACTGCAAAGCAAAACTAGAGTGCTAGGTAACAGAAGCCACTGTTCTGGATTGACCAGCTCGAGAAACAAATATGATATCAACAATGAGGCCATATAGTAAGAATGACAATAGAACGGGGTGAGGGCAGGCTTGAGGTCTTCTATCTCCATCCCCATTCACTATTTTATCGGGACAAGAAGGAGGTGGGAGCAAGGATATAGCAGGAATAATTAATAATTTATAAAAGTAATGATAATAATTAGAGTTAAAAATAATATGGTAAAAGAAAAATAATAATTAATGAACAATTAGAACTAAAATGATGAAAAATAAAAAAATAGAGGATTTAATTTAGGGATGGACATCGGGCCAAGTCGTGTCGTATTCGTGCCATGTTATATCGGGTTTATCTTAGAAAATTTTCAACACTAACACTACCAATTTAACTAAAAGTGTCACTTATCATCATATTAACACGAGCTGCTTACAAACGGATTAATCTAATTACAACCTATTTAACAACTTATATAATAACAAGATCACATTGTCAATTATATACATATTTCAAACATAAAATTATATAAATTATAATAAATAAAAAACTCAAAAAAGTTTGCAAATAATCTTTAAATACTTCGATAGAAAACAATATGAATCCATGCGTGAAGAACCCTAAAGTTCAAACGGTTGATGTACAAAAAAAAAATATATAAACAAAAAAACGAGTTAAATAGGTCAATTTCGGATTATGCGAGTTCAACACTAACTCAATTTTCTTGTTAAATGTGTTATTAAGTTGTGTTTTGTATAATTTCGTGTCAAAAAAAAGTTCACCCTAACTTTTTAATTTCGTGTAGAGTTCGAGTCGCGTTAACGGGTCGTATAAAAAATTCTCTCCCTTAATTTAATTAATATAATTGGGGATGGGACGGGAGAAATCGGAACGGAAAAAAATAAATACCGTCCTCACCCCACTTGCTATCGGAAAGAAAGAAAACTCCTAAAATTCGAGACAAAGGCATAAGGAGCGGGCGAGAGAAATTGCCATTCTGACCTTAGAGGGCCAGTGAATCAGCAAGGATGAGAACTAGAATCATCCCAACAAAAAGTTTTGGCTGCTGTGCATTTGCTCTGCGAAACAAACCCACATATTCAGAAGGCGGACAATTCAATGATAGATTTATCGAGGCTACAAAAGAAAAATAGAAAAGAAAGAAGATCTACTCACTAAATAGGATGGTTCCCTCTGTGCAGCATTTTGGAGATAGAGAAAAATCTAAAAATCTCCTGTAATAAGCATTGGCTTCAAAATTAATCACAACATTTATCCATGAATTCTCATCTCCCAAGCATTCATTCCCCAAAACCAAAAAGCATCCAAAATCTGAAAGCAGAACTACTTACAAGATTAAAAGAGGAAAACTTAGTTCCAACACGGCATAATCACACTATATCTTTGATGCAAACAATGTTGGGAAAGTTATGAAGGGAAAGGAACAAACATGGACTAGTACAATAAACATGGTACCACGGTACCACTGTCCTCCATGACTATGTTACACAAAAATATCCAGCTAATAATAGAATAATCCCACCCTTTGGTTTCTAAGATTTACAAAGTAAACGACGACTATTCAACCAATGAAAAAACTAACATATCCATTGTGAAGTCGTGTGACTCATGTCTAAATAGAAAATTGCTTCTCTGAAGCAGGCAATAGTTTTCATAAGGTTACATCACATCATCACCCATACAGATTTCCATCTGATGAAGTGGTAGATCAACAACAATATTCAAATGAGAAATGTTCGATAAAAAAATGGAGTGACTTACCATAAATGTATCTAATCATCATCATTTCACCTCGGTACTAAGTAATATATATCTAAGGCATTGTTTAATGAGCACTGTAGATGTATGGATTACATTACCAATCCTGTGCACCTTTTAAAATCATGTTTGCTTTCATAAATTGAGACTGGACTACTAGTAGGAGTGGGATTATGAATCCAATCGAGTTGTATTTTCCATTCCATTATCATTGTTCCACTTCTGCCCCCAAACCACTTCTGGACTATTAAACCACTTGTGCCCCTAAACTACTTCTACCCCATTCAATTATTGTTCCTTTCTTTCTCCAAAATCCTATTCGGCGTAGCAAAATAAAGAAAAAAAGAGATGCTCTGCTTCTTTTTATTTTTTGCAGCTGCATAGCAGTGAGGGGGGGGAGTGGGGGGTGGGGTGGTAACTCTGCCAGAAAGTTGAGGGTTCCGTGAAAAGAAGACAAATGAAGGCTTGTTTTGTGAGGGGAAGATGAAAAGCAAGAGAGACAAAGAAAAATAGGGAAACAAAACAAAACTGCCCATGGCATCCTGGGAAACGGAACCATCTTGTCGACATTTGTTCATGGCGTCCATTCTCATATTAAGAAAAAGGAAAAGGGATAGAAGGTTGACAAAAAATATTATTTTACTATTTATTTAACAAAAAGGTCTCGTGGAAACAGATTCTTGCAAATGCAAAGTAAAGCTGTGTATTATTGACCATTTATGATCCACTCCTTTCCCCGGACCCTACATACGCTGGAGTTTTGTGCACCGGACTGCCCTTAGGGTTAAAATTAAAAAGTAATAAACTCAATCCAGTCCCCTACAAAGGACCCAAACAAGTTATGATTTAGTCCATTACCTAATCTAATGCAAAACAACCATGTGAAAACTAGTTCAACCTCATTACTAATCCAACCTCATTCATAATCCTCATATTAATTCTACTTTATTGTTAATCTCATCCAACCTACATTGGTTATTAAACTAGGCCTAAGGAGTTTTTTAATCAAGAAAGCAAGATCAAATAGGAACTCATGACTACTCTTTCCTGAATGTTCACCAAAACATTATTTTATCATGCTATAACTGTTATATGCGACACTTATTGGCACATTATATTGCTATAATTTCTATACAATCCAATCCTCTCAAGGTCTTATTAAGTTTGAAAAGTCACAACAGAGGGCGACTCACTGTTGCACAGTCCTTTCATATTGTCCATTAAATAACAATCAAATATGTTTAACAAATAGATGAGAAGAAAAAGGATACTTTAAAAGGCTCTCTCACCTGGTCAAACTCTGCTATGTCTTCTTGACTATTCCACCATGCTTCGAGGTGAGAAAGGTATCATAGAAAACATGGTGCTCTTGGTAGTCACAGAACAGGTGGCTTCTATTTAGTCGGAAAACATCCCCACGAAAACTAAAGTTTCACCCTTTTCTGTGTGCCCATCCAGTAAATAAAGTAGATCACTGCTTGGAAAACAACTGCAATGGTTGATTGCACGATAAGCTAGTCCAACTTTCCGAAACTGAGAGAGAGATTTCACAGCAGGTAAAGATGCTTGGCAAAGAGAGTCGACGGAAACAGTTAAAACAATCTTCAATTTCTTATATTCATGACCAGTTTCTACAAATTTTGGCTCGGCAAACGCTTAAGCATTCTTTTAACAGCAATGGCTCTCATGCTTATGCTTGAAATGGGAACACCCTTTCCAACTTTGGGAATAAAGGAAAAATATTAAGAAACAAGATTATTTACTATAGCCGGTGTCCTTGGATTCAAGCTATTTTGCATGCACTTCAAAAGGATTGGGTGGGAGGATGTGTGTTTAACTTGTAGAACTTCCCTATACCTTTGATCTTTGGATGATACGTATTCTATCTCTTATTCAGGCGAGAGACTACTAAATCTTCTATCTTGTCATGTATGTTTTTTTCTCTTCAAACATCATTCAAAGACTGGACTGAATACTTTGGGTATAGGGGTCAGACATGTTTCTTGTGTCCTTACCCATGCAATACCTGGTAGATGAAAACACTAGGGGGAATATAATAGTATGAGTTGTCGATTTCAGAATTAAATGAATCTAACACTCGGCAAGTACCCAAGTCCATCTTACTCGAATCCTACTAATACATTATTATTTTATCTAAACATAGTGTAATCAGGCCAGTAAATTTGACACTGAAATACCAGAATAAAGACCAAGAACTCCAAAAACTGATCATTGCACCGGACAATATGCAAATGTGAATTTACAAAGTCTTCCACTCATTTATAGAAAGGATATGCATTACCCCTGTACGTGGGGAATGATCCAAATGGTCTTTTGTCATTGTAATAAAGTGCAAGATGCTTCTTCAAGAAATGAGCAATATAACAGGATCAACTAGCAAATTAGTGACCACAGGTTACCTTAAGAGAGATCATAGGCCACGCCAACCACCACAGGTTGCCTGAAGAGAGATCATAGGCCACGCTAACCATAACTTCGAAATATGAAACATGGATGAATGCAATCACCAAAGAATCTTGCAACCAATAGTGACTTCCCTGAAAACAGAGCAAACTAAGATCCTGTTATGTAGAGAACGAGACGTGCTTTGTTTATGTAATTAATTTTCTCATGTGACTACTCACATGCCAAATGGATTTATGTGTGCATATTTTATTTTGGGTACGTGGGCCATGGATCCAATGTCTATGGACTGAGCATTATAGGACCCACGCATGTCGGGGAACCAGAAATTATAATGGGATCACCGATGAACTTATGATAAATTATGGGAAAAGGGTTTTAATTAATTTATGTGGGGGATACTGGTAAATGGCTTTATAGATGCAAGAAAAAAAGTAAATAAAAATAGATTTGACCATGGTCAAAGCTTCCAAGAGAAGCTTCAACAATTAAAAAGCAAAAGGGGGCAAAGCCCCATGACCATCACCCAAATACCCCATCCGCTCACTTTTCATTTCTTCTCTCCTCTCCTCATTTTGAAGGCTTAAAACACAAAATCTCACAAGGTCTTCAAGGGCTTCATTCTCAACCGAATGGATTTTATTTGGACAACATTGGAATTTTGAGTGTACTCAAATCTTTAAGGTTTTGCTTCATTGATGTAGGATTCTAGATTAACTTAGAATATTTGTGATTTATATGAGATAAATGATTACTTTATGATGGAGCCGCCACGACAATTCAATCACCCGTAAGAGAAACGAGTAAATTCCCGATTACATTAGGATTACACCAAGAATTGGCTTTGAGCCTTTATTTTTTTGTTTTAGTTATAGATGAACTGATTAGACATATTCAAGATGAAATTTCATAATATATATTGCTTGATGATATTATCTCAGTGAATGAGATTATGAGTAAAGTTAATGCTAAATTAAAAAATGTGGAGAGAATTTTTAGACTCAAAAGGGTTTCGTGTAAGTAAAAATAAAACTAAATATATAGAATATAATTGTAGCAGTAGTAAGAGCATTAATAGTGAAAAAGTAAAGATTAACCAAGAAATACCTAAGAGTGAATATTTTCATTATCTAAGTTCAATTATTAACAAAGATGGAGAAATTACAAATTATGTAATAGATAAAATCAAAGTTAATTGGCTCAAGTGCAAGGGTGTTTCCGGCCTTGTATGTAATTGACAAATACTTACAAAATTAAAAAAAAAAATTTATAAGACAACAATTAGACCACCAATACTATATGGGCCAGAATATTGAGCTACTAAAAAAGATTGCATAAATAAGGTGAATGCGCGATAAGAATATAAAAGATAAAATTAGGAATGAAATGATTCGTGGAATGGTAAAGGTCGCACCAATTAAGAACAAGTTGAGAGAAAATAGATTAAGCCTATGCTTAGACTAGCTTTTGAAGGAGCTTTTTTGCTTAAAAGCCTCTAAAAAAGCCTACATATTTGGCTTCAGCTGACTTTTTCTATATATTTTTACATCTACTTTTTTACAAAAAAAATCAAAAAGACAAAAAATCTACAAAAAAAAAAGCTAGTCCAAACATAGGCTAAAGTGGTTTGAACATATACAACGTAAACTAGTTGATGTAGTAATAATAAAAAATGACAAGACCATGAGCAATAAAAATACTAGAGGGAGGGCTAGACTTGAATTGACATTAGAATGTTGTATTAAAAAAATATATAAACTTATTAAAACTAACTGAAGATATGACTCTTAACATAGCAGAATAACAAAAATATATCTATATAGCCGTCTCCAATTGATTGGGACAAAGGGTTAGTTAGGTTTGATTTAGTTTGGTTAAATGATTTACTTTTCTTAGATAATGTGAATAAAATGAATTTGGAGCTAGAATTGTATCTTTGTAGTAAAAATGCAAAGCATTCATAAATGTTGTTGTTATGTTGATAATGATGTATCCTTAGTTGAGAAACTCAATTTAGATTTAGCTTAGAATTAGAAATTTCATAGAAAATGATTGAGATGATAATTCTTATGTTTATAAAATTGTGCATATGATGTGTTTGATAAAATGGCCATATGAAGATTCATTTGAAAAACATGTAATGGAATGGTTCGGGCCTCGAAATATTATTATAATTGATAAAAATTACATTTCATGTGAATTGGAAGATAAATTGGCTTATGGTTATACTTAGACAATTAAAATGTGATTAAGATGGAAAATGATCTATTATAGTGTACCATATTGACTTCTTACCTAACTCCTCGGTGAAAAACCAAAAACTTGCATAAAATTAGGTGCCTTACTCGCTAGGTTAATCTTTCAAAATGTGGTCAGATTGTGTTTGCAGCTTACGGATTATGTAATTGCCGACTAATACCTTGTGATATCTGTTTGGTACATATGCAGAAATGTTTGGTGCGAATTCGATAAATTGATAGAAACAGTAAATTCAATCTTATTTTGGCTATGGAGCCATGTGCAGAAATTGGGATAACATGAAAAATCTACTTTATATAAAGACTTGCATAGGTTTCAAAGAACTTGAATTAGGGTCGTGGAACATAATTGTTGATGCATCACTTTATTGAGCACATTTTATGCATTTATTCCTGGACAATTATGTTCTTATTGAGTTTCAGCTCGCGTTGCTTAAAACATTTCAGGTGCCAATAAGAATCTCTTAGCGTATGAGTAGTCCTGAACTTATATTGAACAGTGACTAATGTTTGTATTTATGATTTAGCCATTTGACATGAAGGTCATAAGGCCAAAACATTTAAATTAGGGATATCTTTTTCTAAAATTGTTAAGTTTTTTATACCAAACCAAACTAAGCCTTTGTTCCAATCAATTGGGGTCGACTATATGAATCCTTTTACGCCATTCTACTCTGTTAAGAGCCATAAATGATTAAGTTTTTATATTAATGGAAAATTTAATCATTTTCCAAACTCAAGTTATTTTTTATATTAATAGAAAATATAATCTTTTTTCAATAAAATGGTTATTTTCTATATTGATAGATAATCAAACCACTTTGCCCATTAATATAAAACCACTCCTCCTCACAACAATTTATACTCACGAGCCCTTTAAAGCTTGATTGGTAACTGATGTAAAGTAAGTTTTTTGTATTTTTGTATTTTAGTTTAAAAAACTAGATTCACAAAAAATTATTTAGCAAATAAGCTTCTAAGTTCCTTTTTTGCTTGAAAATGATAGCTGCATAGGTTTGCTTCAAATATAAATTTCAAATGGCCGCATAGGCTTGCTTGAAATATAAATTTTCACACGTATGATAAGTGGAAATCAGTGGCATTTCTATGAGAAGTATCAAGGTGCGACCTTTGAGTCAATTTCTTGATCCCATTTGAATTGAATTTTAGGTCATGAAATAAGGTTCAAGACCTTTCTTCTCGGGATCATTTCATTCGAACGGAACCCTTGGCGTCAGGACGAATAAGACCTAACTTTGGGAAGTTTAGTTGCTGGGCCCGGTCGTCTGATGGCGGTCCCGACCATTAAAAAGGATTTTTCTAGAAATTTTTTGCTTGATAGCGTTTCTACTCCAAATTCAAACGAGCATAACTTCATCATCTAGAGCCCAAATAGGGTCAATTTTGTGTCTAAATTGAAGCTCCAGAAGTTTATTTTTCAATAATTTTAGTCTCATGCAAAAAATTCCAAATATAAAGAGAGAGATGACCAAAATAGTGAGTATATATCAGATTTCCTTTGATTCATTTCACTAGTTTTGGCCTAATCTCATTGGGAACCCAACTTTTAATCACGCTAGGAACTTTTCACCAAATTTCTTGGACGATGGGCCTTAAACACAAGCTGTCACTTCTTAGATTTCGTGGACCCTGGGCTTCATCTAATTGTGAGTTTCGAGATGTGCCACTTTTCTTCTTTTCTTCTCTTTGACATGTTCACTTCTGAGTTTTTTAACTTCAACCCTTTGATTGAAATTTGTCCACTTGGAACCCTTTTATTGGCTATTGGACGTTACACCAAAGAATTTAGGAGTCAAACAGCCACATCACAGATTTCGGAATGTGGCATGCTACGTAGTATTTACTCTAAACAAGGTATAGAATTCTAATAGATATGGCTACCGCTCTGACAAAAAGGGGCGAAACGTACAAAAAGAATATTTGCTTTGTATTTATGCTTTTCACAATCTATGTATAGTGTATTAGATTAAGTATGTCAAATGATCCTTCTATTGAGAGTAACCACAAAAAAACGTGCAACTCACTATTCTAACTGTCACTAGGGCCATCTCCAACCCTGAAGTTTTTTTCCATCAAATTCAAATTTGATAAAAAAAAAGGGCTAAATTTGATCTCCAACCCTTTCATCAAACCTAATACTAGATTGAGGAAGAATAAAAGATTTAATCAAACTCGGCCATCCCAACTCCTTTACCAAATCTCCAACAAGCAACAAATATATTTTATGAAATTGAAAATACCTGCTAGGTCCTATATCATTTTCTATTTGTTTTTTTTGAAGCCTTGCCAACTGTTTTGCAAAGACTTCTTTTTTCTTTTTGCAAAAATAACGTTGGTTTGGCAAAGAAAAGACAACCTATAAAAACTAGTCATTGCTCTATTTTTTTCTCTTTATCTGCTTCCTCTTACATACTACAGCTACATAAACCAGCCATTCCTTTGTTGTTTCTTTTTTATTTTTGTTACACATTATCTGCTTATTTGGATTCTTCTTTCCTCTTCTATATTAAACATATAAAAATCAGCCCTAACTCTGCTTGTATTGCTACAAAAACTTACCAGCACATTAGATTGCTATAAAAAACTAATTGATTATAAACTATGGTAGCAAAAATGATAGTTATAGTGTTTGGAAAATATGCTACTTTGTAGCTAAACTAGTTATTTATTGAAGGGAGAAAAATATAACTTATAGCAAAAGTTGTAGGTGGTTGAAAAAAATGATAAATTATTGCTAAGACTAGTAGCAAAAAGCTACCCTCAGTAGCATTGCCAAACACCCACATTGTGGTAGACTCTTAAATTTTACTATTTGATTTTTTTTAACTTGTTTATTTTTACAAGTTTACCCCAAAATCATGGATGATTATGAAATGTTTGAAGATTCTCGAAGTTTAGTAGAAACCCACACATGTGGCGCGATGGCAATCAAATAGTTATTGTCACTAGCCAGTGGTACCACCGTCAATACACCACCACCTATGTGCCCCGCAGCCATTACAACTAAGAACGCTATAATAACCCGAGTAGAGTGCAGGACCTGTGGTCACTCGAGATCACTAGGAGAGCAAGGGATTTGGAGGCCAGAACCGAGGATCGTCAAGAGCTGCTCAACATTCCGTCTTCGAATGGATGCACTCGCTTGATTGCTACTTAAGCGCTCGGTGATACGGAGTCCGAGATGTTTACCTCGAATAAGTCAACCCAAGAGGGCCACGCCACGTGGTACACGAACTAGCAACCAAATGAATTGGGCCATGTGTCTCACAAATGGCTGCAGTCCGCCAGCCCCTTTTGTTCTTCCTATATAAATAAGGTACATTTATCTCTTATCTTCTGATCATATTCACACACTAAAATAATGTTGTTTCCATCTAAGTAGTGCTTAACTTTCACCCTCCCCGCCTCTGGTGAACCTCCGGTCACTGTAAGCGCCTATTTTACTCCCAATTGCTAGACATTACCCTAAGACCTATTAACACCCATAGAGTACAAATGCTTTCTCAAACTTCTTGAGTAGTTCGTGGTAAAGCCTTTAGTATAGCAAAAGATGAAACATTGTGTGCATCTTGGTTGGCTATCTCCCGAGGCGAAGATTTAGGAAATATCAAGCCATGGCATTAATGCTCAACCATATCAAACGTGTGTATCTCTAGTTCACCTTTTGTCTATGATTCAAAAGGCAATTAACAAGTCATGTTGAGATTACAAGTGGAACTACCAACAGACAAGGCCGTCACAATCTTGAGTTGCGACTACCAAAAGTACCTTACCAACAAATATGAAGGCCATCACAATCGCCTTCCAACCTAACAAGCATCACCATTTAGTGCCTAAACTAGCAATTGTCGAATAAGTACAAAGGTTTTGGAGGGAACGAATAAGAGAATAATGAGGGAAAAATAATTGCAGATAAGAAAAAATGTCAAAGTTAATTTGATGCCCACCATTGGAATGCTCTCTACTTAATACCACATCAACCATTTTTGTTTTTTGTTTTTTTACTGAAATTAGATGAAAAAATATATTTTGAATTAGAAATGGCCTAACATGACATAAAAAAAATTAACACCACGAAACAATTAGAAAAACAAACAATAACAAAAGAAAGCAATACCTAACGCCTGCATCGCCAACAATCCCAATTGTCACTCCAGCAAAGAGCCCAGCGAGAGTACACGCGAGACCAAAGGAAAGATGCACATAACCAAACAGGTAATACGATTTAGCCATGCTTGGATGATGTGAATCACAAGGTAGAATAGAAATGTAACTGCTAAGAATTATATACCTACTAATCTAATATTTGAAGTAATCATATTCTAATGATTAATTCAAAACTCTTATCCTTTTTTTTTTATAGAAATTTATTAGTGTTTACACCAAAAATTACATTTCTTGTCGATGGTGCTACTTTCTGTCCAAATAGCTTATCAGATTTCACAATGTTTGTAGAAGATAATTCCATATCCGAAATGCTCATATGAAATATTTTAAAAAATGACACGTGGCAATCAAAGATAAGAGCACGTCGGTTAAAAAAGGTTACTCAAAAAACACTTAGCATCGTAAGAATATTTTTTATTAAAAAATAGTTATAAGTAGTTATAGGCAATTATGGATAGTTTCTATGGATTTTTTCTATAAATATATGTCTTGTTTTCATTATAATGATCATCTTCATTCTATCAATCCATCAATGGATTTTATTTAGTATTAGGAATAGTTTAACTTAAATTGTAAAAGTAGTCTAATTTAGACCGTTCTTCAAGTATCTTCAAGAGTTAATGCTCAACATTTATCGAGTAATCATGAGTGAGTGGAAACATTTTTTTTTCTCTTATCTTTATATTTATTATCATGAAGATTAAAAAAATCTCTTTTTATTAATATTCGATCTTTATTTTCTTGCCACAATTTCTTGATTTATTCAGCCATTATCATATCCAATGAAGCCCTAAAACATGACATTTAACCCTAACAGTATCGGTTGATATAATTCTCTTATTTGGTTAACAATTGACTCAAACATTTAATTTTTTCTTATTGATCCACCTTGGAATCTAAAATTACCATGGAAGAGAGTGAGAATCGAAATCCTACTTAATTTGAAAATGTGATTCCATAAGTAATTAAAATCATTTTTTATTCCCGCTCGTTCCAAAACGAAGGAATTATAGATAATTAGAAAATAAATATCATCATTCTCCCATGAGATTTCAGCCATCCAAACATGGTCTAGGGTTAATCTCAGTACTGACGATAACAGCAATGATCAACACATAAATACGCAACAAACACACCAGCCATAACAACCGGAACTATAGGCAGCTCCCGTACCTGAAGAGTCGGGACCAAATCTTCAATGCCCGAACAATTCAATAATTTATCCACCATATGCAATGCGAGTACGAACCGTAACGTGTAAATGATGAAAGCAAAGCATAATTAAAGATCCAGGGTAGGTAGGGTTTGAATACGGGAGAAGACGAGAGCAGCAGCAGCGCCGAGAAAGCCGAAGAAAGGAGCAGTTTCATCTCCGCTGAATTTCGAAAACATTTGTGGATTTTCTTGCGACGAAACGTTGATTGGATCTCGGAAAAATTTGGCGGAAAATATGCACAGGAAGGGAGGGGGAAGGGAGAGAAGTTCAAATTTGATTCTCAATAGGGCTCCGTTCACACAGAAATTTCATGCCGAAAAAGATATTTTTTAAAAATGAAGTAAAGAGATAAAAAAAAAACTTATTTCAATATCTAAAACTCTTTTTTTAATTGGTCAACAAAAAGAAAGTTAAAGACTTTCTTTGAAATAATTGTTTTTTTATTTTATTATTTTTACGTTTATTTTTATTTTTTTCATTTAGTATTATATATTTTAACTCATTTCATCCAAACGATATGAGAAAAATTAAAAAAATAAAAAAAAAAGTTAAAATAAGATATTTAATTAAAATTTATGTTTTTTATTTTTATTTTTAGTAAATTTTATTATTTTTTAATTAAATTTTTTTAACTTTTTAAATTTATCTTATCAAGCCGATTTTAAAAAATAAAAACTTTTAGTTAAAAAAGAAAAAATAAATAAAGATAAAAAATAAGATTTACAAATTTTAGTCCTAACAAGGCCTAAGTAATAACTAGAAGCTTTTTTATTTTTTTGTTAAAAATAAAGTTAAAGATATTAAATGCACACAATAAATAATTAAAGTAAAATAAAATTTTATTTAAATAATTATTTTTAGATTTAAAATTCTAAATTGTAGAGCTCTGAAAACGCTCGAAACAAAATTTTTATTGCTGCTAATATATACATTTAACATGTTAAGACTAAAAAGAGTTTTGTTTCATTGAGTTCCAAACTCTAATTTCGTTTTTTCTTTAAATTTAATTTAAAAATATTTTAATTGGATAATACACTTTCTAAAATTAAAAGAAATCATTAAATTCAAATTTTAAAAATATGTTTTTTTAAAGAGACTCACACCTATTTAAAACAAAATTATTCCTACAAAAATAGGTTTTCATTTCTATTATGATTCAAAAATAGCTATTTTTTGACTTTTTAATTTTTTAAAAATATTGTTTTGAAAGAGATTCACACCAATGTACGGAATTGTGATATTCAAAATTTAAAAAGAGAGTTGATAGAGAAAACTTATTTAAAAGAAATTTTTACCTCCGAAAAGAATTTTCATTTCTATTAAGATTCAAAAATAGCAATTTTTTTGTCTTTTTGAGTTTTAAATTTGTTTTTTAACTATATTTTTTTATTCTTTCGATTCATCTGACAATGAAAAAAATTTTAAAGTATTTTTTATGAAAGTTAAAGACCGTTCATTAAAAATGAGAAAAACTATTTTATGGTTGAAATAACTAAGAATAAAAAACAAAAAAAAAACAAAAAAATAATTATTGAAAGTAAAAAAAATTATTTAGACCTTGTTTGGTATCTCTTAAAATTGATTTATTTTTATAAAAAAATAAATTATTTTTTAAGTTGTAGTGTTTGTCATATCTAAAAAACTTTTAATTTTTTTTAAAAAAAAGAGACTATACACGTCGTTAATAATTTAATATTTTAGAGTAATAAGACTAATATATTCTTAATTAAAAAAAATCTTTTCTCATCAAAGTAAAGATTTTGTACCAATATTTCAAATACTATAATTTAAATAAAAAATAAAAATATATTAAATATTTTAATAAAAAATAACTACTATAATAAATTATTTCAAACAATCTAAGTTTTTATTCATTTTATTTTTGGTAAAAGAAAGTCAAATCTACTAAAAGTAAAACTTTTTAGATATCTAAAGCCCTGTTTGGGATCGCTTAAAAATTTATATTTTTATTATAAAAAAAAAACCAAATTTTAAGCCATACCATTTGATTTTTCATAAAAATCAACTAACTTTTTTTCATCTCATTTTTTAAGGAAAAAAAAAACTTACATATATCTTAAACATACTAAATTTTTTAAAAACAAAATTACTATAATACTTTTAATTAAAAATGTCAACTCTTTTCATAAAAAAAAAATTATGTCGATATCCAAAATACTATAATTTAAAAATAAAAAATAAAGATAAAATGAGATAATACCCGATTTGATCGTCTAGCTATCACTGACACAATTAGAGGCTTTTTAGAGATATTCTAAGAATAAGTCAAAATATTTTATATATTTTAATAAAAAAATAAAAAAAATACTATATAAAATTATTCCAAATATTTAAAATATCTTAAAAATTAAACTTTTTAAACCTTCAAACCAAAAGCTAAGAAATTAATTCAAGTCCAAGCATTTATCAGTTATTAGTCAAATGTTGATAAAACACGATTAGATGAGCTATTATCATCATCACATTGTACGGAACTTTGTGATTAAGTAATTAAAAAATAAAAAATTATTTATATTTTATAAATTATATTTATTTATTTATTAATAATATCATATAATAGTGCTCATATTGCTCATATGTTATTCCAAAATTTACTAATAATTTGACCTGGATTCAATACCATTGTTACGTCCTTATGGCATGCATACCAAAGGTGATGTTTTGCAATAGCTTAAACTAATAATTTAAATATGATAATTTATAGTAAAAATTATGAATTTTTAAATATATTATTTTATAATTAAAATTAATTATTTATAAAAAATAATTATAATTTATAATAGAAGTTATAAATATTTTATAATTTATTATTAAATTTAATAAAAAAACTAATTTAAGCATCTTAGCCAAGCAGCCTTATTAATTTCCATTTTCGTACACTACCAGAGCTACCTGCAATTTTTCCTCACTATCAGCTTATCAAAGCACTTAAGCCCTGTTTAGAGGACCGGGGGAGCGTATTGCGCTCAAGAGGTAACACCCCCGTGCTGTGTTTTTAAATGATATGATTTTTTAATATATTTTTATGATTTGATTCATTTATTATGTAAAATTTGTCGAGCTTGTTTAGTATATCAAAATTTAGATTTATCGAATACTTGTAAATAGATGATTAATTAACATTTGTTTAATAATATTTTATTTAAAATTATAATTTTTATTTATTTATTTATAAAATAACATTAGGAGATCATATCCAATCAGTTAGCTACCGATATCGGATGAATCTGAAATTTTATTTATTTAACAATTCGATAAGTTCTACGTAATAAACGAATCAGGTCATAAAAAATTATTTAAAAACCATGTGTTTAGAGACCTTAAAAAGTTAGTTTTTTTACCCCAGAAAAAAGTTTAAGTCATTAAATTTAATTTTTTAAAACAAATTAATTAAATTTTTAATTAAAAAAAATCTATGCACAGTCAATATAGCTTAACTTTTTTTAAAAATAAAATTACTATAATACTTTTAATTTAAAAAATAAACCCTTTTTACAAAAATAAAAATAAAATTATATTAATATTTTAAACATTACAATTTAAAAGTATAAATTAAATATATATTAATTATTTTAATTAAAACAAAAAAATAAAAAATTAATATAAAAATTTATCTAAAATAATTTAAATTTTGTATTCCTCTTTTTTCTAAAACTTCTTAGCCAAGCACCGTCGTTAATAGCCGTACACTACCAGTGGTACTGTTACATGCAAATTTTCCTCCCCATATCAAAGCACTGCGGAACGCTGGGTCTGAAGCTTTTTGGGTGCTCTCAGAAATGGCTACAACACTCAACAACGGCTTCAAAATGCCGATTATCGGTCTCGGCGTCTGGCGTATGGATGGAAAAGACATAAAAACCCTCCTCATCAACGCTATCAAGATGGGTTACCGCCATTTCGACTGCGCCGGTACTCTCTCTTTATCTCTACATTTCTACACTGCTATGGCTAAATCGGAAACGAACGAGAAGAGAACAAAGAAATAACCAGAAAATCATAAGATTCGCATGGGTCGGCTTGAAATTTATGTCCATCCACGGTTGAAAATCGATGAAGGATGCACTATAAAAAGGAAGATATCCAACGAAAATAGAAAACCCTAATATGGAAAATTGGAGAGGATATAAAAACGCGAAGAGAGTGGGTATATATAGATATATTAGTAGAAATCATACTTATATAACTTATCATAATATTAACCATAATTCAAAATGAATAATGTAGATTTGAATTATTTGGGACGTGTGGGATAATTCAAGTGAAACTAAACCATTCCTGTTGAGTTGTAGGTAGTTTGATATATAAATTTCCGGATTCGAACTGTTTGTGATGTCTTCATTTGAATCTAGGCCATTTATTTTGAATTATGAGTAGTTTTATGATTAATTTTTATAGATATCTATATTATCTTATAAAGGGAGAACACCCACTTGGTGTTCTCCAAAATGAAGCTGTATGGATTTTTAATTTTACCTAAAATGCCCTTAAAAAAACTACCACTCTATCCCTTTAAAAATTAGCTTGTAACTATTTGCTTTCTTTCTCTAAAACACCATGTAAGTGTTCACTCTCTCTCCATCTGCAAACATATTTGCACCGATCTATATTGCTTTTAATTTTTTTGCCAGTTGTGCCAGTATACATATTAAAGCTTCCTGTTCTTTCCCCCAAGTTGTTAGGAAGAGCCAAGAGGCTTTGGTTGAATTGAGTTGAGTGGAAATGTATACGTATATATGCCAAGTGTGCTGCTAATTTCTCACCCGTTTTGTACTTTACGAGTAGGGTGGGATAGGGATGAGATTATGTTTGCAATCAAGACGATAGAGATTTTAATGTGTAGATTTAGATATATTTTGATTGCTCAAGACTGAACTATTGTTAGTTTGTGACGCCTTCACAGTCAAATCTGTGATCTCAAATTGAACTGGGTTGATAATACTTTAATGGAGAATTTGCGCTTCTGTTTTGCCACTTTTTCCCTTTAAACAGTAATAACAGGCCACTTATTTAATTTTGTATGTTTCATTCTTCAGTATCATTGCCACTATAAAATAATAAATACTGTTTTTTTAGAACCCAAGTATCTCCTGTTTACCCCTACTTAATTGGGCCCCAGTTACCTTGTATTTGAGTAGTATTCATAGAGAATTCTGATCCTACGCTTTGGGGGCACATATTTCTTTGCACAAAACCATAATAAAAAAGGTATTAAACTGAGTATTGCGCCCCCCTGGAGGAAAGCAGAGATTACCGTAGGGTTTTGAGAGAGAGAGTAGTTAGATAGTCTTATCCCTACCTTTTTGCGGCGGTGGGGAAGGGGAAAGGGATCACAGGGGAGAGACAAGGGGTGCCGACAGTGGCAGGGGATGGGAGACGAGGTAGCGGTGCTGGCTGGGGAGGGGAGAGGGGATTGCAGCGAAGGTGGCTGCTACTCCTTTCCTTGGTTTTGATTAGAGTTTCGTTAGCGTGACTGTTGATGGAAAGATGAAGGTGCAAGGGTATAATTGCCTTTTAAGGTAAGAATTTGACTCTTGACTTACATTTTTTCTTCATTCAACAACTCAAAATTGGAGCACGTGACCTAATTTATGTCAAATTGGACGGGATTTGAGGCCGTGGGGAGGTGAAATGCAAAATGTCCGGAAACGCAAAAGAGCAAAGAGGCTATTTAAGTAAGAGATGAAGTGGTCCAAGGCCAAACCACAAAGAGATAAAATGGATTTTGCGCAAATAAAAGGTATTAGGAAGACAGGTACATAAACGAGATTTCAAGTTACTTGTTGCTTCTTTTCCACGAGGGGTTGAATTGCCCGCGTAGAGATTGAAGGATATTCTCCTTGGTAACTTGTACAGTTGGATTTTGGAGCGAGGAGCACCGATGGTGGTTGATACGTTAGGTTGTTTTGAATCTCTGTCTTTGTCTGTGTTTTGGTCTTTTTGCGAGGGTTTTTTGTTGTTTTCCTCCTTGTAGGAGAGCTTCTTCGTATTTTTGTACGAGTTTTTCTTTTTCATCAGTTGATGTTTCCTTAATGCCTTTTTATAAAGAATTTTGCTTATTTTTTTTGTAAAAAATGCTTCATTTACACTATATGTTCAATTTATTTTTTCAGTGTGCCACCACTTTAACTCATTCTGAGGTACTTTTTTGGGGTATATTCTGACCAATATGTTTGTGCTTTCAGCTGATTACCAGAATGAAACAGAAGTTGGTGAGGCACTTGCTGAAGCATTTCAAACGGGGCTTGTCAATAGGGAGGATCTTTTCATCACTACCAAGGCTAGCCATTAAGAACTTTTTTCCCATCTTTTTCTTGGCTTTTTCTCAAGCATCTGCATTATCCTTGTCAGCTGTCTTATGTTTTTATCCTTATTGCAGCTTTGGAATTCAGATCATGGACATGTCAAAGAAGCTTGTAAAAGCAGTTTGAAGAAGCTTCAGCTAACGTATTTGGATCTTTACCTCGTCCACTTCCCCATAGCCACGAAGCATACTGGTGCATCCTACCTGCCCTTTTAACTATTAATATATCTCTCTTTCCCTGTTATGGGCTATTTAAGTCAGGATGCTTGCGAATTACTTGAGACTTAACGAACCATATGTTTATTTAATGAAATAGTGGATTGGTTATTAAATAGAACTCAGAAATGCTATTCCTAAGTAGTCTGTATTGAAGATTGTTGAGGAGATCATAGGTTGGATCCCTATTAGGAGAAGATGGGTAGATTTTGACCAAAGGATTTATACGCTTCAAGTATTCAACACAATTTTTTTAACTCAGCGTCATATAGAAGCTGGGGCGTACCAGAGCTTTGTTTGCAGGCGGGGCTCTTTTAATGGATTAGTCAATGACTCAATGGAACCAGAATTCACTTATCAGTATGAGCTAGTGAGACATTGTTTCATTTATGCAGTTGTATCTTGTTTATCTAACCTTAGCACGCTGAGAAATATGAACTGGACTTCACAATTGTTCGGTTTACTTATTAAAATCTTTCAGATGCTTCTTCTTATTAATTTAGTTTTCAGGAATCATTTGTGACTTATTTCAGACATGTGCAGGAGTTGGCACAACTGGAAGTGCTTTGGGCGATGATGGTGTGCTGGACATAGACACAACGATATCCTTGGAAACTACCTGGCATGCTATGGAAAATCTGGTTTCCGTGGGTTTAGCTCGAAGCATAGGGATAAGGTGCATTAATCTACCATTTTGCGTCTTCATTTGCTTTTGTCACAAGGCTTTCCCACACAATCTGGTAATGTACTCTAGGATAGTTGCTTGTCTATTGAGTTTATGAAACTAAAAATCTAGTCATTTTTCACCTCTAACCCATCCTAAAATGTTAAAACTGTAGGTGAATTTCACTGTTATTAGATGCCTGTGATTAATCCAATCTTATATGACTGTTTATCCCATTTACTTCTATTGTATTAAGCATAAAAAATGCTAAAATTCTTAGATATTGTTGTGGGTTGATGTCTCGTATTTAATCTGGTTTTCTCTTATAGCTCAACCCACCCAACCTGTTTAACGGCCTATAGGTCCAACCCGATTTGTGGTTTCCTAAATATATATATTTAGTATTTCAGGATTTAGGATTTTATGTGAGAGTTACAATTACAATCGGCTCATCGTATTTTCCTCTTTTACATGGTGCATTCACTGCCGATCTCCCCTGTAGACTTAGTCGCGTAGACTTTAAGTCGAACCACATAATTCTTGTGCTCTTGTGTGATTGCCTGTTTGTTCTGTTCTCGTTTATTTCGGTTTAATCATAAAATTCATAACATATATCATAGTTTTTGTAATCTGTCTCTTACTTCTATATAGAAAAGAAGAGAAGAAAAAAACGGTTTTTCTAATCTCTAATCTCTTCTCTCATGACATAATTTTGTTTGCAGCAACTATGACATTTTCCTAACCAGAGATTGCTTGGCTTATGCCAAAGTGAAGCCTGCTGTGAACCAGATTGAAACACACCCTTACTTCCAGCGCGATTCGCTTGTCAAGTTCTGTCAAAAGCATGGCATCTGTGTCACAGCCCACACACCTTTAGGCGGCGCTTTGGCTAACACCGAGTGGTTTGGTTCTGTATCATGTTTGGACGATCCCGTTCTCAAAGTAAGTTCAAAGATTTCCTCTCCACATAGCACAAGTTCAAAGATTTCCTCTCCACATAGCACAAGACCGGTTCTTATGATCCTACAACAAATTCCTTTCTGAATACTTATGTACCAAAATGATTTTTGTCTTTGCTTCCACGGTTTCAGGGTCTAGCCGAGAAGTATAGAAAGACAGTGGCCCAGATTGTGCTTCGCTGGGGTATCCAACGGAATACAATAGTCATCCCAAAGTCATCAAAACTCGAGAGAGTAGAGGAGAATATCCAAGTGTTTGACTTCGAGTTGACAAAGGAAGACATGGATCTGATTAAAAGCATCGACCGAAACTATCGGACTAATCAACCTGCAAAGTTCTGGGGCATAGATCTGTACGCATAAACATGGCCAACCACTCTGTAAGTGAGATTCTTGTTATGTTTTGCCGAGAATAAGATGAAAGGAAATAGTGGCGTTTACGTTTACTATTCTTTATTTTTGTTTTAAAAAATTTCGTAAACTGTAAGGAAAGACACGTTTTTATGTGTTGGTTTTTTTTACTACTACTTTAGAATAATCAACTTTACAGATACTATGTTGATTTCATGTTTTCAGAATCAGCACTAAGGGCTTGGTTGGGAATCTAACTTTATGTTGAGTATTGGTGAAACGCATCAAAAGATGGATCGCTTCGACAAAAAAACGTATCAAACCCATTTGGCTCGTGACTTAAAATCGTATTTAAAAAATGCTAATCACCGTTACTAGGTTATGGATGCTGATGCATAGATATTTATATAAAATATATTAATATATGTTAAAGCGATACGTCTTACCTTCAAAATTATATTGACATTGATTTTTTTTTGTTCCTATTAAATTAAATTAGCAAGTCCATCAAATTTTAGACTTTGCTTAAAGTTTTTTAAAAGTTAATGGTTAAAAAGTCACCCTTTAGTCAAATGAAATTTTTGCTTATTAAACTTTTTTTTTTTTTTAATAAAAGCTTAGTTTAAAGATAGTTTGCCAAACAATCACTCGTATCTTTTAACACCCACATGCTCTTTACACCTTAACAAATTTATTTTTTGAACTTTTCTTTCCACACCCTTCTTAATCTCAAAACTACTCCATCTTCAACCTCATGACCATGACTTCTCCATATACCCACCTCATCCCACCTTGCCATTGTTGTACCCTCCATTGTCTTGCAGCGCTTCTCCTCCCTCCCTTGCTGCCACCACCACCTTATCACTGCTGTATGCTCCATTGTCTCGTCGCCCTTCTTCTCACTCCCTTGTCACCCCACCTTATTAATCGTAGGTCTCACTATCTCGTCGTCCTTCTCCTTTCTCGTCACCCCTTGTTTATCTATTCTCCAAATCACCACCACATAGCTCCCCTCCCCTCTCCTCGGCAAATTGCCACCTTAGTCTCTTCATCATACTGGTATTTTTAAAATAATTAGGGTTACAGTGATCGAAAAGAGAGGAATGGAAAAAGAAAGAGTAATTGGAAAGAGAGGAATGGAAAGAGAAAGAGGACTATGGTTAGAGTTTGAAATGAGGTGAAGGAAGAAAAAATTATTCATTGCTTTAGGGAAGCAAGGCCACGTGGTGCTTGAATATTTTGGAGAGCTACATAATTATACGAGTCTCTTCTATTTAAAGGTGAAATTTACATGCTCGTGTGGTGCTCTAAAGTATTGGGACAACACGTTGTTTTACTCCTACCATAATGGATAATTACTTAGAAGGAAACTCCTACCATAATGGATAATTACTTAGAAGGAAGAGGGTGCCTAATGGATAATTACTTGAAGGAAAAGGGTTGGGTGGTGTGGGAAGGGATTTTGGGGAAGGGTTCCATGGAGGGAGGAGAGAAGGGTTGGGGGTGGTGGCAAAAGGTGGAGAGGCATTGACTTGATTTGAGTTGGTTTATTTTTTATTTTTAGTAATTTTTTTAATTTTGGCCTTTTTGATTATTCTATTAAAGAAGGATTCAAAAAGTCAAAAAGATTTAATCGAGAAATGAAAAATACCAATGAAGAAAATAAAGTGGTTTTCACAATCCTCTATTAGAAAATAACTTATTTTAACTTGGCTTGAATTATTTTTCAAATCAATTCAGAAATTTAAAATAATTAATAAAAAAAACAAAAAATTTCCAAATAAGAAAATGAGCCAATATGAAAAAGTAACTATTTTTTGTTATTTTTAGTAGAAACTATTTTTAATTTTTTGTAATTTTTTATATTTAAACCAGTAAATTATTTTAAAAATCCAACATAAAAAAATTACAAATTAGACTAAATTAAAATTTAGAAAAACTCGCTACAAATCAAAACAAATTATCCCATCATAAACTTTGTTTGGTCGGAAATTCTCATTTATTTTTCGCTGATTATCAAAAAATAAACATAACTGTTAGCATCATATTGTTGGCTAATACAAGTATGTACGAACTGTTTTGATTAAGAAAAATTAATATCAGACATACTATATAATAATATTGGTTCGTATCAAAATAGAAAGTGCTTACTAATCTATAATGAATTATTTCTTAAAAAATATATATTGCTTATTTGCTATCTCTTCTTTTTCTTTAACCTTTTCTACTTTAATTCAAGTTTCAAGTATAGTATAAAAGCATAATTTTAAAACTAATTAATGTTAATTTTTAATTAAAATAATAAAATTAAAATAAATAATTAAAATATTAGGTAAAGGGCTTAAAACTCAAATTTTAAAATTTTTTTTTACTTAAAGCTAAAAAAACTAGTATACTTCGCTTGAGAATTCAAAAGCTTTTAGCCTTTCAGTCTTTTTGCCTTTTTATATAACATAATTTTATATAATTTTTAAAAATATCACAACTTTTATTATATAAATATATTTTTTATAAAATTATATTTTTAAAATTTATTTATTAAAATATATCAAATAAAATACATATTGAATATAAAATTATATAAAAATAAATTTGAAAGAATTATAACAAATTTTTAAAGTTAAAGAGTTAAAACTTTGTTAGCTTAAAGTCATTTTAAGCAAAAAAGTGTAACTTATTGTATTTTGTCTTAAAATCGTCTCTACAATTCACTAAATGAATTTTTTATTTATTTAATATAAAAAATAAAAAATTAATAAAATTGCTAAATTTAACTAAACACTCCAATTACCTATTATAGGCTAGGTGAGTGACATGACAAATCAAGTAACTTATTTTTATAATAAACTTAGCTATCGTAGAATAGCAAGTGATAAGATAAGACAAAATAATTGTCTCGCTCTCTCTCTATACCTTTATGCATGTAGTATCACTCCTAACAAATATATGAATTTTCATTTTAAAATTTTATTTTTTGCTCTTAAGCTCCTGATCGACCCGAACATCAGAGAACTTCTTGCAGGCTAACTTTGGCATTGGAAAACTTTTCGCCAATCACTAATTAAAAAACTTATTTTGTAGGCATTCAGTAATAAAAGTATCTATCGTTTTTATTCCCGTTAAATTCTTATTTTTCATCATTTAAAATATAAGTATTTTTAAAATTTTCTCGTTTAATTTAAAATAACTTTTAAGCAAAAATTAAAGCAAAATTGCCGATGGAAGCCTATGTATTCAAAACATTGAAAAATAAAAGTAGGACTCCCCGAAGGCTATCCCAAGAAAAAAGAAAGGAGAAAAAGATCCATCTTTCTCTCCGAACTATGGGACTATTAATTGGGAAGAAGTTCGGCGATGCGTTTCTATTGTAGTCCACGCAGAAACTTCAATAGCTCCGTCATCCTCTTTCTCTTGAAGTTTCTCTTTTCCACACAAAAAACTCGCTCCTCGATCGCCTCCCTCTCTTTTTTCGATTTCTTATCGTGTTCTGCTCGTCTTTCTCCCGCGCTTAATCCTCAAAAATCATGTACACAGGTCTGTATAATTGTATGCAAATGCTTTATTAGCCTCGATTTTGATGCTGAATCTGCCCGAAAAACCCTCGCTTCATTGGCATTCGAGCTTACTGACTTCTAAGTTCTTCAATTTTGTGCTTTTGATT
Organism: Heliamphora exappendiculata; assembly: GCA_034768845.1. Taxonomy (NCBI): domain Eukaryota; kingdom Viridiplantae; phylum Streptophyta; class Magnoliopsida; order Ericales; family Sarraceniaceae; genus Heliamphora; species Heliamphora exappendiculata. The sequence goes on from JAOTRH010000024.1 coordinate 20,731,280, forward strand.
GATGCTCTTTTTGGACCATAATTTTAGCACACGCTCTTGTAACTGCTTTCGAGAGGTTTTTTTTTGGGCATCTTTTTGCAATTTTTTTGCAATTTTTTTTGGTAGAAAACTATACTTATCTACTTAAATAATGTACAATTCTTGGTCACATTGGTATGCGCATGTTAACCTGAGGGATCGCCCAACTGGTCTAGCCTTGGGTGTGCTCCCACCGGAGGTTTGTCTGGCCATTAACTTTAGGTCCCAGAATTAGTCGAGCTGCGCGTAAGTTAGCTTGGACACCCGATTATTTAATAAAAATGGTGTGTGCCCGTTCAATATGCATGTATTTTTTTGGTTGTTCACACTTACCTGGTTTAGGACCATGTTCAATTTGCGAGGTTAAGAAATGGAGATTGTTTTAGACATAGATAGCTAGTTTGGGTTGTGAAATAAATTGTTTATATGTTGTTGAACTGGGATTCTGTGAACCATTTGTTGCACAATATGTTATGCATTTTATATGTTGCTGCTTTCTGATAAGATTCGGGTAGAACTTCATGACCTGGAGCAACGGGGTCAGGGCTATGACACGAGTTTGAATCATAGGAACTAGCCTCTCCACCCAAAAGTGGGGGAAGGCGGCTGACCACTGCCTCTTCTAGACCTTGCTTAACCGTAAGCCTAGTTCACCACATACAACCTCTTTATGTTAGTGAAAGTTGATGTTTATACTTGATAATCAACTAGGCTGGGCATTGCCTTGATGGCACGTGTATATATGCATGTTTAGTGGTGTGGAAAAATAGCTGTTCTGAAAATAGTCACTAGAAAGTAATTTTTGTTTGGGTGTGAAGAGGATGGTTGAGCTTGACAATCTCTTAGTCAAGCTGCATTGGATTATTCTCACCGACATTTTTTTTTCTTTCAACACTGGCAGTAACTCCTGGCATGAACGAGACCTATTTAATTGTTAATGATTCATCCTGTCCAGCCTATGTAAAGACCGTGCACTGCAATTTGATCATGTAACTAATGTTCTTTGAGTTATAATTGAGCTTGACTTTTATGAAGTTTTCAGGAAATGTTATTTCTTGGTCCTTCTTTAAACAGCTGAAATGATATTTGAGTTGGACACCATGATATAAAAGCTAACGCAAAAAGAAGCAAGCAAGGTTACTCGAAATGCAAATGCTCTATATCCTAATAATCTAAAAAAAGATTGTGTAGGAATTTAAACATTCAAACTCTAAATATATTTAGTTTTTACATGTCAAATCGGAAATTGAATTGGAGAGCGTATGAGTTCAAGGACCAATACAATTTTTATTCAGTAAGTTACCTTTAAATGAAAGTCAAAATGTTTTTCATACAATTTCCATTAATTTTTGTATGGTGCACCTAGATCCTAGATTGAATAATCTACCAGTTAGGCTTTTGTAATATCTAAGAACAAGCTTGAGTTTGATCATCCTAATACAATGGAAAGCCAAGGAGAACATTTCATGTTCCCCATTTGTTTCCACTTTCTTTTTTTTGTCTTTTTTTTTTAAAAGGGTGTTGATATTAGCTTAAAGGTGCTAACATAAAAAAAGGAATATGAATAGCAACTTTTAAAAAGTTAGGTATTTGAGCTGATTTTGTGTTTTTTAAGCTAAGAAGGCAAATAATCTAAAATCTGAAAAGTTGAACCAAACACCCTACATTTTCAAAATTCAAAGGCTTGAGTATGTGAATTTTATCAGTCTCATAATGATGCGTGTGATCTTTGTTGCTCCTTTTTGGCATCCTACTTGTCTAAATCACCAAAATTTTAGTTCCTACATATTACAGTTAGCTAATTAAACATGTGAGTATGTGCTGTTGACAAATTTTAAAATTAAGAAATTATGTATGCAAGTAAAATTATTCAAAATTAAAAATGGTTTATTTTCATTTTTTTAAGGGTGGTTAGTTTTGTTCATAGTTTTACAAAAGTTGAATAGAAAATATTGCAATGCTAGTTTTATGTAGTTCTATATTTTTTGTCTACATTCTATTCTGAGTAAAACACTGGCAATGTTGGATAAAAAATTGAATCATATGTTCTAATTGTACCATGTATAGATTTCGTACATTTGTTTATTTCCACATTTTGAGATCCATGACGTAAGGTATTTCCAACGGGCAAACTTGAACATTTGCATCAATGGAGAATTAATGCAATTTTTTATGTAAATTGGAAGGGAGTTGCGTTGAAGCATAGGGCCCGAGGAGTGGGTTTTCTTCGATGTTCCGTAATACTAAGTGGCCGAGGATGTTCGTGGCGAAACAATTGGAGAGTCTAGGGCGATCTTTGATGTGCGTCGAGATGGTGAAGAGGGAAATGCTGTTGACCAATGTTGGAACCACAAGGGGTAGTACTTGTTGAATGGCTGATAAATTTCCGGTGGAAAGCGACAAAGGTGGGCAGTGTGCAAATTTTTCTTCTCGGTGATCTTGATGGTGGTTGGGGTATTGGTGGAGAGAGAGGGTTTGAAGGCATACATGTCATGGAGGTTTGAGGAAGTAGGTGTTGTTGATGTGCTTGCAGCGGCATTGGTGAAAGAAGAAAGGTGGTGGTGGCAAGGGTGAGCGGGAAAGGCTAGATGTGGAAAGGAAAGAGCAGGGTTTGAGATTTGTGAGTTTAATGAGAAATGCAAAAGGAAAGAAAAAAGAAAAAAATGATCTCCTTTCCTTGAGAGATTTTTGTTGAGTGAGAGAGAGAATATGCTTGATTTTAGTTTTTTCTTTTTTTAATCTTCTCATGGAGTTTTTGAATTTAACTACTTAATACTGTAAATAGGCAAAATTACAGATAATAGGAGGAAGCACTTGGAGTGCCACGTGTGAGAGAAAATGTCAATTTTCTCTCAAATTCTAGGATTAGTAGTTTGGAAATAATTGAGGACATAATACATTTCTATTTAATGTGGTATAGATTCTGAAATTGTGCAATTGTCTGTGTTTCCATTTCCAATTGCTGAGTTGATGCACTGCATTTAAAAAAACGTTGATACTGTTGCATTGGAGACCCATTGACATTTCCAATTGTTGATGCCCATGCAGTGTGATAGATTCTCTTTTAGAATAATTTCTGTAGCCAATAAACTTTTGGTTCTCCTGGCTAATTAAGATGTTTAGCTGCTTAGGGTGTTCATTAGTTTGTGATAAATGTGATGGTCACTTTTAACTGTTAATAGTGATAATATCAACCTAAAATGAATGCTTTCATTCGTTCAACTTTATTTCTTCCCAGGGTCTAAATGGGCTTCCACAGCGGGTGATCAATTTTCTATATGCTATCAGATCTCCTAGCTATTTGAGGTGCACAGCAGCACTGAGTTTATGGTCAGTAACGCTTAAAGCAGTAACCTTTTCTGGAGTTATCATTTTGCATGAGCACCGATGATCCTTCTTGTGGCTGTGCCCTATTAGTTTCTTTTATGAACCAAGCTGCATATCTATTTACCGTACTAGTAGAACAACATCCAATTGAAATTTTGGAACCTACTTTGAGACTTGTAGGAAAAGTTGCATGATAAATTGGAGTTCTTTTTCCCTATATATGCTTCAATGCTGTACCTAAACTAAAATTTAGGTTGATGGTTGGTTTTAATTTGGATACTTCGTTGCTTTGTCGATTTGTTTATAATGGAAATAGATATGAAGCCTGTCTATCTGCCTCTGGAATGGCCGTTATGAGATTATGGTTTTTCTTGTTCAAATGAAACAGAGCATGTCTATTAGTGAATTTTATTTTTCATTGCTATCAAGTTTGTGTGACTCTCCCCTTGATAAAGTGGCAGAAACTTGTTTCCGTTGTACAAGTAAAGATGACATTGTTTTATTGGTTTGGGATTTGATTTGATGGGTCGTAGTTGTCGTCTCCATCAATTGATCCGGTATCTCCATTCCCCAAAATCAGTCGAATAGTTCTTTGCAACATTTTCTGTTATTAGTTGACTTACAATTCCACTTCTGGTTTTCTTACGCAAAGTATCCTTCAGCCGAATACAAGGTGATTCACAAGAAAATCAGAACGCTGAGCTGCAGCTTTGAATCGATCTCTTCTTTCACTGTCAATTACGTGTATGTAAGATGGATGACGGGGGCCAACATGAACATGGGAGGCATAGTATGGATTACTACAAAGGGTTGAGCCCTCCGGTAATAATAATAGGTCAATTTTTTTTCCAAATAATCAAGTGAATGATTAAAATAAAATCTTTTATTTTTTGGAGTGGGGGGAACCATACACACCCCTCTAATTTTCTTATCTTTCTGTCAGTAGACAATTCTACTTCTCTCTCAATGGATACTTACGAATTTTCTGCTGCCATTCCATTTATTATTGCAGTGGAATATGATTCCCCAGTATCATATGAAGGAAGCGAATGCATTCTTTATGAACAAGAAGATGATGCACATAATTGCTGAGAAGGATGCTGCCATTGAAGAACTGAATAAGGTAATAAGCGAAAAGAATGCAGCCCTGGAGGAGCGAAACGAGGCATTCAAGCAGCGGGACGAGGCAATTGCTGCACGGGACACTGCATTCAGGGAACGAGACAGCGCGATTGCAGCCCTTCGATTTCAAGAGAACTCTGTGAACGGTATATTAGGTTACGGGATCCAACGCGGAATGAAGCGCACACATGGCCCTACAAACCATCCTGCCACTGCTGCTGAAGCTGCCTACAATAGAATGGAATTGCAGATAAATGGTGGCAACTTGCCAATATCGACAACTTCATCTGAAGCTGTCAAGTCTCCACAGGCAATAAGGGCAAAGGAGAACAAGGCAGTTTCAACCAAGGTATCGAAGTCACCACCCAAGAAGGGAAAAAAAGTTGGTGAGGATTTGAATAAGCAAGTCACTACCGTTGGATCGAAAGCCGAGTGGGATGCTCGGGATCTTGGCTTGATTAACCAGATTGATTTTGATGAGTCTAGCATGCCATCACCGGTTTGCTCATGCACAGGAGTGTCTCGACAGTGCTACAAATGGGGGCATGGGGGTTGGCAGTCCTCTTGTTGCACCAAAGCCCTATCTATGTATCCACTCCCTCAGATGCCAAACAAGCGACGCTCTCGAATGGGTGGCAGGAAGATGAGCGGGAGCGTCTTTACCAGATTGCTCGCTCGGCTGGCAGCAGATGGCCACGATTTGTCCACGCCACTGGATCTCAAAAACTACTGGGCCAAACACGGTACTAATCGCTACATTACTATCAAGTGACTACTTATTTTGGTTTCTGAGCCTCATTTACTTTTTGAGTTTTTGCCGGTCTCTTTATCCCTCGAGATTTGCTGAACTTGATGAAAGGGAAGATGGAGCTCCTGTACAATGGCAGTTTGTCTTATCTAATTTTGTTGATAGAACTTTCCATCATGTGACTAAAAGGTTTATCCACCTCAGGAGGGGAATTTTTGTAGACTGATGGAATATACATACATATACATATGTTACGTTGTTCATGCAGCATTGCATGTACCTTCAATTCCTCTCTTTAGTATTTAAAAAGAATTGCAAAAGTAACTAGTTTGGATGCTGCTGCATTGGGATGAGCTCCTCCCCTCCATATCCTCTTCTTTCTATACCTCCTGGAGAATCCATTTTGTCGGTCTAGAATAGGTCCATAATGATGATTCCAAATTGTTCATCTCGTAGGCTTCCTTGAAAAGATTATTTATGAAAAAATATAGCCTGATTGAACATCAATAGATATATTCATAAGTTGTGTTTTGTTTTACAAAATGAACAATTTTTATTTAAGAATAAACTATTTAAGTTTAAACTCTATTTTATATGCGATTTTTTTATGTATCTATCGATATTCAATTAGGTTAAATTTTTACATAAATAATTTTCTCAATAATAGGTACGAGATGGTCAGTTGGATCATCGTTGGCCTACTCAAGATCTACAAAACGAAATCTTGAGAAATATAAAGGGAAGAAGGTATATGGGGTTTTAATTGGGCCCCACTTGTGGACGGTGAATTGATTTTTAAAGATTAGTCGAGGTGTACGTAAGTTGAATCGAACACATTGAGATATGAACAAAAAAAAAAGTATAAGATTAGAATTGATTTAACAGTCTTTGATCTATCAACCTCTGCAGGGACGGACGCAGGGTTTTAATTTAAGAAAAACGAATTGTTATTATAAGTTCTTTAGAGGACATATATTAAGTTCTCAAAAAAATCTTAAGAGACGAACTTATATAATCTTAAAATATTCTAAATTGATAGTACTATAATCAAGGCCGGCCTTGCTCTTTGGGAAACAAAGCAATTGCTTTGGGCCTCCAATTTTTGCTAAAAAAAATAGGGGCCCAAAATATATAATACTTTTTATTATATTTTGTATAATATTAAAAAATTAAATTCTAATTAAAAATAAGAGGCCCAATCTAAAAAAATTCAAATGCAAACCTAAAACAATATATATTAAATTAAAAAACCCATTAAAAAAAAAATCAAACCTAAACACATTTTAATCAAATTTGTCCTAAATTTACTAAAACTCATATGACTCTCTTGCAGTCTTTTCTAAAACAATTCAAATATACAACTAAATAGGTACACTTCAATCTTTATCTTCCATCATTGTTACATGATTTGAGTTTAATTTTTAGACATTAATTAGTAATTTTGCGATAAAAAATGCTAAAATAGTAGTATTTAAGTGATTATTTGTTATTATTGGTTCAACTTGTTTATTTTATTGTGATATTGTAATTTTTTTTCTTTTATTTTAGTATTATTTTAGTTGTAATTTAAATATTAATGAAATATAAATCAGCATGACAGTTGTATCATATTAAATTTTTATAATAATAATATTTTAAATTTACAAATATAAAAATATATATATGGCTCTTTTTTAAGTATCTATTTAGGACTTTCGATTGGTCAAGACCAACCCTAATTATAATAGTGAATTTTTTAAAAAATTTGGAGGCTGCGGATGCCTTTCTCTGCCTCCTATCCATCTTCCTTCCTTGAATCTGTCTATGAAATCATGTGTAGGTAAGTAGTCTAAATCGTTTTAAACCAAACTTTGATACATTTTCTTTCCTTTTCGTTTATTTTCTTTTATTTTCGTACTGGGAATATCCAATATATTTAGTCAAAAGTGAATGAAGAAATTGATTGCCGTACCTATGAGCACGTGAATATTTTAATGCTGCTACATTATATCTCTTAGCTTTGTATTGTTGCGTAGGCCCCAACATATGTGGAAATTGAGACTACCATGTGTTATTGTCCGCACGTTGTATTAATTTAATAACTCAATAAAAAATATTTTGAGTGTAATAATACTAATTTATTTTTATTAGTTAAATAAAAAATAATGATATCTCATTTAATGTGTATTGAGTTTTTTTTAATGTGTACTAAGTTTTATTTATTTATTTATTTATTTATTTATCAAGAGTGTATGGTCTCTTGGGAATATGTATTTTTTTTTGTGGGAAATTGGCCATAAAGAGTTGAGAATTTTTGATATTACAGAAATTAGTAATTTATTGTAGCTTATAATAGAATTTGTGATTGTTTGAAAAAGATTGCAATTTATGGCTGAAATAGAAGAAATTTAATCATAATTTGTAGTAGAAATTATGAGTGTTTGAAAAATAGTATAAAAATTATGAGTCTTGACAGTTCAGTGGCTCACAGCCTTTATATAGGCTCCTCATCTGGTGGTCAGTAGTTCGAGTTCCCTTCTCCCATTCTCTTTTCTCCCCTCCCTGTTGTCCCTGTATTCCCGATCAAAAAAATAAAATAAAATTAATAATAAAAAATTAAAAACTATTAGCAACAATTTTTTCAAACGCTCACCAAGCACTGCTCTTTTTATTTAAAATTTTTAGTGATGAGAGCAATAAAAGTGTGAGCTAAAATTGTACATCTATTTGTTAGAATTAAAAAAAAATCACAAAAAATAGAAAAATAAAACTTCAAAGATTTTAAATGAAATTCATAATCATTAGTCATGAAATTCAAACTCATTACCACAAAAATTTATGCTCAATAAATATATTTTGTTTTTCATATTTTTCCTCTATAATGAGATAGGCTTTATCTTTATTATTTATAGAGAATAAAATTTTAGTCGAATTTTCATAAAAAAAATTTAATGGTCTTGACTAAAAATCGACAATTTTAATACTTATAATGCTTCTATTATAATTTTATAACTCTAAATTTGAACAAATAAACAATTTCTAATGATTAAAAAACTTATGGTTCTTGGTTATTAATAAAGTTTCTCATTACTTTAGTTGTAATTTTTAATTATTTTTAAATAAATTTATTCATTCGCAACGAGTGCTACTATATATATATATATATATATATATATATATATATATACATTAATAAAAGTTATTCTAAATGTAAATAACCGCAACAAATCTTTAAAATAGAAATTCAACCGTATTAAGAATTATAAAAATAGTATTTACTTCTACTAATCTTCATTTGTATACATTGATCAATAATTTTTTTAACAAAATAAAAATAAATAAATAAAAATTTTATTTTATTTATTATTAGAATTAGAAAAATTATATAAATATATATATATATATGCAATAACAGGACGATTTTTTTTTATTGATCCGCCAAGTGGGTCATATTTGGCTAATTTAATGTTGGGCCTTGCCGTGGTGGTCCTTATTGCTGATGCACTAGAAATGTGACACGCGTAGAAACACGTGTCCAAGATCTGGCCCACTAAATAACTCCATATATTACTCGAATTAGACGGGTCTATGATAATCATTAATCAGAAGAATTTTTTAAATTTAAAAAAGAATACAAATAATAAAAATTAAATAATGTGATATAAAACATATTAATAAAAAATGCAAAAAAACGTTATACTTAATTTTTATTTTACTTATATTTTTCTTATTTTTAAATGTTATTGTTATTCAAAATAAAATTTAGATATATATTTGTATATAAATATAAAATTATACGGTGGCTTAACCGTAGATGAAATAGGTACGGGTAAGAATCAATACTTGAAAAAAAAAATTGTGTAGGTCCAATGGCCATGCAAAAGTAACAACTGTTAAGCTTGTCGGCGACAACTATCGAAAGGTCATTTCAATAGGTAAGTAAATATACTATTAACTACTGTGAAAGGACTATGCGCGATTTGACAAAGTTTATGAAATAAATGTTGTGCTTACCTAGTAACGTAAATTTGGCCGGTTTATATAGGGGTTGATGGATATGTCTCTTTTAAAGACTCATATTGAATTAATTATCATTTAGGAGCCTAATTCTATTGGTGGAGTAGGTCAGATTCATATCTTTCGAGGTGACGTGGGTTTGTGGGTCTACAAATTTGGTCTTATTGGCATTGATACTCTTAGCTCGACCACACTAATCTCATTAATATATAGGAGTTGGTGGATATGCCTATTTTAAAGACTCATATTGGATTAATTATCATTTAGGAGCCTAATTCTACGAGTAGAGTAAGTCAGACTCATATCTTTCGAGGTGATGTGTGATAGTGGATCTATAAGTTTGGTCTTATTGGCATTGATACTCTTAACTCGACCACACTAATCTCATTAATATTCGTAACTCGATCGCATTACCATCATTATTAATATTAGACAGCTCAATTCTAAAATTCTACACGTTTCGGACCCTTAGTGTTGTGGGCCGTTTATGTGGATGGCCCGGCCCATTAGAGATATATCTCACGTATTGGCCTAGTAGGTCAATTGAGGATCCAATCCAAATTGAATCCGTCTCCTTTCAAAAATATATTTATTGACTGTAGATACACTCCACTTGCACTTTTAGTTTAAGTTTCTTAGTTAGAAACTTAGCGAAGTTAGTTTGGTAAATAGTCAAATATAGAAAAAATAAGTGTCCAACTCCTCACGAGTCCAGTAATGGATTGACCCAGGGCAATTGGGCTATTTTTGGCCCATATGGGTCCTCTCCAGTTCAAACACTGTTTAATTTCTAAAATAAAAATGAAATTTGTTCGGAGACTTAAAAATATTTGATTAAATTAAATTTTTTATATAAACAATTCACATACCAAAAATAATATAATAAATAACTTGAATTATCGAAATGAACTCAAATCCAAAATTAGCTAACTCAATCGATCTACTCCATCAAAAGACTAGAGAAATGCTTTTTCAAAAATTAAATTCGTACGTAGAGGTCTTTTAGCGAAATAGTATAAGTGTTATCAATCACTTTTAGTCGATGGAATTATTCTTCAACTTAAATTTCACATTTTTTTTTTATAAAATTTAATAATTTTTGTACTATTTAATAACTAATAATATATGGTTAATATATCGTAAACACCGTTTTTCTTATTTACTACGTAAAATAAAATTTTAATATATTGATAATGTTGTTTTGACAAAATGTGTGTATTCAACAGCTTTTTTATGGGGTTAATTGTATTTTTATTGGGCAATAGTATATAATTTAAAAAATTATTATAATAACAAAAAAAAATTAATGAGATTAATTGACCGCATTAGGATACATGTGAAATTGCCCGGGTATTATTATCTTAAATAAAAAATAAAGAATTCAAATCTTATTAAATGTAAAATGTAAGAATGAATGCGTATTTATTTATTGATAAAAAAATTTATAATCCTTACATTTTATCGATAAAAATGGTATAAAATGAGATTGGAAGTTACGGGTCCTTGGTGGGTATAAATTAGAAATTAGTTTAAAAGTTAATTTTTTTAAATATATTTTTAATTAAAAATTTTAATGTAATTTAAAGTAAATTTTTTTGATAAATTAACTTTTAAAATAATATTTTTAAAATTAATTATTTAGATAAAAAATTACTTTTTTTACTTCTGATCAAATTAGATAATTTTGCTATTTTATGTAACTGAAAATAGCCAAGTATATACAATTGTTATTAGTGATAATAAATAAATTAGTGTTTAAATTTAAAATTAGTGTTTAAATTTAATTTTTTAATTTTTAGTTAAATATTTTTTTTCATTTTTATCCAAAAAGCCCAAAAAATTTAGACAAATTATGTGAGTTATCTTTTGTTTGTTAACTATTTAATATAAACAAATAAAATATCATTATATTTATTATTATATTAAATAAAAATATAACATAAATTTAATATATAATACTCTAAAAATACCAAATAATTATTAAAAAAAACTTTTATTGCGAAAGAGAGCCCAAAGTTAAAGTCAACTTTGGATAACGCGCCACCGAGATCTGCGGGAAACCTTTGGATGGAGGATGGAAGTGGAGACCCCGTACGGGTGCCCATCACGAAAAATTATCCACCACCACGAGGATGCAAATTGAAGATGTGGACCTCTACCTTGTTTAAAATAGACGTCCACGTGGCTCGATTTGATTAGATTTAATAATCTTTATATATATATATATATATATATTAAATTTATATAGTTTAATTCTTGAGTTAATTTAAATTACTTTAAGACTAATCTATAAATTGAATTAATACTATCAATTTGTATTTTTTAGATTTAGAATTAAATAAATAATTTTAAAAAAAAATTCAACTCAACCCGTAGATGTTGATTTGGTTTGATTTGCGAGTTGTCGAAATATTTTGTGCATTCTTAATATAAAAGCAGCAATCATATAATTATTTTTTAAAAATTTCAAATATATTGTCACGCATCTTTATTATTAGAGAAAAAAAATTAATATTATCAATAATATTATATTATTATTAATGCATGATTCCGCTATTCAATAATAAATTATTGTGCTCTCTCTCTCTCTCTTAATACAATTACTAGAATTTTTTTAGGTTTTTTTTTTGTTAGGAGAGTTAGCAGCGCTCTCCTCCTCCCGAATAATATGTTTTTTATTTTATTTTATTTTTTTATCCAGTATTTTTATCTTCTTCTTCTTCTTCCTCTTTGTTTTTCCTTTAATCTCAATTTTTGTTTTTGGTAGTTTTTCTATTTTTTTTGGTACTTTGTTTTTTATTTCTTATTTTGGAGACCGAGCAACTACTGTCTATCGGCGATAAAACCGTTTTAATTCGAGATTTATCTGTTTTTTTATAATAAATCTTAGTGTTTTTGATGTAAAAGTGAAAACACTTTTTCGCAACCATCTTTTTAGATATGATTTTAGATAGGTTTGCGACCATAATCTAACGTCATTACCACGTTTCATTAACCTATACGGCCATTTTTTATTTAAAAATGTCAATTTTATAAATTAAATGTGAAAATAATAATTTTTTCGATAAAAATTGCATAACAGTAATACACGAGACTATTTTTTTTTCATCTTTATTGTTTTAGTCAGGATTTTTCTAAAACTTTTCTTATTCTTCATAACTTGAAAATCTAAAGACTAAAAGAAGACCAAAATTGAAAAACATTTATTAGAGATGACGAAAAAAAAAAAAAAAAACCGCAGTGCGTCCTTAATGCAATAGTGATACATATCATTATTGTCACTTATATATATTTAAAGAATTATGATATAAATATATCATCATATTGACTTTTCATATGCGGATGTGCCAAAATATTAAAATGTCTTAAATTCAATAATTTTATAGAATTTGTCAACGGCTTGATATCGCACGTATAATTTGCAAATATAGTGCTCTTAAAATCTCTAAAAAAACTTAATATTAAAGAAGTTTAATTTTTTAAGAGAAAAAATAGGAGAAATAGGTTTTTTATTTCCTTATAAAGAGGAGAAATAGGTTAGTGTTTAGAAATAATTTGTTTAGCTAGCTTTATTATATTTTAATTTTTTGTTAAAATGTCTAATATGTCTTTAATTTTTATTTTTAAGTTGTAGTATTTAAAATAATAATACAATTTTAAAAAAAATATACAAATTAATCTTTAATTGATCGTATTATAATTCATTTACTTAAAATAGTTAAAGTGTTTAGGATGTGTATAAATTTTTTTATTAAAAGGAGTGAAAGAAATTTAATGAGCTTTTGAGATGTACCAAACACACTAGCTTAATCTTTATTTTTTAGCAGAAATAAAAATTAATTTTTTTAGAGATGCCAAATGGAGGCAAAATAATTAATGAAATGGCTTGAAGCAAGTTACATTTAAAATAATCAACAAAATTGGCTTTTTATTTGATTATAAATAGCTAATCCAACAAAATTGGCTTTTTAAAAATTCAAACTCATTTTCTAAATAAAAATCTTATCTCTCAATAAAAAAAATGCTAGGATTTTGTGAAAGCTCAATAACATTTGTTGGTTGTTTTTTTTTTAATTAAAAGGATTTGTTGTATTTTAAAAACGATTTGTCAGAACCCAACAGCAGACTTTAGTAGTGAGAACAAACGACGTTGTAAAGATAGTGTCTTTACATACGTCTCGAAATATTCTGTCAATTATTTTTTTAACAATTATTTAGCTAGACTATTATACTTTTTAGATTCTCTCATCGAGACGATTAGTAAATATTTATTTTTTAATCAAATTATAAAAAAATTCAAAAAACACAAAGAATAAACTAATCAGATACTTTTTTTTACTAATTTTCGTCTTTAGTAAATTTTTTCATCTTTTGATTAATTTTTTAAAATTTTTTGATTTATCTCATTGAGATAATTTGTAAAAGTAAAAAATTTTAGTAAAGAAATTAAAAAAATTCATAAAAAACAAAAAAATAAACAAATTTGTAAAAATTTAGCCCAAACAGGATTTACATTAATTTTTTCTTATCTATACTAATATATAAAGGGAGAACACCCAATAAAAATTTGGTGATCTCCTTAAAATGAAGACATGTGAATTTTTTATTATCAAAAATACCTTTTACACTTTTTTTTATTACTTAATTTTAAAATTGTAACTATTTTTAATTTAAAAATTAAATAATTTTATTATTTAATTTTTAAAATTTATTTTAAATATACATTTATACGCTGCTACGTGTGCCGACCGCTAATTTTTTGGAATTACAATGCGAAACCTATGAATTTTGTAAATGTTCACATTATAGGAGAGAGGCCAAGCACGCTTAAACATTTACCAAAAATAACTCACGCTCAAGGACTGCACACAAAATAGAAAAACAATAAAAGAATTAAATGATAAGAATAAAAGACAAATGCGACAACAAATGATTAACTAATTCTAATTTTTGTTTTTAAATTATAGTATTTGAGATATTGACATATTTTTTTATTTTTATACATAAAATTAATTTTTTTAATTTAAGACATTATAATAATTTTATTTCAAAAAAAGTTTATATGTTTAGAATGTGTATATTTTTTTTTATTGAAAACATGAATAAAAAATAATTAGCTGACTTTTTTAAGTATTGGATTCTTAGTAATGAGAACCCTTTTCCCTACGCCGTGTTTGGATAGAAGAAATTAAAAAAATACGACTTTAATTGTTAGGAATTAAATACTTAATAATCTAATATTTAGAGTAATTATATTCAAAAGGTTAAGTTAATTCAAAAGCCTTTTTTTTTTCTCGAAAATCTAATAGAGTTAAATGTTTTATTTTCTTATTAATTAAATCCTGAAATCTAAAATTGCCACGGGAGAGATTGAGAATCAGATTCTCACTTAGGCTTTGTTTGGCAAAGAACTTAAAATTTAATTTTTTAATTTTTAATTTAAAGTCAAAAAAGCCAAAAAGCCTCGCTTAAAAACCAAAAGGTTTTTAGCCTTTTTACATAAAATAATTTTATATACTTTTAAAAAATATTACAACTTTTATTATGCATATTTATTTTTTTATAAAATTTATATTTTAAAAATATATTTGTTAAAATCTATCAAACAAAATGTATACTGAATATAAAATTATATAAAATTAAATTTTAAAATTATAACAATTTTGTATGAATTAAAACTCTTTTATCTTAAAGCCACTTTACGTCAAGCTTTTTGTTATATTGCTTTTTAGCTTAATATTACCACTATGATTCACTAAACGAATTTTTTATTTATTTAACTTAAATAAATTTTAAGCAAAAAAAAAAAACTTAAAATCAACTTTCCAACCAAGGCCTTAATTTGAGAATGTAATTGTTTGTGAGATAAATAAAGGGTCCGATTGCCAAGTAATTTAAAAGTTTTTTTTTTTTTTTAAATTTTAGGTAAAAAGTTAAATTGTGTTTAAAGTAGATTGTTTGGTAATTTAGCTTTTAAGTTAGTTTTTTTAAAATTAATTATTTGGATAAAAAATTAACTTTTATACTTTTTATTTGAATAATTTTAGCATTCTATATATTTCATATTAACAATTATATATAATTAATAATAGTAGAAAATAAGTTATGAATAAGTAGTATTATTATTAAAGTGGTGGGAATCTAAATAAAATATTATAAAAATTTATATTTTGATTTAATTTTTTAATTTTTTTACTAAACGAACAATTTTAATTTTTTTGAAATATTTTTAACCAAAAAAAATCAAAATTACCAATTAGGTCCTAATAATCATTTATGTCCATTCAAAATAAATGAATAATAGAGGTCTGAAATTGAACCCAAGTGCATGTTGTGTTTGTGTTTGCATGCACAAGACGCTAGTACGGAGCTCAAGGGACTCGGTTCCAAACATATTTTTATAATTATGGCCCGTTTGGATAATTTTATTTATTTATTTATTAATATATAAGTCAAAAATAAGTCATATCGTTTAGGTAGTTAAAAAAATTAAAAATTAAATAAATAAATAAACTTATTTGAGTAGCCAAATAAGTAATAAGTTAACTTATAAGCCAAAGAAGTAAATATGCAATTAAACAAATAAGCTCGTTTAGGTAGCCAAATAAGCAAATAAGCAAATGTAGCCAAACAAAATGGCTTAAATGTTTTTTGACTTATTTGTTAATAAGCAAATAAGTCAATAAGTAAATAAATAAGGGATAGCCAAATGGGACTTATATTTGTTTATTTTTGTTGAGTTTGATGAATTTGTTATTTATATAAAAATATAAAATAAAATGTACATGTAGAATACATAAAATAATACATGAATATGTGACCGTGCTATGATGATAAATAAAATAAGTGGGATTCATAATGTTGTATTTTTATAGTGACATATATACATGTAATAAATTATACAATATTTTATTTACTGTATGTAGCATTGTTAAAAATAAAATTTACATGATATCTATTGTTATATAATGGGATAACATTTGTTTAATTTTTTTTTAAAAAACAACTTTTTTTGAAATAAAATATACTTACCATCCATTTATTTGTAGATTAATTTAATTTATTTACAGAGTTATTAGTTTATTTTTTTCCCGAATGATTTATTCAAGAAAATCACAATTTCGGTAGAAACATCATTTTTTTCTTTTCTTTATTTTGTGAAATTGTTTTCTTATTTTGCTTTAAAAATTACAAATGAAGAGGTATTTAAAAAATAAAAAGAAATCCAAATCAGATTTTAAAAATATTTACTAAAGATAAAAAAAGTATTTGAAAATAATTAAACTTTTTATACATTCCAAACAAGACTTAACCAGAATTTTATAAAATATTTTCAGATAGATAAGATAGATAGATGGATAGATGCTCGTTACTCTGATCCGATCATTTTGAACCAAATTCTTTCTCCTTTTCTTGCATCTCTTCTTTTTCATCCTAATTCTTTCGAAGCTTTAATTATTGGAAAATTCTATCGTGCGTAATTTTTTATTATTTTAATTTTAATTATGATAATTTTAATTTTTAGTTATAATTATTTTAAACCATACTGTGTGTTCACGTATAATCAATGATGATCGATCTGCATCTAATTAGTTATCTCAATTTTATCTTTTTTACTATTTCATTTTTGTTTTTAGTTATACTAAATTTAGAATGCGTTATACGATTATTTTAATTTTTAAATTTGTTTAATTTAATTTTTAATTATATAAATTAAACTTAATTTGAAGTTGCATATAATATTATATTATTTTTAATAGTAATTACTATTTACATAGACAACCAACCACAAAAACTAAATTCCAACCATTCATTTGCAATAGAATGGTTCACTATTTTAAGGAATCGTATGCGTTACAAAGTGGCTGACGGAGAAAAAGAGCTATATTTAAAAAAAAATAAAGTGCTATTAACTCTTTTATGGTTAATTTGTATAAAATTTTATCTTAATTTTAATTGTGCCTCTGCTATTAGCTGGTGATATTAGTTTTTCAAGTATTAATCGAGGTGCGTGTAAATCGGTTCGAGCACTTGATATGTTAAAAAAAAAAACAGAAAGAGATATATAATATTATTATATTAATTGGTCTTGTATAATTGGAGAAGTTTCAATTTGGTTGGTGAGCTAAATGAGAAAGGAAAATAAACAAAATGAATGCATTTTTTCACTGTTTGGACAAATAAGAAGCAAAATAATGAGAGATTGGGATACAGAAATAGAATAGTAGAATTGTATTATTTTTAAATTATGAACTACAAAAATATGATAATAGAGGGGAAACTCTAAATGACAATTTAAAGGAACACTAAGTTAATTTTAATTTTAATGTGAGTTCGATTGTTATTTTGGATAGAATTTGATAACAAATAATATTGTAGATTATATATATATTTTTTAATACAAGAAAATTATGGAATGAATTATGGGCTCGTTCGGGCCCTCCCTAATTTGGCAATCCGAACATGCTCTATGTGTACTGTGAAAAATTTGATTCGCGTTTGGTTAGGTTGAGACTAAAAAAAAGAATTGTAGAATTATTTTTGATCGTTAAACAAAAAAGAAAGATAATTTAAAATTTGATATTAGTAATACCATGGTACCTAATATTATTAATATCATGAAAGAGTGATTAACAATATCTCTCTTAATCTTATAATACAAATGCTAAATTATTTATTTTGAGAGGCAAAAACTAAAATAGTAAACCCTTATATTATTTTTAATTCAATGTGAAACCCATCTTGTCCGTCAATCCAAACATTATCTGCTAGTATAGATTACTCATTAAATCACTTTGTTGGTAACCCAATTGTTTTTAAACTTTTGGCGTTTTTCTTAGAAAAATAAAGCTGATCCTTTGACAATTTAGTTCTCTCTCTCTCTCTCTCTCTCTCTCTCTCTCCTCTTTTAAATTTTATAAGGTGTTCGTTTGGCAAGAACTGCTAGATTTGTCTTTTTCTTTTAAAATAACCATGTATTATTCTTAACTTGGAATACATAAAAACGGTAATTTACACAATACCAAACATGGCCTTACCTTTTCATACGAGTGTTGAGATGTGAAAAAAAGCCTCAAAAGACACTTTTTAATTATTTTTTTTTGCCGAGACAAAAAACTTTTAATAAAACAGTTTTGAAACAACATTTACCAAACAAGTCTTAACTAAACACGTTCTTAGATACTTCACTTAAATCTCAATCTCACGTTTGGTTTTGGAGAAAAGGTACGTGCGCAACATGTAGGAAGAACCCTTTATAAATAAAATTAAGAGAACGTAAAATATACTTGTTCTCTTTATTGTAATAAAAAATTTGACGAGAATGAGAACGATTGAACCCCCGAGTGTCTCAATGTCGGCGCACCTACAAAACAAGTTTCACGATCGGTGGCCGGCGGAAGACCCTCCGTTGTCCAAGTTAGACAAGCCTTGAAAAAAAATATTTAGAGAGAGAAAATAATAATCTCATACATTTGTCTTGAGTTAGGTGGTCTATATATAGAGAGTATGAGGGATGTCCATCTCTAACTCACGGTTGAGGGGTATTTTGTTAAATTTAATCTCTTTATTAATTTTTTACTACTACAAAAATAAAAAAAGAAACTATATTTTCAACCAAAAATCCTTCCAAAAGAAGGTAGAATCAAAGGGAAAAAAAAAGTTGATAAAGGTTAGGAATCTCAACTCTTTGTTTACTTTTTCCTTTTCTCTACTTCCACACGCAGCAGAAAACTTTGGACTTTCTCTTCCTCTCCCAATTTCTTCAGGCTTCATTTGGCAATTTAACTTAAATTAATTTTTTTAATATTAAGCCAAATGAATAAACAAAAATTGTTTGGATAAAAAGTGACTTTAAAACACCATAAAGAGAGAACAAAATATAATTTAAAAATGGAATTGTTTTTATTTTAAGCAAAAAAAACTTAAAAATTTTATTTTACGTCGGAACCAAACAAAGCCATACGTACTTTCTTTGACCAAAATCAAATGAACAAAGTGTCACTTTTTCCTCATTAGTATTGCATTGAGCAAATTGCAATTTTCAATTAAAAGCGTAATATATAAGAAAGAGAAACAAGATAATTTATAATTAATGATGCTTTTGGATCTTATATATGTCAAGAGAAAGGAAAATAAAAGAGAAATTTAATTCTTTAAACACATTCAGATTTTAGCCTAAATCCTGTTTGGTATTGTTTTTGTTTTTGTTTTTTAAAAATTAAGTTAATATTTTTTTTGAAAAAAAAGAGATAAAAAAAAAACTTGTTTAGTACACTTTCTTAAAAATTATTATCGAAAATGTTGGCATGAAAAATCAAACCCATAGGTGGTGTTTGGCGTTGCTGAAACTAGATATTTTAGCTTGTAGCTTGTAACTTGTAGTAGAAGTTGTGAGTGTTTGATAAAGATTGTACTTTGTAGCTAAAATAGAAAAAAAATAGTTATATTTTTACAGAAATTGTAAGTGTTTGAAATAGATTATAACTTATAACTAAAATTAGTAACAGAAAGTTAAAAAATTATAGCAGAAAGCCCGGGCAAACGCCCCGATAATAAAATTGTAGTTATTTCAATCTTTTCAGCCTTTTTGTTTCATAAACATGAAAACCTAAATAGCTATTTTCTAATAAAACAAAAAAAAAGGATTATCACAAATAATTTCACTTTATTTTTTTTCACATTTTCTCTTTTCTTTCATTTTCTTTCCACAAACGCCAAATCCAAAAATTGCATAAGGGAAACATTAGCAAGTTGGAAAGATTGCCAAACACAATTTGTAAATTTTCTCCAATTATAATCCATGTTCAGTTTAAGGTCTTCCAAGTTCTTGGAAAAAGGAAAAGGTGACTATAATAAAATATTTATGCAGAAATTATTTTAAAGTTTGATTACAATAAATGAATATACATATAAGTAATTTCATTTCCGTTTTATTTTCCTTTTGCTCGATAAATTCAAAATAAACATATTGTTAAAAAAAATAGATGAAAAAAACTAAATCCACGTAATATATATCATTTTGTGTATTTAAATATTCTCCAATTGAAGATAAAGTTATCACTAGTAATTTAATTTGTTGATCAAATTGTCTCTTTCTTTATATATATAGTAAACTTCGTGATACACGTTATGCATGTGTAGTTTTAAGCTTAATATTATAAAAATATTATATTTTTATTTTTTTAGAAAAGGGAGAATGTGATCTTAAAAAAAAAAATTACAATGTAAATAGAAATTCAATTAGTTGCAAGAAATAAAAGTAGCGGACCGGTGTGATGTTTTAAATTGCCTTCTCAAATTTATAGTTATGCATGATTTTTTTTACCCAAAATGCCCATCAAATAGGTGCATCTTCTTACTATAATAGTGTGTATATATATATATATAAACCAATTTAGGGTCTTCACATTCCTTATCATATTTTTGACAAAAAATTAAGGAAGACAATAGGAAAAAAAGAAATGGAATTGGGTATGACCGACTGCACCCTGTCTTCTTGAAACTTGGCATGGCCACATGCAACCAGGAGATGACTTGCCATGCAAGTTAGGGTTCCTTTATATTAATTTTCTGCATCCCCTGGTAAAAAATAAATTAAAAAAGGGTAAAATACACTGATCTTCCATGAGTTTAATAAAAACATCAATCACCTCCCATGTAGTTTTTGAAATGTCACTAACCTTCTATCTGGTTTAGTTTTTACATTAAATTAGTTCAACCATCAACTTTTCGTTAATTTTTAACGGAAATACTGTTTAAAAATAAAAAATTAATAAAAAAATTGTTTTCTAATTATTTTTTGTGTTTGAAATATTTTATTATTATAATTAAAAAATATTTTTTATTATTTTTTATTTTTTTATTAAAAAGCAGTGTTACTGTTTTTATAAAAAATAAAAATAATTAAAAAACTGTTTTCTAATTATTTTTTGTGTTTAAAATATTTTGTTATTATAATTAAAAAATATTTTAAACAGTTTTTCCGTTAAAAGTTAACGAAAAGTTTCTTTTTGGACTAATTGATGCAAAAATTAAATCAGAAAAGAGATTAATAATATTTTAAAAATCACAAAAAAATAATTAATATTTTTATTAATATTAGGAGACGTCAGTGTAATTTACCCACTAAAAAAAAGTAATGGAAGGTAGGGACAAGGGAGAGGAGTGGGCTAGGTTAAAGTTTCCTTATTCTAACCGGCCTGATTGGCAATTGATTTTTTTTTACTTTTTAGTTAAAATTTAAAAAAAAGTTGATATAACTCGTTTGGTGGAAACGTTAAAAAAAAGGTAAAAAATTAAAAAGTTAAATAAAATACTAATTTATCAAATATTCTATTTGAACTCTTATTACATTCTAAAAAATAATAACAATCCTACTTGATAATTTATTTATTACTAATACAAATTATATATAATGGTTATTATCAATATAAAAAGATAATACTGTCTAATTTGAATAAAAATATTAAAAAACTAATTTTGTACTTAATTAACTAATTTTAAAAAAACTAATTTAAAAGTTAATTACTAAATAACTTACTTTAAAATTAATTAAACTTTTTAGCTAAATACATTAAAAAAAACACTTTTTAAAGTAATTGTCAATCAAGCTCTAAAGGATTCAAGCTTCTACAATTTAAAAGTTGATTGGATAATGGACATGGGAAATGAATGTCAACATTAGCAGAAAAAACTATATATCCATTGTCAAAAAGAAGGGGAAGGGAAAGTCATTGCCCTTGATGCTTTGTGAGAATTCACCCTTTTTTTCCAATAATGTGTTTACTTTGCCCCCCCC
>JAOTRH010000024.1:20759123-20771230 GCA_034768845.1 Heliamphora exappendiculata
GTTTTAGTCTAATTTTATTTTTAAAAAATTATTTTATATATGTATATAAAAATATAAAAAATTATATCCATACTCTATAATATAAAACACGGCACTTGATTCATTATTACCAAAGGTGAGTTATATTTAGTCTATTTTGTTCTTTTTTTTTCTCTTTGTTCCTTTTTTGCTTATTAAATGTGGATATAATTATATCACTTTAGGTCCCTTCTCTTAGTTAATGCAAATTTTATGCATCAAGAGATTATTTTAGTCCAACTCTCAAACTTAATTTTCATACCCTATTATATAAGAAAGGATTACCCCTTTGTTTTGTTTTTTTTTTCTCCTTTGCTCTCTATTTTTTTTAGTTGAGGGTGTTTAGACTTCTAAATATTATTTATAAAAATTATATTTTTGTGAAAATTTTGGCTACGACACAATCACAATAAATGGACACACAATTATATGACTTCGTTGATCATTCCATTCGGTATTAGTGCGATGCAAATTAACATGTCAATCAATTATTTTAATCCAACATTCAAACTTTATTTTCATATATCCTTTTCCTTTCTGAGCTTATATTATTAATAAAATGGGTTCTATAAACATTATAACTAAAATAAGATAAGCTCTCCTTTTTAAGTTTTTCAAACATTTTTATCAAAAAAATTAATATTTTCACCCGTTTTAATGAAAAAAATTTAAAAAGTATAATAATTTGATTAAATTATAAAAAAAAACTCAATAAAAATACAAATTAATTAAATAAAATAAATAAATAAATTATTATCTCAAATGAGGTACTTATAAAAATTAGTGGTTATAAATTATTCACAAACATAATCTTTGATTTTTTTGTTCGAAAATGATTTCACTACTATAATATATAATTAAAACTTATTTATTTCTAACTAGAGCATATGGTTTTGGAAATTATAAATAAATAATGATAGGAATATGAATATAATTATAATGTTCGATTTATGAATATTTTTTTAATAATGATGATTTTATGCATAGGCCTACAATGGCCCCGAGTAAGAGTGCACCAAAAATTAAAAAATTGAACTAATTCGGTCAAGTTATGTTAGATTAGTTTTTATATTTTATTAATTTGGTCTTAAATCTTAAGAAAAGCAAATTAATAATATTGATTCAATTATTAAATTAGTCTGAAATTAATTCAAATTAATTCGAGAATCAAATACACAAGTAATATATATACATATATATACTAAATAATTTTAAAATTTTATAAAATAGTAGTTTTAAATCGAATTAATTTGATTTTTATTAGTTTAATTTGATTTTACTAAATGATTGAATTAATTATGATATTACAAAATTAAAATTGATCAAAATTATTTTAATTATTAATTTAATATAAAATTAAATTAAATCGATGCATGTGAGAGCCTGAGCAATCGCACAACTTACTAAAAATCAAAACAAAGCAAAGTGGAATAAAATAAAAAATTAAATATTATCTTTGTTTCATTTATTATCGAAAATAAAAAAGGAAATCATAGATAATAAAGAGAAATTATCATTACTATTTGCTTGCCGAAGAAATTCGACCAATTGGAATCGTCGTGGTTTACACGACCTACGATAAGCGCGTGCGACAATGATCCATTAACGATCAATATAAAATAACATTAATTAATCCTTCTTTTTGGGATTATTGCGGCATAATTTGCGGGGGGTGGAGGTGAAAGATTTCCCAAATGCGGTCGGAATGAAATTGAAATTCGCGCAAAATGCAAACCCCACCCCAAATGAAATTCTTATTAAATTCACGCGTAGTAGCAGTCATGAAATCCGTGTACCCATCGTTGATGTAGAGAGAGAGAGAGAGAGAGAGAGAGAGTAGACACAGAAGCAGAAAGAGGAGAGAGAAAGAGCGTCGGTGGCTCCGCCATTTTTTGAGAAAAAGCTCTTGGGACAGTTTCCGCTAAATTTCAGAGCAACTGGCGGCCAAATGTG
This sequence comes from Heliamphora exappendiculata, assembly GCA_034768845.1. Classification (NCBI taxonomy): domain Eukaryota; kingdom Viridiplantae; phylum Streptophyta; class Magnoliopsida; order Ericales; family Sarraceniaceae; genus Heliamphora; species Heliamphora exappendiculata. The sequence goes on from JAOTRH010000024.1 coordinate 20,761,095, forward strand.
GCGGCGAAAATCCACATGCTAACTTGCGCCGCCGGCCGACATTGGATCGGAAAATGTCCGGTCACTTTTAACTGTCACTGGTTTGTTTTCTACCAACGGTTAAATACTCGAATTCCTTGTTTTATGGTTTCGTGACTGATTTGGATTTTCGCTCTTACTCTGTGATCTCGTTCTTCCAGGTTCTAGGGTCTAAAAGGCTCAATTGTAAGTTCTTTAAGGCTTTATTTGTGTATTTGAATTCGGTTTTTATACTTGAGAATGGATTGCGATTTATAGATTTGTGATTCAGGTGGGGCCTGATTCCTGAACTGATTATTTAGGTTTTTTTTTTTTTGGAGGGACATTGTAGAGTTATATATATAAATATATAAGTAGTTGTATATTGGCAAATGGGAGATGCTGAGGAAGCTCGTATTGATATGATGCACAGACTACAATCTTCTTTTGGGACTTCATCTTCTTTTGGGAATTCATCTTCTTCAATCCCGAAACAACCCATTTCTGTAAATCAACTGGACATACCTCAGTTCAGTACTTCACAATTTCGAGCTCCGATGAGACAATTTTCACCGAATGTTCATGTTGAGAGCAGTAAGAGGGGTGGGATACCACCGTCCCATCCGCAAATCCCTCCTATTTCGCCTTATTCCCAGATCCCGGTAACCCGGCCGGCAAATCAACAACTGGGTTCTCAGAATTTTAGCCCCAGACCAACCCATTCGCGATCTTTATCGCAGCCCTCGTTTTTCTCGCTTGATTCCTTGCCTCCGTTGAGCCCATCCCCTTATCGAGACTCACCGTCAACATCGAATTCTGGCCCTGTATCAACTGATGTTTCAATGGAGGATAGAGATGTGTGCTTGCATTCTCTATTGCCGCCCTCACCTTTCACAAGGGGTAGTTCTTCAAAGGTAGGGGAGAGTCTTCCTCCTCGGAAGGCACACAGGCGATCCAATAGTGATATTCCATTTGGATTTTCTACTTTAATGCAATCTTCACCACCTCTTATCCCTACAAGGGGTTCGGGTGCTTTGGAGCAGTCCTCATATGTTAGAGACAATTCGGGTGCTAAGCCAATTCAGTTGGTTAAACGGGAGACAAGTTGGGATAAAGGCAGTGAGAACAGTGCAGAAGGGATAGGCGAGAGGAAACCAGAAGGAGACGTTGTGGATGACCTATTTTCTGCTTATATGAATTTGGACAACATTGACACATTGAACTCTTCTGGGACGGATGACAAGCAGTCTAATGAAAATCGTGAGGATTTGGATAGTAGAGCCAGTGGTACGAAGACAAATGGAGGCGACAGCAGTGACAATGAAGCAACAAGTTGTGTAAATGAAAGTGGCAATGGTTTGCAAAGGCCAGGTATGACTGAGAAAAGGGAAGTGTTTAAAAGAAATGCTGGAGATGATATTGCTCCAACTACTAGACATTATAGAAGTGTTTCCATGGATAGTTTCATGGGGAAGATGAGTTTTGGAGATGAATCCCCAAAACTGCCACCTTCCCCTGGTATAAGACATGGGCAATTGTCACCTAGCAATTCAATTGATGGAAATTCACATACCTTTAGCTTGGAATTTGGGAATGGTGAGTTTAGTGGGGCTGAATTGAAGAAAATTATGGCCAACGAGAAACTTGCTGAGATAGCGTTGAGCGATCCCAAGCGGGCCAAAAGGTAATGAATTTTTTATCCCTAGCTACTCCACACTTTGTGTCATGGAGTTATATGTAATATACCATCTGATTAATTGATTAATTTAGGATTCTGGCAAATCGTCAATCGGCTGCTCGTTCCAAAGAACGGAAGTTGCGGTATATTGCAGAGCTAGAGCACAAGGTTCAAACTCTACAGACGGAAGCAACCACATTATCTGCCCAGCTTACGCTATTGCAGGTAGGGATTACTTAAGTTATATGATAAAAGTAAAGAAGAGAAAATATTATGTTTTCTTTCCATTTTGTTTGAATAGTTTGGGCATGGTAAAGTTTGAGTGCTTGTTCTCTCCAAATCTTTCAATTTTGGAGAGATTCAAAAAGTGATCATTAACAGAAAACTACATCTCTCCATTTTCCCAGTCTCTCTATTTCTCTTGCGTTTAATAATGCAAACGAGTGATTAGAGTGAAGAGATAAGTGTTTATTTTCTTTTCTCTCCAAATCACCCGATCCAAACAGGCAGTCAGTGTGCTATGAGTTTTTTTTCATGTCTAGTTTGTTTGTTTTGCATTATCTTACTTTTTCTTTCTCCATACTGTCATCCAGAGAGATTCTGCTGGACTCACCAGCCAGAACAATGAGTTGAAGTTTCGCCTGCAAGCCATGGAACAACAGGCACAGCTTCGAGACGGTATGATTCATTTTACCTATAGGATATAGCAGAGGTTTCTTTCTCTTTCAGCTATGAAAAGAAGTACGGATACCCGTTGGCTGGTTGTCATTTTAATGAACTTAAGTGATTATCCTTCGCTTCCTTCCCTTGATAACTCAATCTGCTGAACTGACTTGCCGAGAAGATGAAAGTTAGTTAATCTACAATACCTCGTATGTTGTGCCACCACTGTGCAAAAAAATTATGCAGCTTGTGTCTGATTAGAGGTGCAGCCGGGCTCAATTTAAAGAGTAAGAATTTTTCAAAGATCCATATGATGTTTTAAATAGGGATGCTTTTTAGCCTCAAGTATTACCATATTAAGGGGAACTCATGGCTAGAAACAATCTTTATGATTTTTTTATCCGGTAGGAATAATAAGAATCAAAGTCCAAGTTGGTAGGTGAGCTTAGTCCTAGTGATAGGAGACTATCAAGCTTGGTTTGGAGAGCCTAGTTAAGAAAATATTGAAACACTCTTTTAAATCCCTGTAAAAAGGACTATTTCTACTATATCGTTGGTTGTGCTTTTGGACTGTGCACAAATTTTTCCAGACCATACTCTTCTTCGACCATTTAGACAATTTGTTGTATCTTATTTAGTTTCATATTTGTATCTTTTTATTGCCTCTTTTGATGAAAAAGTAAAAGAGTTGAAAAATTGATCATATCTGACCTGTTTGCGAAAAGTTTGTGTCTTACATCATATGAAGTGCTTGTGCAGAAGCTAGCTGCATAGTTTGGTCAGAAGGTCAAATCATTGTATATGGATTTAGTTTTTTTTCTTTCTTTCATCAAAATTTCTAAATGGCACAGGAATAGGTTTAATGTTTTTTGTTCTTTCTGAATGAATTCGTCTCTAGTGCTAAAATCAGACTGGTTGATTTATCAAAAGATAACTCATATATGTTTATAATCCTTTACTCAAGGGACAGTCATGATGTTGATTTTTTATTTGTATCATTCATTACAGAAAAATCATTTTTGTGAAAAGTCATGTTTCCTAAAGATAAGAGTTCTGGTTCCATTTGCCTCCCCTTCATATCAATAATAATTTATCGGTCTTGGTAACCACTATCCATTGGACGGTGGATAATAGCTTAATAAGGACAAAAAAAATTTGACTATCGATACACTTTTAGTGGTAGGCTGGCTAGCTTTCACAAATATAATGAGGACTAAAATTCCAATATCATTACAATTTTAGTGGTAGGCTTGCACAAATATCAATACATTTTCACAAATATCTATGTATTATTTATCTATTTGTGCACTGCCCACCGGTAGAATTTAACTATAAATACGAACTGAATAATTACTCTTTCTCTCTCCTTTCACACAACTTTATGAGTGAGTGGATTACTACAGATGGCCAATTGATTTGGATTGGAACTGATTGGAATTTTTTTCTTGTATGTTGATGAGAACTTATGTCAGTTATCCCTTGTGTAGTCATTACATAAAACCCTAAGAGCTTCCTTTATATGTTAGTTAATTGCTCCATAGCTAGAGCACAAACTGTAAATAAAGTAAATTATGCACGTTCTCTCCTTGAAAATGGAATAATGGTTCTTACCTTGACTTGTTACTCTTCCTTCATGAAATTGCATTTACAAAATTATTATGTAGAGGATTGTTTTGCGCTTTTAGAAGGTTCAACACTTCATGCAAAAGATTTATTATATTCTTTTTTTTGCTTCCCTAATGTAACACCATCAATGAGAGTTACAGACTTAAAATGCTGGTGCTTGTGACAGCTCTTAACGAAGCTTTAACTGCGGAGGTTCAAAGGTTGAAGCTTGCTACCGCAGAGCTGAGTGGGGATCCCTCCAAGTTCCAACAGCTTTCCATTAACCCCCAGATGTTCCAGCTGCAGCAGCAACAGCAACAACAGCAGCAGCATCATCATCAGAATGGAAGCAAAAGCACAAAGCTAGACTCAAACAAGTAAGCAAAAAAGCTGTAAAGGAAGAGATGGTGTGGAAGACATAATGTCATTCATTCATTAGTTTTGCTTCTTCAATACAATACAGTAAAGGTGTGGAAATCACAAATTCAACCTGTCTTTTGCATGTCCGACCGCAAACGGTTTTATTTATTTTTAGGTCATAGACAAACCTTAATCTTTATATAGCCCACTATATGTTGGATTGAAATTCATTTTGAGTCACATGTTTTGTTGCAGCAGACAGTTGGAGAGTTTAAAAAAACTTGGAAACTCTTTCTGTCTCATCGAGTAAAGGTTGCGATCATTTTGTTGTCGTCTTCGGATGCTTATCCTATGTTTTTTCTCTGAATTTCTGGGTGGACACGATAATGGTTGGAACCCCCAAGTCCCTGTGTTGAGGTTTTGTTAGCCATGGGCCATATAAATCACCCATTGGGCATGAATTGAATTGTGGGGCTTTCCCATTATGGGGCTTATTCCGTGGAATTTGCTAGGTCCAGGTTAACTAAGAGTTCATTTGGGGACAAACTTGACCGTAAGTCAGTTTTTTGGTTTTAAGCTACTTTTATTTAAGAAGTAAAAAAATTCGTTTGGTTGAAAAAATAGTGATTTTTAAGTTACCAAAAATGTCAAGTAAGCATGATGTGAAATTTCATAGTTGTCTTTCAGCCTAAATGAGTTGGGGTATGATTGTTTGGTTAAATTTTGTATAATTTTGCATATAGAATGATAAAATTAGAAATTGTTATGAGAAAAGTCAAAAAATTTAATAACAAATAGGTTAAAAACTGGGGGTTAAAAAATGAGGTATTTTTAGTTTTTTAAATTTTAAGCTAAAAGTTAAAAAATTGGCTTTAAATTAGCTTTAAACTGGTAGCCAAACAAAGGCTAATTATTTGATAGTCATGAAGTAGCACTATATGGAACTATCTACGTTGTCTGCCTATGCAATAAGTCCACGTAAATAGTACTTCTCATGAAGTGAAAAATATTTTAGTTTGAGCATTATTGACTTATTTTGTTAGATAAATAAAAGATAAAAAGTGATTTACTTAGTTGTTTGAATATTTTCTAATGACTTGTGTGTAAATAAATAACTGTTGAATTGGAGTGTCGGTGCCCTGTTTGGGATGGCCCTTCATCTAACAACCAATGAGAGATGATAATCATGTGTGTATTCATTTGATCATGTGGGTGAGCAATAGCATGATCCTCTGGTTTGAAATGTTTACAAAGATAACTATTCTTTTAGAAGAATAGTTAAGCTTTTTTTCACAATTGATTTGATTTAATTTGATTTTTTTATTTTTTTAATTAAAAAATTAAAAAAAAAAAGAAAATTTACTAAAAATCTGAAAACGATTGGAAAGGCATACGAGACCAAAGTTGTTTTTTGTGATATTGTTGTTTTTTTGTTTGGTTTTTAGTGAGTATTTTCTGTAAAAAAATGTTTTAAACTCCTCTAATTAAGAAAAATTAGAAGAAATTAAAAAATTATCCAGAATTTTCTATCTTTAAAAAAAAAAACTGATTAATATTTTTTTCCCTGGAAAAAATAAGCTTTTCGGTGAGTCCAAACAAGATACAGCAACTCCCTTTGTGGAAGATTTGTTAATGTCATCTGTTGGTCCACTTGGTTTCTGCCTTTCTTTGTGGGAGATTTGTTCGCCTCATCTGCTGATCCACTGGTCCATGTTTGGATGATAAGAATAATAAGAAGAAATAGGTACTGTGATTTCTTATTAAATAAGTAATTGGGAATTATTTTTTATTCTTACTCATTTCAAGTAAAAGAATTATAGAAAATGGAAATGACATTACCATTTTCCATTAGAATTTTAGCCATTTAAAGATAGCCTAAGTTTCGTGTGTTTGATCTTGGTTTTTTAGTGCAGTTTTTTTTTTAGGATTAATTTAAAAGAGTATAATTTTTAAATTCTTTACGTGAGGATCTAGAAAGGTGAGAAAATGACAAAAAAGTTAAGATAAGATTAGAAATTTTTAGCTTTTGTGTACCTTTTTAGTTTTAGTAAATATTTTTCTAGCTTTAGCTCCAACATGCATATTTCTAAGATTCTTTTGGTCGTGATGAACCGAAAAGTAAGAGATTTGAACTAAAAAAATAAGAAACCATGAAAAAAATGCTTACATTTGAATTTCTTGAGGGATATTAGGGTGTTTGGCAATTTTAGTATTATTAGATTGTAGCTTTTTATTATTAATTTGAACTATCAGTTATAATCTATTTCAAACACCTGTAACTTTTGTTATAAAATATAGCTAATTTTTTTTCTTCTATTTTAGTTACAATTTATAGGTCTCGTCTGGTTACCTCTTGTTTATTTGTTTATTAGCTTATTTACTTATTAGCAAATAAATCAAAAAGCATTTAAACCACTTCGTTTGGTTACTTTGCTTATTTGCTTATTTGATTACCAAAACGAGTTTATTTACTCATTTGCTTATTTGGCTATCTAAACGAGATTTATTTGCTTATTTAACTACTTAAACGAGCTTATTTACTTATTTAATTTTTGACTTATTTAGCTATCCAAACAACGTGACTTATTTTTTGACTTATAAGCCATTAAATAAATAAACAAAGTTATTCAAACGGGATTATAATTTTTATTAAATACTTATTACTTTAGCTATAAATTATAATCAATAATTTATTAATTTTAACAATCCTAAACACCACCTATGCATGTTGCCGAGTTCCCTGGAATTGGATTGACCGTAATTACTCATTTCAATTGGGGTAGTTTTTAGTTAGTACTGCCATTCCACATGCAAGAAAAATATGCTACATAATAATGTTAGTTTTAGACTTTTAGTTCTCCGGCTTAAATGCTTGGCATACGATTTTGAATACAGATTTATACTCACCTTATGTTAGAAAAGGAGATTGGAGGAATTTGACAAAATTATAGTTTTTAATTTTTTATTATTAATTTTTTTATTAAACGGTTAAACTTACACATTCAGTACATTCACACTTTGTTCCTAATAAGACTTGAACTCCCAATTTTTCTTTTTTTACTATTAGTTATAATTATAAATTATAATTTTTTTTAAACACTTATAATTTTTATTACAAATTATAATTATTTTTTTTCTATTTCAGTAATAAATTTTAACTTTTACCAAACACTCACAATTTCTGTTACAAATTATAATATATAAATTACTAATTTTAACGATATTAAATACCACCATTGTATTGGTGGATGAATTGCTTTTTTATAGGTTTGAGTTTCAACTTTTTTTTTTATTTTCTCTTATAAATTAAAAAAAACATATTTTAAATTAAAATATATTTTTTTCATTTCCACTTGTGGTATAGTTCAACAACACACAATTAAACTTGAATAATATATTTTAAATTAGAAATAAAAATCTTCAAAAATTTTCTAGATACATACCATTTTTGTTGTTCTTAAAATTGGGGGTGGGGCACCCTGGGGAGGAGAATTTATTGGGTGGTCCAAACTCCAGAGAATTGTCATGTGGTGCTCTTAACTTTGAATGCGATCGGTTCATGAACTTGATTGCGATCAGGTCATGCAGTTGAACCCACCATAATTTCTTGGTGTTTGGTCAATTAATAAGCCTCGTTTGGGATAGATCCTGAACATTTTACGTTTTTTGTTTTTCTTTCTTTTTTAAAATATTTTTTTAATTTTTGAATTTTTAAAAAAAAATCAAATTATCACAATGAAAAAATTCAAAAAATAAAATATTAAAAGATAAAACAAGTTCAATACAGACGGACATAATTACATAAAATATGACTTTTTTTGTCTTTTTTTGAATTTTTATCATATTTAGCTTGAAAATATTTATGTTTTTCAACCGGTCTCAATAAAAGAAATTAAAAAATTATTATAATCTAACTAAATAATAATAATATTTTATTAAAACTAAAAATAATAAAATAAATAAATAAGTCATTATCTACTAAATATTCTTTGCGGGAGAAGATTGCTCGGAAACAAGCAATCAATTTTAGTTAGGAAGCTTACGCACGCAATCTTGTAATCACATACTAAAGTCACGATTGGGCCAACAAAGTCTAAAAAAGTAATGTCGCTGTTTTGATTGTTTTGACTTCTAATTATTTTAGTTTTAAAATTAATAAAGAATTTCAATTTTAGGCCTTGTTTGGCAACTTGATTTAAGTTAATATATATATTTATTTAAAATCACTTTAAGTTAGATAAGTAAAAAGTTCATTTCATGAACCATATAGGTGACTTTAAGCTAAAAGATAATAAGTCAAAAAACTTAAATTAAAGGCAAAGACTAAAAAACTCGGTTTAAAGTTATTCTGGATTTTTAATTTTATTTTTATACAATTTTATATTTAATATATATCTTATTTGATAAATTTTGATAAGTAGATTTTAAAAATATAATTTTTACAAATAACGGAGGTGTATAATAAAAGTTATGATATTTTTAAAAAATATATTAAAAAATTTATGTAAAAAAATAAAAAGACTAAAAAATTAAAATTTTTTAAATTTTCTAAACGAGATTTTTTTGACTTTTTATACTTTAAATAAAAAAATAAAAATATTTACTTAAAATTAATTGCCAAACCAAGGCCTTAAGCTTTCAATCAAACACACGATAATAGGCAAAACAGGAAGGCATTTTTTGAAATTTGTAACTAATACATAAATATATTTAAGTGATTTAGATAATTTTACAATTTCTTCTATAAAGCATTTTGTCTCATCACAAATTTATCTATTTAGTTAGTTAATAGTTATTCAACTACTAGCTAGGATTAATGTCAATAATAAAAAATATTAAATTTTAAATTTAGTATCGTGTGGGCGAGATTCCGTAGGGATGAGATTTATTCTAGAAAAAAAAAACTAGGTCCTAGTCTTTTAACTCGACGGTTTGATTGCTTTTGCACAAAAAAATAGGAATAAAACTGGTTGACGAGCTTGGCTTTAAGTCAGTTGACTGTATAGAGCATTTTCATGATTTTGAAGTAAATTTAATAGAATTTTGATAAGAGAAAAATTTTGCCTTGTATTTTGATAAAGTATTTATAGTGTCATTGCCTGAGTTTTGGCGAAAAAGGGTGAATTCCCATGTATTTAGAAGGAAAGAGGTAGCTCTCCATGCCTGTTTTTGACGGAACCCATCTTTTTTCCTTATAGAAACTATATGTGGCGCTTTTTGTGACACCGACGGGTTAATTGACTGGTTCGTATCGTGTTAACTGTCATTCGATGCAGGAGTATACGGAGGTGGTGCTCTAAGTTCAATTGCCCCACCACATTTAATGCACTTTTGCTTTAATCGGGACCTCCGACGTGCATTCGGTTGAACTTAGCAGGTCAAGCTACTGTGACTTTAAATTCTAAGGTAAACGCCTCTCGATTGTCCTGATTCAAGACTCTGGACCTGGTTCTCGGCCATGGGCCAGACTTCTGCTTTTGAGTTGACTCCTATCAAGTCCTATTAAGTCTCTCCAATTCATACATGTGCAGCATAAAAATGTTAAGTATTCAATGTATGCAACGGCTCAGATAAAAAATTGTGATTTTTTAAACTACAAATTTGTATATCAATCACAAACTTCAAGAAAATTTAATTTATTTTACCCTCTACAATAACATTATCAAAAATTAAAGACTCGGGCAAATGTTAAAAATTGAATGAAAATCGGGAAATTATTAACTTTTAGGGTTTTCTTAATATTTTCACTGAATTTTATATTGTTGGAATCTGTGAATTTCATTGGCCATTGAAATTCAGATTTCAATAGCTGGATCAATTACAATTGAATTGG
>JAOTRH010000024.1:20771330-20787143 GCA_034768845.1 Heliamphora exappendiculata
CCACCCACGACCGGAGAAGACCCCGGAGGAAAAAGAAACCTCCCTAGAAGTATTAAAATGAAACTCGGGTATGACCCTGGGAAGAAAACTACGGTAAGAAAAACTGAATGTGGTGAAAAATAAAATTTGGGTAAGAACCTAAAGAAAAAGCTAGCATAAGCAAAGGATAACAGAAAACCCGAGTCGAATTCGGAGAAAGAACTAGACTAAACTTGATCAAGACAATCTTAACAGTATACAAACAAAACATACAATGAAGAAAAATACATAATCTTACTAGGGTTAGCAACATCTAATTGGGGGGGTCCAAGTTCACAATATGCAAAATGCCAGTTTTGATCATTTGAACAGGGTACCTTCTTAATAGAGTTTGGTATATATACCTCCCATGCTTGGAGTGGTGCTGGACATGGTCAAACGGTACGTTCGAACTCTTTTACTGCACCTATAATAACGTATGGTCAGTAAGGGTTGCCCATCTTCCCAACAATCTCCGAAATGAATTAACATTCATGACATTAGGTCGACCGTGCAGGAGGGTTTGAAGAACAATGTATATGCATGCGAAAGTACAAATGAAGAATATTATTAAGAACCAATTATGTTTTCGAGTTTAGTTATCTTATTTGATTTTAAAAATCAGTCTTCAGCGGAGTCGCTAGAAAATATTGTGACTTTGGAATTTAGGAGTCATTTTGGAAAATATTCAAAAATAAGGAATTCAAAGAATATTTAAAAAAATCTTTTAACACTTTGAAAACTAAATTTTGAAAACTCTTTTTTATTAAAAATAGAGTCGCCACTTAGTTTTTGATAAAAACTAAGAACAAAAAAAAAGGCTACTGATATTTAAAATATTAATATGAGAAAGAAGGTTCGGGGGTTAAAGTACGAATCGGAAAAGGTGTTAGGCACCCCGTTCACCAAACCGTAAGGTTGGCCTCTACTAATCATCATTGATTATTTAATATGATATTCTTAAATGCATGCAAATAAAAAAAATAGAGACAAAGTGAGAACATCCAAAATTAAATATGAAAAATATATAATATATGTACATAGCACTCCAAATCAAAACAAATAAAATGGTAAAATTCTAAATCATATAACATGCAATTTCTAACTTAAGGATATATGGTACACATACCCACATGCAATATTGTTTAAACAACCTAAATTAGCATGATTTGGTTAAAAGAATAAAAATATGCTAAAATTATTAAAATTACCTAAATATGAATTGCAAACAAAAAATAAGCTAATCTATTCTAGACATGATTTTAAAGAAAATGACCAAAATATGTACAACAGCAAAATAAACTAGGTAAAAATTAAACTAGGTAAAAGAGAAAATTGTATAAGAAATTTCTACAAAAGAAGGATTTTATACTTAAAGAGAGATTTTAAAAAATAAAAAATAAAAAAAGAGTTTGTAAAAGGAAAAGATGACAAAAAGGTTAGGAAATACTAAAAAAAACTATTTACAATTCATGCATTTTAAAAAAGATAAAAAAAATTAAAAAAAGAAATCAAAAGAAGATAACACTTAAAAGATGAAAGCTAGTTTAGGAAGTTTTTTTTGACTTTTAGCTTTTAACAAAAATAAAATGAAAGGAAAATATTATAAATGAAATGTTAATCTTATAAAGGAATGTTTTGAAAATAAAAAAAAATTTAATTATTCACATTTTATATTTTTAAAAGAGAATAAAAGAGAAGAAAAAAAAGAAATAGAAAGGATAATGGAATATTTTTCATAGAGAAAATTATGAACTACTCAAAGATAAAAATTGACTTAAAAAATCTTTTTGTGATTTTTAGTTTTAACTAAATAAAAGAAAAGTGCGATAAAAAGAAAATAAGACTATAGAAAAAAAATTTTTATAAGAAAAACGAATATTAATATTACAAGAAAAGAAGTACTAAATAAAATTTTTATTAAATCTAATAAGAAAATAAAAAGACTAGAAAAAAAATACTAATATTGAAAGAAAAGAAAAGAAGATAGAAAGTATAAGTTAGAAAATGAATATTAAGCTAAAAAAAATAAAATGAAGTATTAGTCTTTAAAGAAAAGAAAATGGAATACTTAAAAAAAAGAAATAGGGCATTATGAGAAAAAATAAAGTTGATGATAAAAGAAAATAAAATGCTACATCAAAAGAAAAGAAAATGCTAGAAAAATGAATTGTATTGAAAAGGAAAGAAAAAGAAAATATATGAAATGAAAACTAGAACATTAAACTAATGCTTAAAAAAATGGACATCAAACAAAAAGAAAAAAAAATAAGAAAGAAAAATAAATGTTAGAATATTAGAACAAAGTTAAGAAAATAAAAGAACACTTAAACTAATATTATAAGTAAAGAAATGAAAAATAAATAGTACATTAAGAATGAAATTATATTAAGTTAAAAGAAAAAGAAATAAGACTTTTTAAAGCTACATTACAAGAAAAAAATAAATGTTAAGAAAGAAAATTGTGCTGCTATTAAATGAAAGTTAAGAATTAAAATTGAGTATTAAATTAATAATACAAGAAATAAAATAAAATAAAATGTTAGGAAAAGAAAATTCGTCTAATTAAAAGTAAATAACGCTAGAACATTAAATTAGCATAAAAAGAGAAGGAATGAAAAGAAATGAAGCATTTGAATTAAATAAGTGTAATATTGACTATTACAATCATTTGTTATGTAAGTGTTTAGATTATAACAATTAACAACATTGATAAGTTGTTATTGCCAAAAATATTAGTACTATTTAATAATTTAACAATTTATAATAATAATAGTAAAAAAAGGTAACTAAGCAAAACAAGTAGGTTAAATCAGCTAAAACTAAAATTTAAAGTAATGTAAGAATATAACAACTATATAAATAATGCGAGAACGTAATTAAAATGAATTGACCAAATTAAACCCGACCATTCCAAATGGGTAGAAAATAGAGGTAGAAGGGGCGGGGATCCAAGCAAAATACCTGAAATTCTTAGGAATCCTCAAGTTGGGGAATGTAGGTGAGCAATTTGATCTTCGGGCGATGATCCAAGCTCGGGTTTGGGACTATCGGAGGCTCGAATCTCGGTATTTCGGCAGGACTTCGGCGTCGGGGCACGGAATTGCTCGGCGACTTGGCAGAGCTTCTCTCACTAAACCTCTCTATCCAATTCTGTCATTGACAACGTACCAGAGGTACGATATTTATAGAGTTCTTCAACAAGTGAAATGCTGCCACGTTTTAAAACAAGTCAGGCCATTAGAAGTTGGCGGCCACCACAATGCAAGTTGGCGGTCGCTATGTTGAAGTTGGCAGTCGTCATGTTGGAAAAGGCTTCACAATGTTCTATTGGCGGTCGCCACTTCTGACAATGACTTGGGAAACAAGTTATCGATGGTTTGGTACAACTTCATTGGTTTTGAAGGTTTCTGATGGTCGGGTTCAATTACCGAGCTTGGATCACTTCCCGAGAATCAAATTGAAGAACTTGTTCCACCTGTTTTTATTATCAGATTCACCTAAGATTGAGTGGGGCCAAATTGGGGTGTCTGCACCACCCGACACCCTCTCAACCACCCCTACACCACCATTAAACCACCCTTAGCCCCCATGAACCACCCATGACAGTGCACCAAGAAAATCACCGTTATGAAGAATTTCTGAAGCAGTCCATCAGACCAACTTTAACCACCCGTTGCCGCCACCTTGGATCTCTGATCGGATCACTGTAAGTTCGGTTAGACTCACCTCACGGGTTCGGTTAAACTCACCTCATGGCCACCTTCGCATGTCCATAAACGGTAGTCAAAATCGACTTTCGAATTGTTCGAACACGCGTTACGAAGTTGGATGAAACGAACCGCGACACCCAAGCATGCCGCACGCACACATGTTGTGCATGTGTTATGTATAAGATGTTTTTGGGACCATGTAATTATTAAATAACAATAACAATAATAATAATAATAATAATAATAATAATATTAGGATTTTATTGATTTAAAATAGGATTTAATTTATTTTATGAAAATTTTATAGCTCTATACATAAAACCTTGGCAAAATTTTTTATTAAATAAAAGGAATTAATTATATTAAAATATTAAAAAAATGAGGCTTTCTAATGAAAAGGATAAATATTATAAATATAGATATTAAAATGATAATAACCAAATTATGTTATTTTGTTAGTACATGGAAATTTATATTTTAAAATTCAACTAAATAATTAATCTTGGTTCTTCCCATTATTTGATACAAAATAAATATTTTAAGGATAAGAAGATTTTAATTAAAATATGTATATAATTGATCTTGAATGCTAAATAAATTAGTTATTATGATTTTATAAACTAAAGCTTAATAAAAATTTAAAATGATGTATTTTATAAATTTTTGAAATAATATTTAGAATTTATTTAAATTATAAGGTTTTACAATAAAAACTTAAATTGAGACTTATTTTATAAAAATCTATATTCTTAAGAAAAATATTAATAAAATAATAAATAAAACCTAAATAAAAAAATCATAGAAAATACAAGGTAGAGATCAAAGTTCTATATGTATGTGTCATGTAAACCCTGTCTCAACAATGAGATAATTGAATATTTCTGCTATCCAAGTAAGTCATTTGATATCTGAGTTAGTTAATGTTTCATATTGCTGCTTTGATATGCTGCATATGAAAATGATGAATTGACCATGAATTGATCACGAAAATAAATGCGAAACTATGACAATCTAAAAGCATGAGAATGATCATTTAAACGGCGTCCTAGTCGTTGAAGGACAATAAGCTACTAGCGAAGCGAGGTAATAAGGGTGGAGCCACGGCTAGATGGTTATAAGTAATGATCATATCCGTCGTACTGATCGTAGGGTCGCTCCCTTCCAAATGCTGGCATAACCGTTAAAGAATATCATTAGGAGATTGTGAAATGAATAATAACTTAGACATCAATGATTTTACACTTGCCCTGCTAATGGACAATATTTTTAATATGTTAGGTGATGCATAGAAGGAAAAGTTTTTCTGAAAAGTGTCCACATCCTGCTTGTAATCACTTCCATGAACGGCTAGTAAACTCTGGAGAATTTTGAAATAAGATCGTTGGGTTGTGGAAATGAACATTCTTTTTAATAAAATTGTTTACTTCTAAATTCTTTTATGGTTCATAAATGAGAAGTCTTCTAAATGAAGATAAAGAAAGAGACATTGAGTGAGTTTTGACTCATTGATTAATCACGGATACCATGTATGAAAAATTGGTCGTGACAGGTGGAGTTTCTACCGGGTAATAGATCTATGGGATGTAAATGGATATTCAAGAGAAAACTAAAAACGGATAGTTTAATAGATAAATACAAAGTATGACTTCTTATCAAAGGATATAAGAAAAAGAAATAAAAGGACTATTTTGATACGTATTCTCCGATTATAAGGATAACATTAATAAGAATGTTAATTGTTATAGTAGTCTTATACAATCTTGAGATTTATTAAATGGATGTTAAAACTGCTTTTCTAAATTTAGAATTAAATAAAAATATATATATAGAACAATCGGAAGGTTTTGTGGTTCCGAAAAATGAAAGGAAAGTATATAAACTTGTTAGATCTTTGTATGTTCTCAAGCAAGTTCCAAAACAATGGTATGAAAAATTTGGCAACGTAATAATGTCAAACGGATTCAGAATGAATGAATGTAACAAGTGTATCTATTTCAAAAATACAAAAATGAATATGTCATTGTGTGTCTCTATGTTAACGATATAATTATTATTGGTAGTAATCAAGATATTATTAAAACTACCAAAAAGATGTTAAACAGTAAATTTGACATGAAATATCTAAGTGTTGCATATATTATATTTAGAATTGAAATTTTTAGAACATCTGAAAAATATGCGTTGTCTCAATTTAATTATATTGAGAAAAATTCTTAAAAAATTGAAGAAATATAATAATCGTCCAGCGAAAACACCTATAAACTTAAATCTCCACTTATCGAAGAATACGGGAGATTGCATATCTCAACTAGAGTATTCTCGGATTATTGGCAGCTTAATGTATGTGACTAATTGTACTCGTTCGGATATTGCGTGTGCTGTCAATAAATTGAGTAGATACACAAGTAACACAGAGATAAATCACTAGACGACAATTGTTAGGGTATTAAGATATTTGAGATACATTCTTAACTATAAACTGCACTATATGAGATATCCAGGCGTAATAGAGGGGTTCTGCAATGCGAATTGGATATCTGATACCAAAGATTTAAAATCCACGAGTGGATATGTCTTTACTCTAGGTGGTGCAGCAATGTCTAGAAAATTTTTCAAGCAAACGTGTATTCCAATGTAGTCAAAACCTGTGTCTACAATTTATATTTATTGCGATAACAAATCAAAAATTGGAAGGGCATAGAGTAATATGTATAGTGGTAAGTCTCGACATATTCGTCGAAGACACAATACCATCAAATAACTTTTTTCTAATGGAGTTATCACAATAGACTATATAAAGTCAAGTGATAATATCGCAGATCCGCTAACTAAAAGTTTAGCTAGAGAGCAAGTTAGTCGATTATCAAGAGGAATGGGTTTAAAGCCTATAATTTAAAGAGTCGTCATAACTGACACCCAACCTAGTTGATTGGAGATCCCAAGATCTAGATTCAAATGGACAACTAAGTTGTGAATGACTCATGAGGATCACAATGGAGGTAATCCCTCCTACCCATTTCTAATGTGACATTGTGATACCTGCAGCGAGTTTAGGATATGCTAAGCTTTTAATGATTCTTATATCTTGAAAATTCAAATCGAGTATTGCAGGATACCATTAATAAGAAATTACCTATGTGAGTGTAAACTGAATCGGTTCTATGAGAATGAAAAGAAAAGATCATTAGAGCACTCACAAAAAATAGGTTGTTTGGGGATAAAATGAATACAATCATGAGAATCAAATGGTTTTTAGAAATATCCTGTATGATTTTCTATTGTCTTAATTTACACAAATGGCTGAACAGTTCAAAACATTATATTAACTGATTAGTCAGTATATTCGATAGACTTTCATAAGAGAAGGTTCAAAACCACAAGTTACCTATCTCCATACAAGAGATTTCTATTTGTACTCTCTTTGTGTGTTTGCATTTGCATTGATTTTATAGTCATTTCTCATTTATATAGATGATTGTTAAAATCGAATTTAATAATATTATTTTCGACAAACTTTGGGCCAAAATAAATGTGGGACCCATATGTTATTTGAGTTCGGTCCGGAGTGTTACGCGTTCTCTTCTGCGAGAAAATAAACGACGTATATTTATTTGCTAAAATTCAATAAAAGATGAATGAAAAATCGATATACAAAGTCGTCGCTTGAACATGGGCTTGTTGAGCTTAATGAAAGTGGGATTCTTCAATCCCACATTAAAAGTTCGTGAGGAACTTAGTGGGTATATATAAACTAGAGTTGAACTAAGGGGTATGTCCCTTGAGAATATCCAGTTTTGTGGAGGAGGAATGACCTATTACTTACGCAACGATGGGTTCGATCCATTTCACATACACGTGCGCGCTGTCGTCTGTCCGTCCATCCGACCGACTGGCCGAACCGAGCCGGGCCAAGCTCGAGTCTAGGTCGTGGGTCAACCCGAGTAGCTTACATTTTTGAAGAAAATTTATGTAAATTTACCAGAATGGAGGGCTCGCGACTGAGCGCTTGAGCTCCAAAGCCTTTTCGTGAACTCTAGTGTAGAGCCTCGCAGAGCGCTCACTGAGAGCTTAAGTGTCGATGATGAGAAATTGAACCTGTTCTGAACAGGTGTAGTGACTTTTTCGAAAAGTCACTTCAATGGCTATATAAACACTACATTCTGCACGAATTTGGCATCCTACTTATCTTCTTCCATTGCATTCATAGTGTGTGCAAGTTTTAAGAGTCTGAGAGTACAAAATATTTAGTCGGTTCGCTATACCCTAAGATTAGAGTGCTTTTTCTTCGGATGTAATCGTTGTATCCTGAAAAATTGCCGTCTGTGAAGCCCATTAACACCGGTGTATGAGACAAATCTATCTTAAGAAAATAGCGTTCAACGCTAGCCTCGATCATCCGTAGCTGTTCGTAAGAATTTATTTTTAGTTATTTGTTTTTCAGTTTCTATATTTTCTGTTTGTTTTGATAGTACAGTATTGGTATTTTGATTAAAATTTTAACTCTTTTCAATTAATTTGACTAATATAGAACATGAAATTTATATGTGATAATGACATTTCAAACATCTTCACATAATGTTATAATAACAAGTAATTAATGTTGTAGTTCTCTTAACGTGATTAGATGGATGAATGATAATAATCAATTAAACTAATGCCTCATTTAACTCGTACAAACTTTGGTGCAAGACCTCGTAAGAAATTTCACCTTAATCATTGATAACTCGAATACCCAAATATATTAGTAGGTTGTATAATCTTGATACCATTATAATCAAAATAAATTGATATTTTGAAAAGAAAATGCAAAGAAAGATTAAGTTTATGTTTGACCTAATTTTAAAAAAAAAAAAATTTATTTAAAAGTTTCTTAAAAATTTATTTGTTTGACCTTTTATTATAATTAATTGATTTTTTTTACATTTTTCTACATTTACCTTTTTTACAAAAAGGTCAAAAAGTAAAAAAAACCTACAGAAAAAAAAAAAAAACCAAACACAAGCTGGAAACTTCTCAACCAACATACAATATCAATGTTGTGCGAAGGAGGTAAAGGATATAAATTTGTGGTAGGATGAAAATCGACTGTTTAACCTGCTATTTTTTAACATTAAATAAATCCCATCAATCTTTCAAATCTGAAATTTGTAATTTTTGCCAAATGTGTGAACTTTAAATCCCATCAATCTGAACCTATAAAGCAAAAACTCTCCTATTTGAAAACTGGTGCCTAAAATTGCAGCCTGAGCACATCATTAGCAATCACTCATTGGTGGGATTTAAAGTTGTACTTCTTTAGATGGGTGAATGATAATAATCAATTAAACTAATGCCTCATTTAACTGGTATAAACTTTGGTACAAGACCTTGTAAGAAATTTCACCTTGATCATTGATAACTCGAATACCCAAATATATTAGTAGGTTGTATAATCTTGATATCATTATAATCAAAATAAATTGATATTTTGAAAACACTGTTTAAAATCGATTGTTTGGGTAGACTGAACACAACACGTGGTGTTTAATAGATTTGAAATATTTATGAACTAACTTAACTTTTTTATTAGTTGAATTGGTTTAATTTTGTCAAGTAATGAGTTAAGTTCTTAATCTTAAAAATATTAAATCGATGTAGTTGATTCAGTTCTCGAATTAAAATTTTTTTAAATCAACTCAACCCGAGACTCGAAAGATAATATATAAATCATATAAAACTATTATTTATATTATTTGCATCTTAATTATAATTAAAAATGTGTAAATTAAAAATAAGAGGAGTTAAATTTAAATCACTCATCTTGAAATTTTATATAAAAAATTAAGTCGCTCATAAAATAAGGCAAATATTATTATTTTAGAATATTTTATTAAAAAAAATATTTAATTTAATTGAACAACAATTTTAATCCGAATCAATTTGAATTTTTATAGATTGGGTTGGATTGGATTGATTTTAAAATATAAATAATTTAGTTATAATTTTAATATTTTAGAATTAATTTTGATCAAATTAGTTATGAATTAAGTTTCAAATTGATCCATATTCACCCCTACGCGTGACGCCTTAAAATTGTGGGTTGAAGCTGCGATTTTGCTATTGCCGTTGCTTGCAAATGTTGCCCGATATCGTGTGGCTTGCTGTGGATGTCTTGTGGGCTTTGTCCTGTGTGTATGTCGCAAGATTCATAACACATTTTCAAAATGCGTTTTTTCATGTGTAACATTTTACATCTGAATTATTTTTATGGAGCTGAGCCATATATGGAGCTGAGTTATACAAGAAAGCATATTTGGAAATTGCGTTTTCATTGTAAGATTTCATTTTCAAAAAGCTTTTCTTTTTTTTTTTTCAAAACAATCTTATTTTTTAAATAGTTTGAAAATGGTATTTTTTTTATTTATTTATTAAAAAATTGTAGTTTGGAAAAAAGAAATCTGTATGTTTGGTTGGGGTCCTTGGGGAATAGTTGCTGATCTGCCTCGCTCACTCTTCAAGGAGAACATACAAAACAAGTAGCAATTTGAGTTGGAAATCTGAATTCGATTCATCTAATGGCTCTCAGTACAAAAATTAGTCACAAAACATTCGATTCAGTGTTCACCTTTTGTGTTACTTGGGCAATTGTTTTCATTTTGATCGAAGCTAATCAAACCCTCGCAAGCTCTCGTCGTCCAATTTCGGTGAGTTTTCCTTTATTTTCTGCCAATCCAAACAACACATCTCTATCTTAACCTTAATTCTTGAGGTGTTGTTGTTCTACCCAATGGGAAACGCAGGAAACAGAGATCAGAGAAAAGAAAAACCAGTGCTATGCCGACATTGAGAGGTATTTGCAATGTTTCTCAATAAATCTTTCTGGATAGAATTAAAGAATCACCTATAAGACTTGATAAAACAAAGCGTCTCGGCACTCTGAGTTATAAACCGAAGGAAAATCTGCTCTCATTTTCTTTCGTTTTACTCTACAGTAAAACATGGTTGAAAATTGGTTGTTTTCTTTTAAATTTTTATGTACTCATCTATTTATCCAGTTGTGAAGCAAACGATTATAAGATTGCTCTGTGATTGTTTCGTTATGCCCAATTTGATTCTGAACAGTGGATTGTGGGGTTGGCAATGCAAGTCTTCGATGATAGCTAAGGAGAATTGCGCTTTACGGTGCCTTTCGCCTGCTTGTTATGAGCTTGTTTATGAGGGTGATCCAGTAAGAGAGATTAATTTAAGTTTATCCTAAGTTCATTTAGGAGAACCCTAGTAATTTATTGATATGTAATGTTTACTTGTTCTATTGTTAGTTGGAAGAAGGAGAGAAAGACATTTTCAGGAGCCAAGAGTATAAATACTGTATGCACAAGTAAGTTACAAATCTTCGAGGATTTTATGTTGCGACTAGATTGTGAATAATGAAAGAATAACACTGAAAACCATGAGTTTGAACGGTACTTTTGGTTTTTCTTTTATATCTGTCTGCATCATTATGGCTACAATTTTGCTCTAACTGTCGTCGTTATTGTTTTGTCAACTGATATGTTTCTCTTATTCTATGGGGGAACTTCATATCCATTTTAGAATTGCTATGAATAACATTAGACAGCTTGGGTGTGTTATTGTTGTTATTGCTGTTGCTATTATTAATTTATTATTATTATTATTACTTTTGAAGCGAAAGGACATCGATCAGTAATAAAGTGGGGAAATCCTTTAAGACCATTTCGTGGATGCCTACTGAGTTGGAGCAAAAATTCAATTAGACGACCATGTAACCTCATTGGTTGACAAAATTTGATGTGTAATATAAGCATTGATATAACGTTTCTTCCTTTCTATCTATTGTTCTTTCTTCCTTAATTTTACCCTCACATAATAAAACATAGTTTTTTGTTCTTTCTGAACTATGTCTTTCCCAAACAGGAGGCTGAAGGTTGAAATATGGGTGTGTTGGATTAAAATATTGGTTTTATTTGGGGATTGGGTTACTAAGGAGGTTACAAGACCTTATGGGACTAGCACATGGAAAAGTATTAGGAAGGATTTGGACACTTGTGGGTTTTTCAACCTTTAGGGTTGGGAAGGTAGAAGTGTGAAGTTTTGGGATGATTTGTGGTGCAGCAGAAGAGGATGAGATTTGATTCTCCCTATTTGTACTGGTTGTCACTGGATTGGGCACTTAGAGGATTACCTTCGAAAGGAAGGGGATATAATGGTCTGGGACATCACTCTTTGCAAGGAGACAAGGAATTGGGAAATTGCTATGCTCATGACTCTTTTGCAAAGACCGTAGTACCAGGCGAGCTAGGGGACAGGAGAGGACTCATTTAGGTGAAGCTGAGAATCTTCCAAGTCAAGTCGTACTATCTGGCTTTGATTGGGGAGAATGGTACCTCCTTCCCTTAGAAGATTATTTGGGGACACATATGTCGTCCAAAGTTACCTTGTTTTTGTGGCGTGCGACTTAGGAGAAGATACTTACAATTGATAATCTTAGTTGTAAGGGGAAGATTTTGCTAATTAGAGTTGCAGGTGTTAGTGAGCTGGAGAATCAATGCCCCACCTTTTCTTTCATTGCTCAGCTGCTTGAGATCTATGGACTTTGGTTGCTGCATCTAGCATTTTGGAGTTTCATTATTGGAGAGGGTTCAGAGTAGGGAAGAGGCAACAAAAGATTTAGAATTTTATTCCTTTGTGTTTGATGTGGATTATTTAGACAGAGAGGAATCGTTTTTTTCCCCTTGGTATAGAGAGTCCTATGATGGAATACCTTGCATGGTTAAGTTGGTCCACATGCTTCATCCTCCTATAAAAGGAGGTCTCCTCCATGCATGCACATTCATAACTACATTCTCCAGTAAGCATGGACAATCCCACTTCCAGTTTGTATCGCTCCATCTAGCTTGCCTCAACTCTTATCTCTCCTGTCTTTGGTTGTTTGGTCTCAACCTGCTGCCAATAATCATCCTAGAAGGTTCTATGCTACCCACCCAATCAACCACAATCCACATGGTCCCATTTGGTATCTGGGTTTGGAGAAGATGAAACATCTCACTGGTGACCAGTCATATCTATTTTGGCATCCACTTGGTTTTCAATATTAGTCATTTAGGCCATGTTTGTTTTATAGGATAGGATTTGAGGTCATTAATCATCCCCTCACTAATAGTCCTAGAATACCAATGGCCATAGATTGTTAATCTTAATTTTTGTCCATTCCCATATTTTATTATCTCATGGGATAGGAAAATTTATCCTATCCAATGATATATTTATTTGTAAATTATAAATTTATACATATGACAATGATGCCCTTGAAAACATTTGTAGACAAACCAATAATAACAAACAAAAAATGAAAAATAACATTAAATAATTAACCACTATCCAGTAATATTGCAAGAGTTTCAAATAAATAGGTTTGATCAAAAAAATTAAAACGATTGAACATCAATAACTCTTTTTAATTGAATAACATTGATCTTAAAATAAAATGAACAAAGATGATTTTCTATGTATACCGTACAATTTTATAATTATCAATATGATTCAACCATACACTTATCGATCTTCAAGCAACTTAATTTTTTATATAATATACATTTTAGTAAACTTTATAACATAAATTGTTTGAATGATTAAAATAGACCCACCATAAACAGTATAATAAATAAATAGGCTTATTAAAGTGGACCCACCATTAGTAAAGAAAATTTTTAACGGTGTGATAGCTTTTTTTATATGGTTTTTTTAATCATTTTTTTTAGTAAAATTTTTTTATGTTAGTTCAAACGATGAAAAAAATTTATGTTAGCTCAAACGATGATATTTTTTAGATATCTCTTGTTATAAGAAATCAGAAAAGTAAAAAAATTTGATCAAAAAATAAAAATATTTAAAAAATATATTTTTTCTAGAACTAGTAATGCACATCTAAGCTTCTTTGTAAAGACTCATTATTTGGTTTTTTGTCCATTACAAAAGTGAGAAAAATTATTGTCTAAATTAAGAATCATATAATATTTTAAAAAAATTAAATCAGTGGTTGAGAATATTTATATTCAAGGGTATAATGGTCATTTCATGGTCTTAAATTTTTTTCTCCGATCCTTGGATAATGTGTCTCTATCCCCTCCATGGGATTGAGTTATCCTTCATTTGTGGGATTGTTAATATGTTCCGGATTGTTTGTCCCCCTCACATTTTTACATCCAAACATGGGATAGAACTCCTACTAAGGATTGTCAATCCAATCCTAACCTTGAGTCCTTCGAAACAAACATAGCCTTAGTCTTTTCGGTATACGTCAAGTAATAACCCTTCTCATGAAAGCATCATGTGCCCTCAGTCTTCAAAGAATTTTTTATCCATATGCCAGTATGTAATATGTAAGCTGGGATGATTGTTTGTTAATATTTGGAAGAGTTATACTGTCAATTGTGGGAAGGAGTAACCCTACTTAATAGTACTAAGTAAACAAATCTACTCAAAATAGAATTTACCTCACAACCACTTGGGTTGGCTACATAATCATTGTTCTCAGTGTAACTTTGTTTTGGGCCACATTTCCCACTTGATGCAGTAAATTTTAACTGCATTGCCTCGAACCAAATGTATGGTGGCCTTCATGTCCTCATAACACTCAATTGGAATTTGTTTTCGTAAATGGTGCGTGCATGGGCCATATTTGCAAATGAAAGCCTATAGAAACAACTTTATATATGTATTTAATAATTAATTATACATGTATTTTATAATTAATGTCTAATTTGTAAACTATGAAACACGGATGTTTATGAAATACGCATATGATACGATAAAGCCTGGAAAAAAGAAGATGTGTGTATAGACAAAATACAATTATAAAGAAGAATTCTTTATAATTTTTTGTATGGTATTGTACATAAGCTCAAAGCTTGGGGAGAAGACAATGTAATTTTCCAATGCTAAATATTAATCATTAGGAATGACGTATTAATCTAAGGTTAAAGGCCAATTTACTTCTTAAAATTCAGTAGTTTATTTCAATAGAAAGTCTAAAATATGTATATTAAAATAATATGCCAAAACGTTTTCTGCAAGTTTACTTGCTTGTTTATTAAAATTTAGTATTTCATTTCAATAGAAAGTCTAAAATATTTATATTAAAATAATATGCCAAAATGTTTTCTGCAAGTTTACTTGCTTGTTTAATTATAAAAACTTAATTTTTGTATTATTATCTTTTCTTTCTAGTCCTTACTTTTTGTGAAGTATGAATAAGACACATGTATGCCGTAATAAGAATACACCACATCCCACAAATTTTGAAGAAATAGGGTACTATTTTAATCTCACTATTTTCTTCTTCTATAAAACTTCGAGTAAAGTGTAAGATAAATATTTTTGTGTTCCTTCTAACAATGAATAGATGTTACAATTTGAATTTCATGATAGTTCAAATACGTGACATAAGTGTATCTGAAAAGCATCCGATACTTCACAAAATTTGTAAAATTAATGTTCAAATTATTGATATGTTTAAGAAGTATCAAATTCATAGCTGCAAGTATCTAAGGATTATCTATCAGATATGAATACAATACAAATATGACTCCCTTGTAGAAGCCTTTGTTCTTCACAGCTCATAAATATAGAGGATTATATAACCCATTCAGAGATATGAGATCCCATTCAAGGAGAGTACTGGTTATACAGAGGCAGAGGTTGTGACATTCTCCCAAAATTGAATGACTAACATTGAGGAGATGATCAAAGGAGCCTTGTTGTATTTTTGGCGGTCAATGGCTTACGGGGAGATCAGGGGACCATTGCTTTCTGCAATGGTAAAATTTTTAGGCTGTCAAGTGTGAGATCGCGATGTTTAAGTTTGAGAGTAGCCGCTTTGTATAATAATGCCAACAATTAGGTTCACAAGTTTACCCTTACAAACACCCTGGACCAAGGAGGACCAGCGTGCCAGAAGTCGGGATGGTACTAGATGATTGGGAAGTTGATTCTTTGGAATGACCACTAGCTAATGTTCATAGGCTGTGGCATTGAATTGTAGGGTATAGGGACCAAAAAGGTGAGTCCCCCCGCACTCCGCCCT
>JAOTRH010000024.1:20787243-20816341 GCA_034768845.1 Heliamphora exappendiculata
GAAAGTTTAATAAAGATGTATTTTCTGGATCCCCGAGCATGTATTTTATTTCGGCGTTGGATATTCTCCCAACATATATTTGATGTGGTGTTTTGCCTTGTTATTAAGGGTAATTTTTAATTTTTTGTTACTAGTTTTAGAAATTATTATTATTATTTAAAATTTTTGCTACAAATTATAAATATTTTTTCTTCTATCAATAACTAATTTTACCTACAAACAAACATAGTTTTTAAAACACTCACAACTTTAACTATGAGTTATAACTATTATTTTAGTTACAATTTATAAAAAATTAATTACAATAATACCAAAACACTATCAATTATAGTTGAAGAAAGTCAAATAACCTAGCTGACTTACCAAGTCACGTCAAAATCACGATACCAAAGATAGATGACTTATAGTGGGAGCTCTTTTAACTTAGTACTAACCTAGCCGATCAAGGTCCAAGTTAAATTCATAGCCCTTCTATAAAAAGAGAAAATTTTACAACACATATACACATGAGCTAAAACTTTGTCTATTTGATTTTCTCAACCTTCAAACTAATTTTAACTTGATCGTTAGAGGGTTCACCAGTAAAACAACCGACGAGGTATATTTAACTTTTTCCTGGTGCAAAAAAGGGTAAACATTACTCACTAGCGAAAACCAATAAGAATGGGACCGTAAATCCTAATCCTAACTATCTATAAAATTAATATGACCGAATTATGATTGAATTTGGAGTGAGAGAGAAAATAATGAAAAATAGCATATATCATTGGGAATACCTTATGGCCTTTGGGCTAAACAAAATTGGCCTAAACTGATTGAGCTTGCCACTCTTTTGGCCTCGAACTCGGGTCAAGTTCTAGATCTCTCGTTAAATTTTAAATCAGGCTTAAATTTTTTTCGGGAGAAGGAGAGCCAGGCTTGGCCCTAAGGGTACCCTTAAATTTTTTTTGGGAGAGGAAGAGCCAGGCTTGGCCCTAAGGGTACACGTGCTTGAGGCTCAGGTTTTTAAAATAAAAAGGATTTGTTTTTACTTTTAAAATTTATTTTATATATTATATTTTTGTGTTTCTTATATTTATTTTAGATTATAAACTAACTTATAATAATACTTTTTTTAAAAATTGCTTCTATACATAATAATTTAAAGTACAACAATATTTATAATTTGATAAACAATAACTTATAATAAGTTTATATTTATAAACTCACTCATAATTAAAAATACAACATGTATTTATAATTTAATAAATAATGATTTATTATAAATTTATTTTTATAAACTAACTTATAATTTAATAAATAATAAATTATTATTAGATTACATTTATAAACTAGCTTATAATTTAATAAAAAAAATAGTTTTATTATATTTATTTTAGTTTATAAATATAAATTTGTAATAAATATTATTTTTTACTGTTATTTATTTTTTATATATTTTTTGTATATAATAAAATATAAAAATATACAATAAAATTGAACCTCGAACAAAGCTAAGCTTGGGCTTTGATTCTAAATTTTGCACCGAGCCTTGGGCTAGGTTTAGGTTGGCCACTAGCTCCAAGGGTAGGACCAGTCTCAGCCCCTGCCTTCACATCATCGGGCTTGGGTGAGCTTGGGCCTTGACCGAGCATGGATCATGCTGCTTCATTAGCGGGCTCATGCTAGTCCCAGGTGACTCAAAATTACATCCATGTACACATTTTGCCAACACAATTTTTTTCTTTTTTTGGCTTAATGCTCTAAATTGGGTTACCAAACAAGCACTTAATTCTCCAGTTCGGTTATCAATTTACCTAAAGGGTAATAGATTACTAGAGTAAATAGTGGAAAACCAGGTCACAGTCAGGATGGCCGAGTGGTCTAGGGGCGTGGGTTCAAATCCCACTTCTAACAATTTTTGTTGCTTTGATGCTTAGGTACAACATAAAGAATAAACATATTAGAAAAAGATAGGGCGCTAGTTTTTATTTTAAAATTACATAAATTTATTTTTAATAATATTCATAATTTTAAATTATACTCATTGAGTATAATTTAATTTTAAATTATACTCACGGGGCGACTCTTTTGGCGCAGCGGAATAGATCCCCGTGTGGCATCTGAATTCCACCAAGTCTGAACCCGCCTATACTCTGACCATCCGAGTGTGATAAGATCACCCGTCCTTCAAATTTTTCTAATTAAGGCCTGTGCTGTGTCAAGCAGGAACAAACTCCCCACATGGAAGTCCCGTATAACCAGGATGCCACCTGACGACTTGACGTCCCAAAGTTGCAAACCTAACGGCACAGTAGCTTCCTTGCACTAAGCTCAATTGAGGTCCCCCGGTCATCAAGCCTTGAGGCCTGACTAGCTGACAAGCGCTGATGTAGATCGGGCGTTAGCTGACAAGCTCTGATATTAGAAAAAGAGAGGGCGTTAGTTTTTATTTTAAAATTACATAAAATTATTTTTAATAATATTCATAATTTTAAATTATACTCATCGAAAATTATAAAAATGAGATTGATATTGAAAATTGAAAAACAAGAAATAAATAAACTGAAAAGTTTATGTAAACGTTTGAGGGTGGATAAAAGTTACGGGCCCAAAGGCCTTGCTCGAATACAAAGGGACCGAGGCCCCACTAGAGCGGCCAGCCCGAAGTAGGCTGCTCCGGGACTTAGCCTGGGCAATCATTTGTTCGAGCCACGCAAGTTCAGCCCACTCCGGACTTGGGCAAATAGGACCAAAAAGCCCATGTCGAAGGCCAATGGAATGATAAGTTTCCATCTTGTACGAGATGGAAACAAATCAATAGCCGAATCCAGAGGATAGAAACAAATCGTATATCCAAGATAGGAAACAAATCCTAACTAATAGGAGGCAGAATCCTAAGACGATTCAGTCTCTGTTAGTCCTAACACCTACATAAGGAGAGGCACCCCTACGCAAATTTTAGGCTCAAAAACTCTTGCTTAGAAATCTCTCAGAGAGATATGTAACTTGAGCATCGAAGTGCCTCCCAGCCATAACCGGTCGGTACGCGCTAACGGTGTTCTTGGTGGTTGCAGGTGTTCGGCAGCAGAATAAGGAGTGTCCAATGAGTTTGGAAGACAAGGAGTTCGGCCTATACTCTGTTCAGGGTCATCAGTATTGGGCCAGTTCATCTGGTCCTAATTGTGCCGAATAAGCCCAAACAGTTTGTACTGCGCACAATTTGGTGCGTCTGTGGGAACGACGATCTCGAATCAACGGAATCATGAGCCACACTCCGACTAGATTCACTGGAAGCCGCACTAGGGAGGATATTCCTCAAAGATCCATCCCTGTTATTTTGGATAGGCCAAGGGGGCCCAGAGTCCCTTTAGAGGTGCAAAAGCGAATGGATGATGCTTCCCATAATGGGAGGCAGTTGCGCTACTCAACCACAAGTTCCAAGGGAAAAAAACCGTCCCTCCCTCTTCAAGTAAATAGAGGAAGATTTGAGGAAAGGTTGGCCAGATGCGATAGGATCATCAACAATCTAGAGGAGAGAATGGAGCAGCGCGATCGAGAGATCGATGAACTCCGACGACTGATCCAGGGACAGGAGGCTCGAAGGGAACCACGTGTGAGGCGAAGAGAAAGCCCCGGTCAAGAGAATACTGAACAGAGCCCGGAGTCCTACAGTTTGAGCCACCCTCAGAGGCGGAGGCGCAGAGAACCTGAGGTAAGCCTCAGAAGTTCTAAAACCATCAAAACGGTGTCAGCTTGGCCGAGCCATGACAGAGTTACCCGGACTGAACTAGATCCAAACCAAGACCTATGGCTATGGTTGGAATGGAGGATGGACTCCCGGTTGCAGCACGGTAGTGGCTGAATAGCCCAAGACGTGGCAAGAAGGGCTCTTGAACTGATCTCGGTGTCGCCATTGGCCGAAATCATAGAAAACGCTGATCCACCACGCAAGTTTTCTCCACCTAAGTTTGAGATGTAAGACGGAAAGACATATCTAGTAAGCCATGTTTGGCAATACAGACAGGCAATGGCGCTCTGGAGCGGTAATGACGCGCTCTTTTGCCGCATGTTCCCATCCAGCCTGAGAGAGATAGCTCTTTGTTGGTTTCACAAGTTGCCACCCCGGTCCATAATGAACTGGCAACAACTGGCTAAGTCTTTCAGTGCTCGATTCATAACCAACAGCTGGCAGCCGAAGAGTTTTGACACACTACTGGCCCTATGGAAGAGTGACAGAGAAACAATTCAGGGGTATGCTCGGCGGTACTGGGAGGCTTTTAACGAGATTGAAGACTGCAGCGAGCAACTCGCAGTTGTATCTTTTAAGATCGGGTAATCTCCCCTGAGTCCCTTAAGACAGTCCCTCACCAAAAATGCCGTTACCACAATGTCCGAGTTGATGGTAAAGATAGAATAGCACGCAAAGGTGGAAGAAGACATAAGCCAAGCCGAGCAAAGTGTTGCCTCGATAAAGCAGCCTGAGAAGAAGGATAAGGGCCGAAAAGATCAGAAGTCCAAGAAGCCACCCCAGGAAATGAAGGAGTCGGAGGCTTTCCAGGCCATGCAAACGATTTTCAAGGAACCTCTACATAAGCTCCTAAACCAGATTAAGGACAAGCCCTATTTCTAGTGGCCACCGAAATTGATGGGAGACCCGAGAAGAAGAGATCAGAAAAAGAAATGTCACTATCACAGAGATCTCAGCCACCTGACTGGGGAATGCAGAACCCTGAAGAGACACTTATAGGACTTAGTCCGAGCAGGACATTTACTTGAATTCGTCGACACGGAGAAGACTGCTCGAGAATGAAGGAACCGTGAACAAGACCAGAGGGCCAGAAAAAAAGACCAGCCACTTGGTGTTGTAAAGATGATCCATGGCACAGCCGAACCAATAACTAGATCGGCAGTTCGGCACCATGCCAGGACCATTGCTCACGCCATGAAGGTGGATGAGGGCAAGCGAAGGAGAACAGAGGGAGACTCTAGCCAAGGCCCCAAGGGGATCAGCTTCTCCAAAGAAGACCTTGAAGGGATACATCGACCCCACAATGATCCCCTGGTACTAACACTAAGCATTGCCAACTTCGACGTGATGCGAGTGCTGGTAGACCAAGGAAGCTCAATGGATATCATGTATTACAGCATGTTTTAGAAGTTGGGATTGAAAGACTCGGCGCTCAAGAATTGCATGATGCCCCTGATCGGTATTGGCATGGACCCAGTATGGCCGATCGGAAGGATCACTCTGCCAGTAAAGGCAGACCCTACGACTATAAGTACTGAATTTCTCGTTGTTAACCAACCAACTACCTATAATGCCATTGTAGGAAGGACATGGATCCACAGCTTGGGTGCTGTACCTTCAAGCTACCCCCAATTCTTGAAGTTTCAAGTGGGCGAAGAGGTAGTTGAGATCAGAGGAGACCAGCACGCAGCAAGGCAGTGTTTTCTGATAACGTTGAAGAGCCACGAACAATATTCGAAGGTTAAGACTGTCGAAGTGGAAGATAGCCCCACGATCTACGACTACAGCTGAACAGCCGATGAGAAGGTGGTGGAAGACCTCAAGAAGGTAGTTATCAATCCGGAGGACCCAGATCGATTCTTCTTGCTTGAAACAAACATTTCTGAACAAGAAGAGACCGAACTGGTCGAATTTTTAAAGAAGAACAAGGAGTTCTTCGCATGGACACCATACGAAATGCCTGGGATAGACCCCGAGGTAATCAGCCACCATTTGAACATGGATCCCTAGAGTAAGCCAGTAGTGCGAAAACCCAAGAAATCAACACCACACCATGCAGACGCTGTGGTTGAGGAAGTCCAGAAGCTAAAGGAAGCTAGAGCCAACAAGGAGATCCATTACCCAACCTGGTTGGCAAATACTGTTGTAGTAAAGAAGAAGGATGGAAATTGGCGGGTCTGCGTAGACTTCACCGATCTCAACAAAGCATGCCCCAAGGACTGTTTCCCCTGCCCTGAATAGATCAGCTCGTCGATTCAACAGCAGGGCACGAGAGGATGAGTTTCCTGGATGCTTATAAGGGATACCACCAGATTGCCATATACCCCCCAGACATGGAGAAAATAACATTTATCACTCATCGAGGAATTTACTGCTACAAGGTAATGCCATTCGGATTGAAGAATGCTGACGCCACTTACCATAGGCTTGCAACAAAGATGTTCGGCGACTTGATCGGTAAAATGATGGAGGTATACATAAATGACATGGTTGTGAAGTCTAAGCACCTGAACAAGCACCTTGAAGATCTGAGAAGGACATTCGAAGTCCTCAAGGACTACAAGTGTGCTTTTGGAGTCAGTTCGGGGAAATTCCTAGGTTTCCTAGTCACTCCCAGAGGAATAGAGATAAACCCCGAACAAATCTCAGCCATTCAGAATTTGAGAAGCCCACAGAGTTTGAAGGAGGTCCAAAAGCTCACGGGGATGGCCGCTGCACTCAGTCGATTCATTAGCCGAGCATCCTACCGGTGTTACCCCTTATTCAAAGCAATGAAGAGGGCTAACCAGTTCAAGTGGGATGAAAAAAGTGAGGAAGCCTTAGCCGAACTGAAGAAGTACATTTTATCTTCTCCATTATTAACGATGCCGAGCAGTGGAGAGACCTTGTTCTTATACCTTGCAGTATCTAGCTGAGTTGTCTGTGCGGTGCTCCTAAGGGTAGAAGATAAAGTCCAAAAGCCATTTACTATGTGAGCAAGGTCCTTCTGGACCCAGAGACAAGGTATTTGCTGTTGGAGAAGCTTGTCCTAGCCCTGGTTGTTGCCTCTCGTAAACTCATCCATTACTTCCAGGCACACCCAATCAAGATAATTACCAAACACCCCCTACAGTCACTACTTGAAAAGCTGACTTTTCTAAGAGAGTAGCAAGGTGGGCAGTGGAGCTCGGAGAGCACGACATCACTTTTTGCCCTAGGACAGCTATAAAGGGTCAAGTTTTGGCCGACTTCATAGCCGAATTCAGCCAGGAAGAAAGTTCGGTGGACAATGGGGGAAAACTATCAAATCAACAACTATTGATAATGAGGACTCAAATGATACTTGGAGGCTCTACGTGGATGGCTCTTCATGCAACAAGGAGGCTGGAGCGGAGTAGTACTGTACAGCCCTGAGGGAATCCTCATAGAGAGGGCTGTTCGGTTAGACTTCCAGGCCACCAACAATGAAGCCGAATACGAAGCCTTGCTAGCTGGGCTCAGAGATATCATAGAGCTGAGGGCCAAAAGGGTCAAAGTATTCTGTGATTCACAATTAGTGGTAAATCAATTCAAGGGAGAGTACCTATCCAGAGGTGACAGAATGCAGGCGTACGTCCAATTAGCATAACAAATGGCCAAAGACATACCATGTTTTGGGATCACCCAGCTCTCATCCCGGGAAAACTGCCACGCCGAATCCCTGGCTTGCCTAGCATCAGCTGTTAGTACTAGGAAAAAAAGGGTGATTTCGATGGAAGTCCTCCGAAAGCCGAGCATTGTCAACTACGAAGAAATGCCGGTCTACTGCTCGGAACTAGGTCCCAGCTGGATGGAGCCCTTGAAAGAATACTTGGTGAAAGATGAGCTACTAGTTGGTCAGAAAGAAGCTCGGGCTTTAAGGAGGAAGTCAGCAAGGTTCTGGGTCTCTAGTTTGGGGGATCTGTACAAGAAGTCCTTTATTGAGCCCTACCTCTTCTGTGTGCACCCAAACAAAGTCTAAGACCTCTTGTTCGAAATACACGAAAGAATTTGCGGCAGCCATACTGGGGGGCGATCATTGGCTCACCGAGTAATCTCTCAGGGCTACTGGTGGCCCTACGTACAGAAGAACGCGGAGTAGTACGTCCAGAAGTGTGACAAGTGCCAGAGGTTCAGTCCAAATATACACATCCCAGCCGGAGACCTGTCCCCACTCACAAGTCCTTGGCCTTTTTGCCCAGTGGGGGTATGACATAGTCGGCCCCTTTCCCAAGGCCACAGGCAACAGGAAATACCTCATTGTTGCTACGGATTACTTCACTAAATGGGTGGAGGCTGAACCCTTGGCCAATATTAGGGGTGTTGATGCGAAGAGGTTCACGTGGAAGACCATCATCACCTGGTTTGGTATCACCCGAACAATTATCTCCGACAATGGTACTTAGTTCGATAGCTCTCTATTTAAGAATTTTTTGTTCGGAGCTTAGGATTAAGAATTACTTCTCCACCCCGGCATACCCTCAAGGTAATAGACAGGCAGAGGCCACCAACAAGACTATCATTGACGGGCTAAAGAA
This sequence comes from Heliamphora exappendiculata, assembly GCA_034768845.1. NCBI lineage: Eukaryota > Viridiplantae > Streptophyta > Magnoliopsida > Ericales > Sarraceniaceae > Heliamphora > Heliamphora exappendiculata. The sequence goes on from JAOTRH010000024.1 coordinate 20,795,509, forward strand.
GAGACTGGATGCAGCCAAAGGAAGATGGGTCGAAGAGCTCCCTTCGGTTCTATGGACCTATCGAGCTACTTCAAGAAGATCCACAGGAGAAATCCCATTTTGGGGCCTATGGGGTAGAGGCAGTTATACCACTGAAGGTCAAAATATCGACAATCCAAACAGAGTTCGGTACTCTCGGAGCCAATGAAAGGCACTATCCTTGGACCTCGAATTAGCCGAAGAGCGTAGGACGATGACCACCATTAAATTGGCAGCCTATCAGCAAATATTTGCCAAATGGTACAATAAGAGGGTGAAACATCGAGAGTTCGGCATAGAAGATCTGGTACTAAGAAAAGTGCTCGGCCATATGAAAGACCCTGTCTAGGAGAAGCTGGGTCCGAACTGGGAGAGTCCGTACAAAATAACCTCGAAAGGTGGCACTGGGGCGTATCACCTTGAAGACATGAATGGGAAGGCAGTCCCTAGGCCATGGAACGCTAACAACCTCTGCAATTTTTACTTTTAATCTTTTAGTTTCTTGTAATTTTTCAACATTTACAATAAAACGCTGGTGTTCGGCATGAGCTTTTTCCCTTCACTCTTAAAGTTTTTTTCAATTGACATCCTTGAAAAAAACTTGGGGGGCAAGCACAATGAACTTCTTTGGCAAGCACAATGAAATTCTTCAGCAGCTCAAGTTCGATGTTTATCTGAATAACTTATTGCTTTAGTATGGATGATAATCCCATACTTAGGCTGATTAAGCCTAAAAAGGCTAAGTTCAAAATTTATTCGAACTATTTATTCCCTTAGTATGGATGATAATTTCATACTTAGGATGATTAAGTCTAAAAAAGCTAAGTTCAAAATTTATCCGAACTACTTAAGTCCTTAGTATGGATGATAATTCCATACTTAGGATGATTAAGCCTAAAAATGCTAAGTTTGAAATTTATCCGAACTGCTTAAGCCCTTAGTATGGATGATAATCCCATACTTAGGATGATTAAGCCTTAATTGGATAAGTTCGATGTTCATCCAAACTCATTCTTATGATTGATTATGCCTTAAAATTTTTTTGACAATTATCCGGACTGTTTCTTTGCCGAATACGGATGATGATCCCACACTTAGGATAATTAAGTTTAAAATGCTAAGTGTAGAAGCATGACCGAACTACTTGGGTTCTTAGCACGGGAGTTCACAAAAGCATACTCAAATAAGAATAAGTACGAATGAAAACCAAGAAAAAACCAAATTTCTTTCATTAAAAGAGGGGCTAAGACCCTCGAAGCTACAAGGAAAATCCCCAAAGGGCAGTACAAAAATAGATAATGGAAGAGAAGAACACAAAAGCCTTCAAGGAGCGGCCAAGAAGTCTTCAGTGGTCTCCACTGGTGTCCCCACCTCCTCAACAACAGTAGAAGTGGCTTGGGGTACTTCGGCGGGCGCCACCTCGTTAGTACCGACAGCAGCTTGGGGTCCTATGGCCTCCTCTCCAACTTCTTCACTGGACTGCTTTCTATGGAGGGGGACTTCCGTGTATAAGGGAGATGATGCCTCAACCCCGGCAGCTTTCAAAGCAGCCTCCCAAGCGAACCCGATGACGATGTCCTGGAGGCCAGGGATTTGGGACTTGTAATCCTCAGTAGCTTCATCCACCCCAGCCGAGTTAGCATTTGAGGCTTCTTCCTTTGACTTGTCCAGCTCGGCATCGATTTTGCCCAGGAGAACCACGGTGTCAGCAAGGGACTTCTCCTTCTCCTTCAGCTTACTGTTCAAAGCAGCCACTTGAATTTCAAGTTCGACTGCTCGTGCTCGAGCTGCATCAGCAATTTTGGTTTTCTCCCGAAGGCCACCTTCCAACTTGTTCAACTGCTTCAGGAAATTGCCATTGGCCTGGCAGAGCTTGGTCAGTTCAGCCTCTTGTGCGGAAATTGCCATTGGCCTGGCAGAGCTTGGTCAGTTCAGCCTCTTGTGCCTTGACGCGCTCCACCATGGCCATAAGTCGTTAAAGGCTCTGTAAGGAATAAGTATGTTAGTCACCAAAAAAAAACATCAAAGTACGAAGTATAAGGATAACGAATAAAAAAGTTCTGAGCAATACTTGGATTGAGTGGCTGACAGAAGACTTCACCAGGTGCTCATGGGGAAGTTTTCTGATTTCCTCCATGTCACTGGGTAATAGCAGGGCCTTTGTTAGGCCAAAAGAAGTATCCGGGGACTTTTCCCGGTCTTCGACTGTGATAGGTCGACCGCCCTTGACAAGTTCGGGTGACCACTGCTCGGCACCCCCGGAAGGCTCTCCTCCCGCCTTTCCTTTCTCTCTTCTCTCCTTTTTCTTCTTCTCATGCCCTTTCTCCTTTTCCTTCTCTTTCGGTGGGGAGCTCCCATCCTTCTTCTACTTCTTCTGTGGAGGCTGAGATGATGACTTAGAGATTGGGGCAGCCTCTTATGCCAGTTCGGCCTCCAGGCTTTTTGTAGCCGAAGTAACAGCCATCACCTTCCTCTTTGGGTCCCCCAGGGTGAGGAATTGGCTGAGGTCGGTAGTGGGCGCTTTCTTCTGTGCCATGACGGTGATTTCGTCAAATACAGAGAAATCGTTGGAAGAGGAGGAGGAAGATGAAATTGAAATGGTATATCCAGGGGATGAAGGCCCAGGCTCGTCAGTCGATAGAGAGGGTTGAGCGATTGTAACCTGTCTCTCTGCTCGGACGAAAGGAAGCACTACAGATTCGGGAGCCTCAATAGGTGCATAAGTTTTAGCCATCACCCGAACACCAGATGTATTTTGCCTGATGAAGCTCCTATGGGTGGCAATGTATTTGAAAAGAATGTGAGCTGCCCGCCCAATTCCTCGTTGTTCTGGAAGCCTCTTGTATTCGCAGACCTTCTTTAGGTCTTCTAGGTGTACGCCGGGGAGTGGACCTCGTGTTTGGCTGTTTGCAATCTCACCTACACCGAACGAAAGGACAAAAAGCAGAAGCATTAGTACTAAAACCAAGGCTAATTAATGTAAGAGGCATAAGTACATGCAGTTGACAGGAAAGGCTACTGGGTCCAAGACCGTCTTTGCGTGGGATTGTAAAGATGTCTTCCACTTTCCTGGGGCCGAACTCAAAATTCCCCCATATGTACAAGAAGTCATCATCGACGTCCTTGCCAGAGTCAGGCAGCTCGATGACCAACTTCTCGGCTGCCCTCTTAGCTTTGAGGTAGTACGACCCCGAATAGTGTTTGACCATATTGTAGCAATAAACAATATCCCAGATACCCAGGTTGGTACCTAAGATACGGTTTAATTCTACAACGCCCATCACCACTCTAAAGACGTTGCAAGAAACCTGCATCGGGATTAATCGGTAATGTCGAAGAACTATGTGAAAAAGAGGCTGAGTGGAAAACCGAACTCCCACTTCCACTATAGCAACCAATGGGAGGGGAAGCTTTTCCCAGTTCCTTTCGCGAGAGTCACCTGGATTAGCCAGAGTGATTCCAACGTCGTCCGGGATGCTGTATCGACGGCAAAAGTCACGCATGGCCGCCGACGTCGATACCAGCTTTCGGAGTTTGCCCATTGAAAGGAAGATGAAAACAAAAAAGGGAGAGAAAGAAGGATGGGGGAAAGAGCTCCTGTCAAAGAAAGAGGGCAAACCCGCCTCAAGGCAATAAAAAGGCAACAGGGGGTGAAAACTTTACCTCAAAAAGATCGAAGGAACTTGAACACGACGCTGGAACTTGCAAAACTTTTTCGCCAAAATATGGGTTTGTCTTCGCCGGAGGTCGCATGAGAATACTTCGAAGAATTAGAGGTGTGAAAGTGGTGAAATGAGTCAAAATGGCACGACAACGAATTTTTATATCCGTTGCATTTGAAAAGACAAGCGCATTAAATGCGCCATATGCAATTATTACGCCGCGCCTGGAGCGACGCGTGCCTCTTCAGTAAACCAATCAGGACGCGCCACGTCAGCAACCATGGGAGCCCCATCGCATAATACATATCCCGAACAACTCAGCCACATACGCACCGAGCAAGCAAGCACTCTTAACTGAATAGAGATTCGAAACTCTGGCTCTTCACCGATCGGTCTAGCCGAGCAAGAACCAGAGCTGAGGGCAGTTGAGGGTGAATAAAAGTTACGGGCCCAAAGGCCTCGCCCGAATACAAAGAGATTGAGGCCCCACTAGAGGGGCCAGCCCGAAGTAGGCTGCTCCGGGACTTGACCTGGGGATTCATTTGTTCAAGCCACACAAGTTCGGCCCACCCCAGACTTGGGCAAACCAGACAAAAAATCCCATGTCGGAGGCCAATGGAAGGATAAGTTTCCATATTGTACGAGATGGAAACTAATCAATAGCCGAATCCAGAGGAGAGAAACAAATCGTATATCCAAGATAGGAAACAAATCCTAACTAATAGGAGGTAGAATTCTAAGAGGAGTTAGCCTCCGTAAGTCCTAACACCTATATAAGGAGAGGCACCCCTAAACTACAAGGTACGCAATTCTTAGACAAAAAAACTCTTGCTTAGAAACCTCTCAGAGAGATATGTAACTTAACCGTCGGAGTGCCTATCGGTTATAACCGGCCGGTAGGCGCTAACGGTGTTCTTGGTGGTTGCAGGTGTTCGGCGGCAGAACAAGCAGCGTCCAGTGAATCTGGAAGACAAGGAGTCCGGCCTATACTCTGTTCGGGGTTATCAGTATTGGGCCAGTTCATCTGATCCTGATTGTGCTGAGTAAACCTAAACAGTTTGTACCGCGCACAACATTTTATTTTAAATACCACAATTTTTACAATGTAATTTATGTTTTATGAATCATTAGCAACCAATTTAATGGGGTAAGATTTTCTTTCAAAAAGAACACAAAAATATATATATATATATATATATATATATATATATATATACACACACACGTATTTTTTATAATTAATTCAAGGTTGTAATTATTAAAAGTAATAATAATCTTTAAAATTAGAATATCGTAAAATAATCAACAAGTGTACATTATTTATCCTTAAATACAATCTTATTTTTAATTCGATCTCACTTATAATTTTTATTTAAATTTAACTTTATTATTAATTTCACTCAATCAACATTAATTACCAAATGAGACCTCTAGTGCACAAACAAGCTTTTATAATAATCTCTTGTACTTGTAAGTTTAATAAAAAAGCTAGAAAAAGATAGAGAAACAGTTGTTATTTCTAGTGGCGCAATTTAGTTACTGGTGCAATTTATGTTTTCGCAAGTATTATATATAATTTAAAAACTTAAACTATTAAATAGAGAGATACCATCATAGTTAAATTATATTAACTAATTACTCATTTTATTTTCAAATATTGTGAAATTATATACTCTAATATCTATTCTCACGTGCTAGTACTTTTAAGGTGTTTTGGTATTGGTTTCATAAAATATTTATATTGGTACTATAAATTATTATTATTATTATTATTATTATTATTATGCAAGACACATGACATTATCTTGTAATTTAGGAATAGCCGTAGCTTCGGAAATGATAGTAGTAATATTACTTTTTTTGATTGTTCACTCAATCACTATTTCTTCTCTATCTTCTTTCTTTTTGTTATTGCTCAATCTTGTTATCCTTGGAGATGTGGAAGCATTTAGAAGCAAAAAGATTCGTCAACACAATTATTTGTTACATAATTAGCTTGTAATTAAATTTTATAAAGATTTTTCAATCTTTGCTAACATGCCATCAAATTTAATTTTTATCATAAAAGATTTTAAAAGCAATATCATAATCGTGTAACTTTTTTCTTGATTGTGTCGGTGTGAATTTTTTCTTTTTGTTTTTTTTCATTGTGGACATCCATTGTATGAAGGTGTCATTATTCAAAAGAATGTGTTCGGATCAATGTACAACGGGGTGTTTAGTAAAGTTATTATTAGTAAATTTTAATTTTTTATTATTAATTTTAATTATAAGTTATAAAAATTTTCAAATACTCTTAACTTTTGTTACAATTTATAACTATTTTTTTAAAATTTTAGTTATAAGTTATATTTTTTTACTAAATATTTACAATTTTTGCTATAAACTACAATCTATAAATAACTAGTTTTAATAATGTAAAACACCACCAACATATGTGCATGGAAGAGCATTTTTATATTTTCGGCACACAAATGAGGGCTTTCTATGACTGAAAAATTTAACACTCCATAACTCTAATATCATGTTTTCGCATCAGACGATACACCAATATGTACCGATACTGGTACGTTGTACTAATAATAATAATAATTGTGGTTAGATTGGGAATTAAGAGAGGATGAGCCTTTATTTGGAATACCTAAAAGATTTTCTTTCAAGAGTTCTAATTTTTTAAAAAAGAAAAGAAAACGTGGAGGTGTTTAAAATAATCTATTTAGAATAGTTTTTTTTGTTTGTTAAAATATTTAATATGTTTTTATTTTTTATTTTAAATTATATTATTTGGGATATTAACACTATTTTTTGATTATTAAGAGTAAAAAAAATTTTTTAATTAAAAATATTATAATTATTTCACTCAAAGAAAATTAATGCATTTAGAATGCGTATAAGATTTTTTCTTAAAACAATTAGTAGACTTACTAAAATACCAAAAATTACATCTTAAAAGTTGTCTTTTTTATTTATAAAAACTTAGCTTTATGGTGATGATAAACAAGAAAAATTTATTTCATATCATATTTTTTGTATTAAGTTACACATTTATATAGATTTCATCACTTTTTACGTAAAACTGATATCATATTTTTTGTATTAAGTTACACATTTATATAGATTTTATCACTTTTTACGTAAAACTGATATAAATGTGAGATTCAAATTGATTTGGTGCAAAGGTGGTAGCCAAAATTTATGGTAAACAGAAGCTGAAGTAGACACACTTCGGCCTGTTCTTAGGCCCATCATAGCCCACTCATTTGTGGCCCGGTTCTTTTGGTTCGATGCGACACCGAATCGGCTCTGTTTCGGTCGTCTTCTTTCGATTCTCACTCTCTTCTGCTGCTCCATACGAAAAACCCTACACGGAGCTTCTCAACCGGCCGGCAATGGACGGCTCTTCGGCGGTGGTTGCCGTCGAAGAACCGGAAATATTGGTGGAGCCACCGTCAGATGGCGTCAGAGTGGCTCAGAAAACACCGGAAGAGTTGGTGGCCAAAGCCATAGCCCCCGTGAAGACGGAGTTTCTTCGTCCTCCGCCTACCAGACCTTTCAGTAACGACACCAACGGCGCTGATTCCGGCGCCAACTCTGCTCCTTCAAACCTTCTAAAAGAGAAGAAATCTAAAAGGCAACTCAAAAGAGAGCGCCTTCAGGTTCTCTAACAGAATAAATCTATATGTTTTTATATATTTAGTGAATTTTTAGAGGGAAATGGTATTTGAAGCTAAGTTAGGTCCAATTACTTAGGGTTAAATCACATAGGATTGAGGTTCTATTTGGATTCATCAATTTTGTTAAATTTATTCGTGTTTTTTTTTTCGATCATTAGCTATTTTGTTGTCAAAACTCTATAGCACTACGAGTATTTTTTGCGGAGCTATTTTGTTGTGCGTTGAGGACTTCCATTTTGCAATTTGGTAGTAATATGCTGGTTTCTAGTGTAATTTGGGTTGTATAATTCAGTATCGTATGTTTATGATGCCGTAGCGGTGGTGCTCCGAATGGTTTTATTGTCTATTTTGAAGTCTAGATTGAAATTTATGATCGTGCTCCTCCAATTCGAGTATTCATTTTGTTTTTAGAAAGTTATTTTTAGTTGTTGCATAATGACATGAGGTACTCTTAAATCTCACAGGAAAAGAAATCTGTGCTACATATCTGTCCGGAGATCGCAAGAAGTGGAGATGTTAGTTTGTGTCCCTACAATGATAAATGCCGCTTCAGCCACGATGTAGAAGCATTTAAGGCTCAGGTTTGAAAAGAACAATTCTGTAATTACCAATGTATATTTAATGAATATCATTTTATGTATATTATGCTCGATGTGATTCCATATTCGCTGGGCAAGTTTCTCTATCGGGTTATAAAGGTGTGCTTGCCAGTAGGTCGTGGCACGCAAGCACACCGTCGATCTTAGATTTGCTTGGGTGTGCCCGCAGGGTGAGTTTTGTTTGGCTAATGGCTATTAGATGCGTAATGTCTTTGGACTTCACACGTGCCTAGAGGATGCTCGAGTGGCCGATGGGTTGCCTCCTTGTGCTAGCATTTTGTTGCTTCCCTCTCATTTTTGCCCCTCCCCCATATACTTGCTTCACTTCTCTTAACGTGATTCCTTATTGTTTTGCCTAATTTCTCCACCGGGTTGTAGAGGTGTGCCTGCCAGCATGTCGTGGCATACAAGCACGCTGGCGGCCTTGGGTTGTCTACGTGTGCCCGCAGGACGAGTTGTGTTTGGCTAATGGCTATGAGATGCTTAATGTCCACATGTTCTCTCATTTTACTCTCATGATGAAATTGTTGTTCATGCAGAAACCAGCTGATCTAGATGGAGACTGTCCTTTCTTGAACACTGAAGGGCCATGTCCTTATGGGTTGGCATGTAGATTTTCAGGTACACATAAAGATGGTTCTTGTGCGGAAGCATTTAATGGTCAGAAGAAAACCTCTGAAATGAATGGATTGAGCAAAGATGTCCAGAAGCTTTTGTGGAAAAACAAAATGAGATTCCCCAAGGCTGATGCTCAACTAAAGCTTCTTGGTCTTCTGGTATGAGCAGGCAGTATTATATACTTCTTTTCATATTGTTCTTTTTATTCACCACCCTTTCCTCCCCTTCTTTACCTGTTTCTGTGTTTTTGGGGCTAGGGTATTCTGGATGGTGCCATATGGAATCAGTCCATTTTGGTTTTCATGGCATTTCAAATAATGCTCATTAGTGTTATGTGAATATGAGACACCACATTACTAGCATATTTACCAAAATAATCAATAGCTCCTTCACTAAACCTGTACTATGTCCCCGTTTAACGGGCTATATGCTGTTTCTTATTTAAACTATTAATCCATTTTGCAGGTCATTGGTGGCTTTTCTGCCTTTTAATAATAAAAATTGGATTCTGGTGCCTTTCAATTTGGCAAGGATCCACAAATGTTCCCTCTTTGCAGTTGTTATATCAGCTCGTCAATGATTTAATTTCTAATTTCAGGGGCAGATGAAATCAAAAAATGAGAAAGTGTTGGATAAGGAGGAAAGTAATCAAACTGCTTCAATTGGTTTTCTTGCTACTGAGGAGAATGGTTGTTGTGAAGTGGCTGGTAACTCAAATAATAAAACGGATTACCCTCCACAACCGCAAGAGAAAGATGATTATGCAGATGGTGTGGTTGCATCTGATGAACTTAGGCCACAGAAAAAAGTGAAATCTTCAGCGGAGGAAAATAATAGTTATAATGAATTAAACAATGGTTCGTTTAATTTCAGTTGAAATTTGTTATTGCGGGCATCTAATATTTTTCATTTTTGATATACTGCATAAGCAATTTATCTATGTGATGTTGAACAGGTGTCAACATCCTGGAGAAAGACATTGAGAAAAGCTGTTCTCAAACTGAATCAGGAACTACAACTGACTGTATTCCTGCAAAAACAGATGGAAGCCTAAAATTACACCCTCGTGAAAAGAAACTTATTGATTTTAGAGAGAAGCTCTTTCTTGCACCCCTGACCACAGTTGGAAATCTCCCGTTTCGAAGGGTTTGCAAGGTGTTAGGAGCTGATATAACATGTGGTGAGATGGCAATGTGCACAAATCTCTTGCAGGTTCATAAACTTTTTTGCCAACCGAATTTCAAATTGAGCACAAAGGCTTATCTTTATATGTGATGCCAAACCTTTTTTTTTTATATTTTTTTATCCTTGTTGTAATATTAGATTTGCTGGATTTCAAAATATTTTGCATAGTTTGAAGTATAAATTGAACTGTTTAATTTCAAACTTTCGTTGCGCCATCTCTTTCTTAAATTATTATAACTTGTATCTGGTGCCTCATTTATGATTTTCTTTGTGGGTAGTGACTTCAATCCTTTATAGAATTTAATTCAGCTTCAAATGTAACAAATATAAGATCTTGCTAGGTACACATTTCATTTTGAATTCATGCACTCAAGAGTGTATGTTTGTATCTACGTACTGCCTTTTAGCCTACATAGAAGTTTGTGGCATATGTTTGTGCTTATATCCATGTAGAATGCACGGTCTGGTCTACATTTTTTGTATGGTATCATAGCATGAGGGATTGGAAAGAGTTCTGTCTTCAATCTTAAACGAGAAACAGATTGTATTGTAATGTGGATAATAAATGGGTGATAGCAATAAAAAATGATTTAGCCATTCTAGCTGAGCAAAAAAAAAAAAAGAAAAGATTTGGCCAGTTCTCTGTATTTCTGTCACCATATTCTTCCCTTATGTTTTTTATGCATTGTTTTTGGAGGTCAACGTGTAATTTACTGCTGATTTGATGCATGAATAGGGTCAAGCGTCAGAATGGGCACTGCTCAGGCGTCATTCATCCGAGGATTTTTTTGGGGTCCAGATATGTGGGGCATATCCTGACACTGTTACGCGAACTGTTGAACTTATAAATCAGGAATGTACAGTGGACTTCATTGATATCAATATGGGATGTCCAATTGATATCGTTGTTAACAAGGGTGCTGGATCAGCTCTTCTTACAAAACCGATGAGGATGAAAAGCATTATACAAGCAGCTACTGCTACAGTTGACAGACCTATTACTATCAAGGTACTAAATAATATTAAGTAAACTTACCTCGATGCGAAATAAAATGTTCTTCGTGGCTGTGTAGGTTCAAATTTTAAATTAAGACATGTGCCTACTTCTATATGATAAGAGTCATAGAGAGTTCTAGAAAAGAAATGGAGTATCACTTAGATATGTTGGCGTAATTAAAAATGTGTACAGTGGAGCCATGACTACTGGCAGAACAATGTGGGGAGCAACACTAATTTTTCATTGATAGTAGGCTAGAATTAAGGATCAACTGAGTCTGCATATTTTTTGGAACTTACTGGGAACATAAAGAGGATAGTTACTAACCTTTGTTATTTGTTGATGAAACAAATGTAGGAGTTAACCTTTGTTATTTGTTGATAAAACATATGGAGGAGTTAATGCTAAACTACCTAAACTACAAAGATGAAGAGACACTTTAGGTGAAGTGTGGATAAGACTATATGTCGATTGTAATCTTGCTAAATATAAATAGAAGTGAAGATGAGAACTTAATGGCTAGGAGATATCTAAGATTGATCTTTTTGATATCTTAAATCATTATTCATGTTCAATGCAAGATTGAGGAAGGTGTAGCCAAAAGAATTAGAGTATACCAAACCAAACTTAGCATTTGTCTCAATCAATTGGAGTCGGCAAAGAATTAGTATAGTAGGCTAATAGGATTCATGTTAAGTTGATAAAATTTTTATAGGATTGAGCTTTTAAACATGATGTATGGTGCATAACGTTACATTGTGAATAGTTTAACTTGTTCAAAAGATCAATAAAGCTAAAATGACAATGTTGACACTGATTGATGTTACAAGAAAAGATAAGATAAAAAATAAATACATTTGGGAGAAGTTAGAAGTTGCACCAATTCAATGTAAAATAAGAGAAATTTGTTTGAGATGGTATGATCATGTCCGGTATAGACTAACTAGCACGCTGGAAGAGTGTGATTGAATCCACATTATAAAGTGTTAAAAGAGGGTCGTGGTCTGCGATTTTGCATCCCCAAATTATCTTTTATCTCTGTACTTCTTAATATCAAGAAGAAATTACATTTTTAATCACTTGCAATTCTTGTAGCAGCCATAGTTGGATGAAAATGGCGATTAGATGCATCGTATAGTAAAGGCAAAAAACGAGTGATCAACGTTCACCTTCAATGGTTTTGTTCTTTGTTTGCATTTGCATTTGGGGGTATTCAACTTTAATTATTCTTCTTCTTTTTTTTTGTTGGGGCGGAGGGGGGCATTTCGTTTTGCCTTACCTCGTGGCGGAAGAAAGGCTGGATGTTATGGGGAAAACTAGCCAACATGTTGTGGGGGATGTGTAACCATTCAAAGGGTCCTTACTTGATTGAAGGCTCAAGTGAAAGTAGAATAAACATGCATTGCTCTTTCCTCACTTAGCTTCTCTGCTTGTTGGTAATTTAGGTGCGAACGGGTTATTTTGAGGGAAAAAGCCGCATTGATTCATTAATTGAAGATATTGGACAGTGGGGAGCTAGTGCGGTAACGATACATGGGCGATCACGTCAGCAACGGTATAGCAAGCTTGCTGATTGGGAATACATCTACCGGTGTGCAAGAAAAGCACCTGATGCTTTGCAAGTCCTGGGGAATGGTGATGTATTTTCCTATTTAGATTGGAACAGGCACAAATCTGATTGCCCTGAGCTTTCTACATGCATGATTGCTCGAGGAGCGTTAATTAAGGTTTCTATTTATATCTTGGATTGTCTTTGATTTTGATTTTGGTTTCAATTTATTTCAAAATAATTGATTTGTGTGCGCTGCAAAACTTCTACTATTTGAACTCACTTGTTTATAAAACATGATTCTTACCTGCTCTTTTTTGCAGCCATGGATATTTACTGAAATCAAGGAGCAGAGGCACTGGGACATCAGTTCTAGCGAACGTTTAAATATTATGAAGGATTATGTACGTTTTGGGCTAGAACATTGGGGTTCTGATGCTAAAGGTGTGTGATGCATGATTGATATGGTTATGCAGATGACTTTCTGGTCAACTATCCAGAAAAAGTTACTTTCTGATCATTTTTGTTTGTTATTGGTTAATGCAAATTACATTGTTTGATCTCACTTGAGTAAAATGACCCTGACCAACCCAAAACGATACTGCTCATTTTGATCCGACTTAGGCCTACCCATCCCCATTGGGCAACCCAACAAATCAACTGGTTCAGAAGAGGTTAGGTTGGCTTAGTTATTGGGTGGTATTACAGGCTTCATAAGCTTAAATGATGCCTGGAAAATGTGGTTTCCGCAATCACCCTTACAGGCTGTCAATATAAAGTTATTTCTTGATCACTTAACAGGTGTGTCTCCTAAAAAGCCCTCAGTTAGCAGTAATATTGTGACTGTATTATCATTTGACGAGCAGGCCAGGAATAGTTGTTTTCATGCTGGGAAGCCATGTTTATGCTTAAGGAGATTCTATCTGTTGAATGTGAAGTCGCGCTATACATTTGATGATCATTTCCAACTTTGGGACATCCAAGGAGATAATTGTTGTTTCGCAAAAATAAGTTCTTTGTCGCGCTCTCTCTTCAGAGTGGATGTAGTAACTTCTTTCTTGATGCATCAAATCCTTGTCCTAAAATCAGCTGCATAATGAATATTGTTTCTCTAGATTCCACTATTTCCTACATCAATGGGTGGTGCTCTTCCTTTTTCCAGGCCCTTTAGCTTATTAATGATAGAGGGGGGATGCTCAAGTAGAAAAGAACAAACCACTTTTTGTTTTGAAAATTTGCGTAGTGTTCTGGGGGTTGTAGATTAACTACTTTGCTGTTCTTTTTCCATTAGCCAGTATTGTCTCTCTAAGATTCCTTCCCACCCGAGGTGTTTTGATAGAGAATAACTTTCGGGTTGTAGGGTGCAAGGGGATCTTGCATCAGTTCCCTCTTGCCAGTAGCTAGTTACATATGCAAGCTGTTTGGGTATAGTGCTAGTTAAAGAGCCAAGTTTTGGCACCTTATTCGTCCATCAAAAGCAAACAATGCAAATATAAATAGATGCATAATTACCATCATGATACCTTATCTTTATGGGAATTGTATTAGCCAAATATAGTATCAGAATATGAGTTTCTGGACACAATGTTCATGGATAACCTTTGAAGACACAGGAGAGCAGCCCAAATTTTAAGTCACTATTGACTACTTCTGTCTATGGCTTAGTAGACGGTTATGTGTTGATTCATGGATGTGGGACATAAAGGTATGTGGAACTCTAATTGAGAACTCTCCAAGTGAAATTTAGACTATAGAGCTATTTGTTGCGGCTTAACAGACAACTTATAACTTTCTCAAAAGTTGTGCTAACAAAACTTTTGCCTTCTGCTTTCTGCCTGTATAAGCCAAAAACAAGTGAAAAATGTGGATTTTTGAGAAGATACATTTCTTTTTTTTAACTTAGAATAATAAACTTCTACTATATGTTCATTCTCCATAAGGTGAATGCAAAGGACAGTGTTAGATTTAGTGACCCCTTCATGATAGTAACAAAGGTAAGCATGAGGATCAGGGGTGGATTGATAGGGGGATTTTATAAAATTTATTGTTTTTATTTATTGATTTATATTGTTTTATGTATAAATGGCTATTTCAGCGTATTCATGAGCCTCTGGCCCCGTCAATGGTGGAATATTGGTTCCGCACTGATGGGAATGCCTTGTACAATGATTGTTCACTGCATGTGTAGGTTACAGTAATGTTTTCTTTATTGGTATGAAGACAGTTTCCAATTTCCATTTTTTATTTTGTCGGCAGCCAGATGTGGATCAAAGTATTCCAAAACCTTTTGGTATGCCTTGTGTAGAACATGGTTCTGTTGGTATCCTGATGTGTGTTCTGTGACTGCAGGAGTGGAGACAACTAGGCACTTCTTGTTGGAATGGCTTAGTTACACATTTAGGTATATCCCTGTTGGTCTTTTGGATGTTGTCCCACAACGACTGAACTGGCGGCCACCCTCATACTTTGGCCGCGATGATCTCGAGACGCTAATGGCTTCTGATTCTGCAGCCGACTGGGTATGCATTGTGCTACATGTTGACTAATTAAAACTGCTACTAATCTGGAGGGAAAATATGCTTGTATTATTAGGCAGTCTTTCAGTAAATTTTGTTGCTTTTATTATGTTAATACTACTTGTTAACATGTTAAATTGTTGACTATCATCTCACCTAAATTAAGTTGGTTAGAGAAGGATATTTTTACTATATATATTTTCAACACCCCCACACACGATGATGTTTGAGAAATTTTGCTCATGTAAAAATATTATAATTATTGGTTTAGCGGTTAGGTTCGAACACACGTATGTTTTGATACCATGTTAAACTGTAAACAAACATTTCATCCAAAACTTTAAGCCGTTTGAGGCTATGTTACATTGACCCTGCAATTTAGGATGTTGTACTGGTATTTTCACGACACAACACCGACACACTTTTCTTGCTTTTTGAAAAATACAACCACACAATAAAATCCATTGCAATTTTCACGCTACATTGTTATTTTGAAAAAAAAAAATGATCTCTAAAGTTCTCTACTTACGAAAAAGAACATCTCACACATTGTTTAGAAATTATGCCATAATTATGCCATTTTTAAGTACTATATGCAAAATCGTATATGTATATACAAATATATAAACCTAATTACAAATGTAATGCATTATACTTTTCATATACCCGTAACCGTGTCTACTTTTTTAGCTGAGCACCCATATCGTGTGCATAGGAAATTAGTTAGTCTGACCTCTAACCACCCTAGTTCGGGAAACATAGGTTAGAGTGGTAATGCTATTATCCTTAACATGCTAACAACAATTAATTGCTCATTGTATTTCTTATATTCAGGTTAGGATCTCTGAGATGTTACTTGGAAAGGTTCCTGCCGGCTTTACATTTTCACCTAAGCATAAATCTAATGCTTATGACAGAGCAGAAAATGGCTGATTTGGAGTGCCCTTTTTGGTGAAGATGATGGTACTTCATGTTGTATGGAAATAGTTATTGCTATTATGTGGATGCTGATACTGAAACTGGACCAGGGCTTGCTTATACTCAAAATTTTGAAGCCGGGTATTTTTTTTTCCCCCTCTCCAGAGAGATGCTATTCGAAGAAAGTGAATGCAAATAATTGTATTTTGATATATTTATTGCTGAAATTTATGCTTCAGGGACCTGTGATATTATTGTACCAATTTTGCATAATGCTCGACTGCACAAACGTTGCTTTTAATGCATCCCTTTGAGCCTCTTGATTTTATGTCACAGATCTGATACTCCAATCTCCTGCTTACGGGTATTTGTAAGTTATGAAAGTAGCTTTTAACTTTCTTTTTTCTCTTTTTTTTTTTTTTTAAAAAAAAGTTGGTGTTAGCTGGTTTGTTACAGTTTTTTTGCTTTTTATTTATTTAATTAAAAATAACTTTAAAAGATTTTAAAATAATTTTTGAAAATTTTTATTCTGTGTTTAACTTATTGCTGGTTAATAGTTAGTTTTTACTGCGAATTCAGCTCTAATGAACAAGTTGAGTTGCTAGGTTTCTAGTTATTGCCAAACTAGGAACAAGGTTTGGCAATGATATTTCTTTCACATACATCATTATTAAGGGGAGTGATTTTCACACACTACATTTGTCCAAATATACACTATTTTTTTTTTGTTTTTTAATTCAATTAAATTACATTTCTAAGTTGTTTGGATAAGGAGCAATTGCAAACGAATAGAAGTCGAAGTTGATTGGATAAAAAGAGCAATTCTAAGGAATAGTAGTTTCCAACACGTCATTAGGACTATCCCCTTAATTCTGTTCTGACCCTTGCGCCCCAATTGCATAAATATCAATGCACGTGAAGATATTTTGCATCTTCCCTCAATAAAGACAAAAATGAAAAAAAAAAAAAGACTGCATTTGAACAAATGCGATGTACAAAAGCCGCAACTTTGATTTTTTAATTTTTTGATTAATACCATTAATTAAAAATTAAAAAATTAAAATTATTCGTTTCGTAAAATAATAATAAAAATTTAAAATTAAAAAATTAAATAAAAATATAAACTCTCGTAATATTTTATTTAAATTTGTACTATTTTTAAAATATAATAATATTTTTTATTCATAATTTAATTACTATCACTACCAATTACATATATATATATATATCTATATATATATATATATATATATAACTGTCCATTTTGAACACAAATAAAAAAATTTACTTTTTATTCAAAATAACTAATTTAAAAAAAATTAATTTAAAAACTAAGTTATAACAAATAACTTATTTTAAATTTAATTTAATTTTTTAACTAAAAATAAATAAAAAAATACTACTAAATTGGTTACCAATCGAGGCGAAAAGATACAAGAGGCCTAACTTCCATTAGAGATTTGAAATGGTTTTTGTGCAATAATGGCATTATAATGAAGTATTTATTTTTTTTGACATTTTAGCACTATAACTAGTGAAATAATAATAATAATAATAATAATAATAATAATAAAAATAAAGGGCATGCCAACTCCAAGAGAAGTAAAGACACAATTCAACAACCCAAGAAGAAAGGTAAACTCTTATTTGATAACCAAGTATCTCAAGGTGGTCAGTGGGCAGGCAGCTTGGGAATTGGGATAATGCATCTTGTGGCCTTTCTGGCTGGCTGGTACTGCCATGCTATGTGAAGCAAAAAGTTTCTTGCTCTTATTAGACAAAATGCTTTACAAGGTTATCAATGTGGCTCTCATATGCGAAGTAACAAGCCTACCTGACTTTTGTTGTGTCCATAAATAAAATAAGTGAGATTGACATTTGATAATTAATAATAGTAACCTATGCATTAAAAAACACCATGAATTTTGTTTGGATAATTTGTTTACTTGTTTATTAATAAATAAGTAAACTTTTATTTAAGTCATATCGTTTGGATGACTGGTGACTTGTAACTTATTTACTTATAAACCAATTACTCAAACGAACTTATTTGACTTATAAACTAGCTTATTTGTTTATAAGCTAACTTATTTACTTATTTAACTACTCAAACGAACTTATTTGTTTATTTTTTTTATTTTTAACTTATTTAATTATTTAAAAAATATAACTTATTTTTTAATTTATAAACTAATAAACAAATAAGCAAGGTGACACAAACTAGGCCATGGAGTGTTCATTTTAACTAGAGAGAGAGAGAGAGAGAGGTTATGATCTATAATCAGGAGAAATTAGTTCAAGTGATAGAAAATCAAAATAGATTAAAGACAACCAAAAAATGAGACGTAGCTTTAGCTTCCTCTCCTGCAATTTATCTAAAGAGTAAAGAATCATAAAACCTGCCTTCGAAAGAAAAGATGATAGATCTATCTACCTTTGATCCATAATCAAGAGAAATTAGCACAAGAGAATATCAAAATAAATAAAAGATCACCAAAAAAAATGAAATATAGCTTTAGTTTCCCCTAACCGCAATTCACCTAAAGAAACACAAAAAACTGCACATCAATTGTTCGAAAGAATGTCCGAGCCAAAAGATTATATATCTGTATACCTTTAGCTTCCCCTCCTTTTGCTTCTTTCTTTAATAATCCTTAAAATCTTCGGAAAAATCATTCCCACCCTTGGGAGTTAAAATACTAATACTTCATCATCCCATTCTGGTTGCTACATCATCTTCTCCTCCGCCAGCTTCCCACTCGATTCTCTCTTCCCCTCCTGGACTCTAATCCAACCACCATCAATGGATTCCATACTCCCATTCAATCCATCATCCACAAAATTCCCAACTCGCTTCACTTTCCCCGTCGGCTCGACCGGGTAATTTCCAGTAAAGCAAGCATAACAGTAGTTCCGAGAGTCGTCACCCAGCAGCTTTTTCAATCTATCAATCGGCAAGAACGCAAGCGAATCCGAGCCTATGAACTCCCTAATTTCCTCCACGCTCATCCTGTTCGAAATCAACTCCTCCGAACTCGGAGTGTCCACTCCGTAATAGCAAGAACCAATGATGGGCGGGCTCGCAATCCTCATGTGAACTTCCTTTGCCCCTGCCTCCTTGATCAACCTGACGATTTTCGACGACGTGGTGCCGCGCACAATCGAGTCGTCCACAACCACAACCCTTTTGCCTTCCAACACTGCCCGGACCGGCGAAAGTTTGAGCTTCACTCCAAAATCTCTGATCTTCTGTGAAGGCTCAATGAAGGTCCTTCCCACGTAGTGTGATCTTATCAGCCCCTGTTGGAAGGCCACCCCTGCTTTGGCAGCGTAGCCAAGCGCCGCCACAACCCCAGAATCCGGCACCGCGATCACTACATCGCAGTCGACCGGTGCCTCCGTCGCCAGAATTTCGCCGAATTCGCGGCGTGATTCGTAGACAGACCGGCCGAAAACCACCGAAGTGGGCAGGGCGAAGTATATGTGTTCGAAGATACAAGATTTTGGTTCAGGGTGAGGCATTAGACAAAGGGATTGGACGCCGTCTTTGTCCACCACCAAGACTTCGCCGGGATAGACTTCTCTCTCGTAGGTGGCTTCAATGAGGTCCAGCGCGCAGGTTTCAGAAGCGAAAACTACAGCGCCGTTGCTCCTCCTTCCCATTACCAATGGCCGAAATCCAAACGGGTCTCGAACGGCGACTAACTTGTCTTCCGTCAAGAACACCATTGAATAGGCTCCTTCAAGCTTCTCGCAAGCCTCGACGATTCTGAGAAAGAAAGGTCTTGCCTTTGATATCGCAATGAGGTGAAGAACCACCTCTGTGTCGGAACTGGTATTGAAAATTGAACCACTTTCTTCAAGCATGGCACGAAGAGATCGGTAATTAACCAAATTACCATTGTGCGCGACGCCAACGGACCCGAATCGGTAACCGGCGACGAAGGGCTGGACGTTCTTGAGCATGGAGGAACCGGCAGTGGAGTACCGGACGTGACCGATAGCGATTTCACCGGGAAGCTGACCGAGCTTTGACTCGTTGAAGACGTCGGAGACGAGGCCAACGCCAGTAATCGATTGGAGAACGTTGTTGTTGACGGAGACGATGCCGGCGCCTTCCTGACCGCGGTGTTGGAGCGCGTGGAGTGCGAGGTAGCACAGGCGGGACGCTTCCGGGTCGCCGAATATGCCGACGACGCCGCACTCCTCCCGCGGCTTATCATCGTCATCATCTGCGAGTGAATGAACATCTGGGCTTGTTTTGAAAAGGTCGGAGATGGGGTTTTTGGAGGCGGATGTGAGGAGGGTGGTGTGTGAAAGTGAGAAGAAGGGTTTGAGAGGGGAGGAGGAGGGTTTGGGAAGGATTTGGGGGAAGAGAGAGAAGGGTTTTGGGGATGGGTTCTTGGAGGGGGAGTAGGGTTTGTCAAGGGAGGAAGAGAGGGGAGAGAGATTGGTGGCGGCGGCGGCCATGTTTGTGCGGAAGGTGCGTGACTCTGAAGAACAGACAAAGCAGAGAATAGGAAGAGGGCTGAGGTGGGCTACGAATTGCCAAAGTGGCTCGTCTTGGCTTTGGTCCTTTTGAGGAGAGAAAGCCACTAGGCTTGCGTTTGGGGAAAATATAGGTTTTTTTTTTTTTTTAGTTTTTTTAACTTTTGGAGAAAAAATTTAGGGTTTTTTTGGTTTTTTGAACGTTGAGAAAAAAACTAAGGCTTCTTGAATTTTTTAGATTTTTCAGGGAAAATTATAAATATGCCCTTTTGGATTAAAATTAATTTATTTTACTAAAAATAAAAAGGGTTTTCGTTAATCTTATCTAAACTTTTTATATTTTTTTGGTCAAATTTTACTTTTTAAAAATGACTATAAGAATTTAGAATATATAGTTATTTGAACAAATGCAAATCTTTTGAGGTTCAAGGGTGAGTTGAGAAAGCCAATTCGGGTTAAAAAAAATTTTTTTTTGCTAAAAATAAAAAAAGAATTTTTGTTCATCTTATCTTAACTTTTTGTATCTTTTTTTATCAGACTTTTTGAAAGTCAATCACGAAAAGAATTTAAAACTTATAATTATTTAGACCAACGCTAACCTTTTGAGAT
>JAOTRH010000024.1:20816441-20848436 GCA_034768845.1 Heliamphora exappendiculata
GTTTCCAGACTTCAATTGCAATTGAACTGGCCAATCCAATTGTAATTGAATCTTCTATTGAAATCTGGATTTCCATGTCTAATGAAATTCACAGATTCCAACAAAAATATCAGTAAACTTTCTTTTGAATCGCTCTCACCTTTTCCCTCATTTTCTCTTTACTTTCTTTCCTTCCACAAGTTCCAAATGCATCTAAAGTTTATCTAATTCTCATGTATATGAGAATTAATTTCTCATTTTGTTATTAATTGTCTACACACAAAAGAAATCTCAAATATAAGTACTGCTCATTATATTCAAAATTTTAAAAATAAAATTTAAAAAATGTGTATGAAAAACTTCTTATACTTTGCATCATGAAAAATTTATCATATTATACATTAAGGCAAAAATGATAAATTTATCTTATTTTTAAAATTTTACAAAATATAATTTTGAGACATTTCTGATTTTTCTCACATAATAATAAAAATATTAATGTAATTAAAAAATTTCAATATATGAGTTCTTATACATGATTTTTTTTCTTCATATTTTGTATCAATTATGAAAACTTTTTCATACTTTGGATCAAAATTAAAATAAAGTATTGCGTTGTTATGTCTACAAATATACATGACAAAAATTTTTTTTTAAAAACATGAGAAATTTCTAATTATTTTAAACAATACACTAACAAACTTCTCATGCCTAAATACTTTAAACTAAGAAAACAAAAATGGGAAAAATATATATGAAAATTTTTTATACTTTACATTAAGGTACGAGAAATTTATAATACCCTGCATTACAGTGAAATAGAATTTTGAGACACTTTTTTTTAAACAAAATTAAAATTTGAAGCACATTTTTTTTAAATAATAGCAAAAATATTGGTGGTCTTTATTTTTTCAATATATACATGAGTGCTCGTTGCAAAAAGATTATGTTATTTTTGAAAATGCTTTTATAAATTTATCGGTAATAGTGTCTTTTAATGACTTATTTGGTTATCATCGAGAATAATTCGTGAAAAAATTGTATTTTTTTATACTGATGAATCTACACTCCATCATCAAATATAATTTTTGATTGAAGATTTAAGAATTAAAAATAACAACCGGACCACAAATGGGTTACACCCCTAATAGATTCTCAACACATTTGGTTGTAAAATATATGTAAACTCGCAGGGTAATAGGGAGTCGTAGCCACACTCTTTAAACTGGGTAAGGTTTATCCAAACTTGAAACATATGTCTTACCAATTCAATGTATTGATGCTTGAAATATTAATCATGCTACTTGGACAGAAGACGTAATAGATCAATATTTATTGTCTTTTTTCTAATATAAAAACAAAAGAAATTTAAACTAATAAATAAATTGTGGAATGAAATATTACTTTAAGGAATTGTTTTAGGCTTCAATAAAAAAGTAAAGTTTTAATTTTACTATTTTTAGTTCTCAATTTTTTTTTATAATTTTTGAATTTGAAAACAACAGTCTACAGTGAAATTTCACTATTTGAACGGAGCAAACACAATAAAATTTCTTATTTTTTATTTTTTTAAAAATTTAACATGGGTTTTTTTCACTAAATATTGACAAAATAATTTAAAAAATAAGTTTAATTTTAAAAATAAACCCACATATTAAAAATTATGACATTTTAAGATTTTAAAATCATAAATTAAAAAGAAATTATATTTTTATAAATAAGATGTGTTGTGATTGATATTCTTCTAGAATTCTTGCGAACATCCTAAATGTTGACAACCAATAAGAGTAAAGAAAGGAAGAATAAAGAAGAGAGAGAGAGAGAGAGATCACCCCCTGGTTAAACATAATCTCTCACAGGCTGAAATTACTGTAAGGAAAATCTCAAACTCTATACAAATCAAACCCACAAAAAATTCCATGGGTTTAGGTTAGTCATCACGTTCATGTAGTAAAAACCTAAAACCTGAAAACCTAAAAGTGTTTTCAAAGAGCGAAAACGAAACTACGACGAAGAAAGATGTTTAAAAAAAAAAGATCAGAGGCAACAAAACTGCTTCATCATCTTAGTCATCTTTCTCTATAAACAAACAATCACTTTCTCTCGGAACAAACACCCACTCTCTCTCTCATCTGAGCATTGATGTTAGAGAGCGAAAAACCACTTCTTCGCAAGGAATAGTGAGACCCATGTCGTAACCAAACCCAAACTCCTCCTCAGCGCATCGAAGAAGACGCTGAAACTCAGGATGAGTCAAGAACGAGATCGGAACTACGTATCTACTTCTGTTCTCTCCGACGTAGACTGGAAAGTGGCCTTTTGGCACGTCCGGAGGAAGGCCGCCGATGTCGTCGCTGCCGTGTTTCTTTCCTAAGTTGGAGCAGCGTTTGAGAATTTGCTTCAGAAGTGCACTTTGTGGCAGTTTGTTTGATTTTCTAATGGCCATTTTTGGGTTTTGAAGTTTTGATTGTGAGAGCTTAATCGAGGGTTTTGTTGATCGATCGAGGAAGACAAGAAGAGGGAGTTGAGAGATGGAAGAAGCGATTGTGGTGAGGATATAGAGGGTGTGCGAAGGGTATTTAATAAGAAAGTTGTACGAGAGAGAAATGAGTAATTATTCGGTGGTGTTTTTTTGAGTATTATATGTTAATTTTATGTAGTATTTTTATTTTATTTTGTAATGATAAATTTTATAATAAAAATACGATAATTTGTCTTTGTTAAATAATTAAAAAATAAAAAATACTTTACATGATATGAATTATAATTATTTATTTATTAAAAATATTACTTAATATTACTCGTATAGTACTTCAATAGTAATTAATAATATGCCAGGAGAAAGGAGCCATGCATGTGTGGAGAAACAAAAATGTTAGAGGGTACTATGCGGGATTCATTATATGTGAGAGGAGTGCGTAGTAAAATTGGTTTTGTTTATTATTATAGATTATATTAAATAGAATAAAAATATAAAAAACAATTTAAGTTTTATATATATTTTTCAATATTTAGCAACTGATAATGTATTTTATCTCATATAAATTACTATATTCTTACAAATATAATAGGTTTCACGGAGTATTCGATAATTATATTATAACGACTCGAGTGAATTATTGTCCTAATAATTTGATTAAAGAGCCTTAATGGTACGGTCTAAAATACTTATGTCAAAGTTATTAATAATAACTCACAAATTTTTTTATATACTATATTTAATTTTTATCTTCTACTAATGTAGAATATAGCAAATAGCAACCCATTAACGAATACAGAGTATCTCATTAGCATACAAAAGGTATACAATTTCGAAGCTTCTATCCTTCTTTAAAGTTGTTACGGAACTAAAGTTGACACTGATATCATTTGTAATAATTTAAGTGGATTACTGTCTCAATAACTTGATTAAAAATTCTAATAACACGGTCTAAAATATTTAATTTCAAATTATTAGTAGTATCCTTCAAGTTTATTTATATACCATATTTAATTTTTATCTCTCATCGATATAGATGAGATACCACATATATTGTGTATAATATGTATTGTTTTTAGAATTTTTATTTTGTTTTGTTTTTTTATATCAAAGGGTTATGAATAGAATTATTTATGCATTGATAAATTTGATTTATTCTCCATTAGAGTTGGATAAAATAAATAACAAAAAAATTTTAAAATTATTTTTGATTGTTAAATAAAAAAGAGAAATACAAATTAATATTAATAATATTAACGAGCTTTATATTATTAATACCACTAATGAGATATTACTAATTTTATATTTATCAAATTATTTATCTTAATTTTACAATACAAACGTAAAATTATTTATCTCAAAAAATAATTTCTTAATTAATGGGCGCTTATGTTTTCAACTATAGCCCCACCCTTGTATTCTTAAGTGTTTATGTAATTTTTTTTAATTTTTTTTCAAAAAAAAAAACTGGATATATATGATTAGTCGGATCACGTGGGATGGGAAGCTAAAGGACAGACCATGTGTGTTTTCAGGGGGTATGTGCAAGGACATGGTGGGGTTAATTGGTGCCGGTCGAACCCATCGGGATACTCCTCCTTTGCTGCCCCTCCAAATGACACAATGGACCCCACTTTCTCTCTCCCAATCTCTAATGTCTCTATTCTTAATTTGATGTGCTTCAAAAAAGTATTTCTTTCGTATTAATAATACTATAGTAATCATGTTTTGATATTAACTTTTAATATTATATGATGTGATATTTTACATGTGATGATTAAAAATAAATAATGAATCTATAAGATGATATAAACACTACACACAAGATGATACATCAAAACGAGAACACGTGAGTGCCAAAACGGGGGCCAACCAGCACGCGACGTGTGGAAAGAATGAAACGATGCCTTAAATACTACAGAGATTGAGCAGCTAATTTTGAACTAAGTTGGCATCAACCAAGCTGTCGAGAAAAGACGATTAGCTCCATTGCTAGCCAAGCAAAGAGGACAGAAGCTGAGGAGCAAACGAAAGGGGACGAATCCAACTCAACCTGGATCCTCAATTAACCATTGGGCCTAGTATGGGAAGTCGTCCCTACTGGGCCGCCCATGCAGGGCCACAAGAGCGAGCCATCGCGTTTCAGGGGTTGGGCCATATAAAGATGCCATGGCAGGACTTCCCAAGTGCAAGTGTTAGTGTTGGTGTTGTCGTGGCCGAACTATCATCATTAATGAGAGTAGAGTGGCCGATCGACGAATACTAATGAGGGTAGCGCAGTTGAGCTTCGAGTATTAATGGCGATAAGACTAAACCTATAAACTCACTGCCACACATCATCTCAGAGTATATGGGCCTAACCTGTTCATTTGTAGGGTAAGACTCTAGATGGAATTCAGTCTATCACGATCCTTTAAAATGAGCATGCTCACCAACCTCTATAAACGGGACCAAGATCAAGCTATCAAGGTAAACAAAAAAATATTTCTAGAAGAAACTTTATCAAAATTCATCATCTTAGAATATTCTCTTTCTCCATATCGAAAACTATACTAGCTTGGCCATCGGAATAGCTTTTTAGCATTCGTTGTCGATCAACTTAACAATTGAATTTTATACAGGTCTATTAGGTTTGCTTGGGTACTCATACGGATTGGTCCTAGCCTGTTATCATTACATCTATGGTTTAACTCTCGTACATTTGATATCATATGTGGGAAGGACTATCTAAAACCTTATCAGAGTCTTCAATGGCGACCCTTTGCGGGTGATATCTATTAGGGATGACCCTGTAGCAAAGAGTCCTAGGAATGAACGTTCTTCTTTCCAACATGGTCGCCGGATGAAAGTGCAACTCCTCCTTGAGGCTTCAAGGACCTTAAAGGGTGATCTCAACTGGGAAGAAACTCTTCATGCAATGTGAATGGAGATCATAAAACTTCGGGCTGCGCTAAAAAAAGAGAGCTTAAATCGGTAGTCCTTGCCAAACGCCCATCCCTCCACGGGAAACCTAAGTCAATATGGCATCGATCTAAAATCCCCATTTTAGTGAGGTTAAAAGTGGACCCCAAAGTTGGACAAGTACTAAAAGAATTCATCTCGGTCCATCACAGCTCGAGCGAAGAGGGAAGTAGTTACACCATCACAAAGGAAGATTCTAGCTGGAAGCCACCGAGTGGGGAAGAAGGAGCTCAGTCCACTACTCACGCCTACACTGACCTGAGGGTATGGATCTTCGAATGGAAAGGACGCCTTCGACTCTTAAGAGTCGAGATAAAGCAAGCATTCTCCCCCTTTCTCGAGCATGTGGAGACAGTGGAGCCCCTAAGAAGTTTCACCATGCTGGAATTCAACTCCTATGATGGACGATTAGACCCCCTCCCACACATAAGCCACTTTAGACAAATGATGACATTGTGGAGCGGCAACGACGCGCTGTTATGCAAGGTGTTCCCTTCAAGCCTCAACGAGACCAAATTGTGGTGGTTTGACAAGCTGCCTTCCTGGTCGGTGGGTAGTTGGGAAGACTTGTTTAGAGCTTTTATGGTATGGTTTGTCACTAATGTGAAGATCCCTATTAAGATTGGTTCCCTATTGGCCTTGAGAATAGGAAAGAAGGAAGCTCTGCAAGAGTACACCCAAAGATATTAGGAGATGTATAATGACATAGAGCATTGCAATGAAGAACTAACAGTGGCCTCATTCAAGCACGACCTTATGTCGAGGAGTAAGCTACGAGCCTCTCTTACTAAGAAGCCACTTAAAGACATCTCAGAACTTATGACCAGACTTGAGCAATATGTCAGGGTGGAGAAAGACATTAGCTATGTCGATCGAGAAAAGTAAGGGAGGCTCAAGTCCCAAAAGGCCAAATAAAAAAGTGCAAAAGGATGGTCCTGGGGTTTAATCAAACTTTGGATTGAGACGTTAAACCCAAGAGTAGCAATTACTACGATATTCAAAACCCTTCCCCAAATTAGAGATAGGCCTTACTTTCCATGAGCCCCAAGAATGTCTAAAGAAGCTGTTAACACAACAAGAGAAAATGGATCAAATAGAGATGCTATTATCATAAAAAGAGGGGACACAAAAGAAGAAAGGAATGAAAAGTGCTCAAGCGACACTTCGAAGACTAAGTGAAGCAGGGGCACCTCGGGAAGCACATTGATTTGAATTCCAAGAAGAAAAAACCAATCGAAGCTACTTAGGTCGAGCGCTTACGCAGAGCTATCCATCGAGGTGACATCAATATGATCCATGGCCTGGTGGATCCGAGTCAGAAGAACATGATCCAGGGTCATATACAAAATGCACAAAATATGAATGTAGTTATAAAAGTGGAGTTTGTGGTCTATAGACCCAAATCAAAGTTGAGCATCATGCGAATCACTTTCACCGACGAAGATTTAGAAAGAGTTCAGCACTCTCATAATAATTTTTTCGTAATCTCCCTTGATCTATTAAGACTCAACGTCATAAAGATTCTAGTTGACCTGGAAAGGTAAGCCAAGATCATATATTACCATCTCTTCAAAAAGCTCAGCCTGGTGGAGAACGATTTGATTCTGACCCTTACCCCCCTTATAGGTTTCAATTTACAGCTAGTGTGCCCCTTGGATGGGTAGTGGCGCCGATCAGATCTGATTGGCTTGAAATCCTAACAAACTTCCTAGTAGCAATGTACCATCCGCTTAAAATGCCATTGTAGGGCGGTCGTGGTTGCATGAAATAAAAGTCGTCCCACAATGTATCACCAAATGCTAAAGTTTTCCACTAAGGCCAGAGTTAAGGTGATACATGGGGACCAAGTCACCTTAAAATAATGCTTTGTCGCTACTTTAAAGACAAAGCCAGCCACCAAACAAGTACACGTGACTAAAGTTCCTGATTAACCCATCCTCGAAAACGTCGATGGAGTAGTCAAGGATAGAGTAGTTTAGTGGAGTCCATTCCACTTGACCTAGAGGATCTAGAAAAGTTTTTTATGCTTTGCTCCATTATGACCAAGGATGAGAAGTCCAAGATGCTCTAACTTTTGAAAAAAAACCTCTAGATATTTACGCGAACCCCTTATAACATGCCCAAAATTAACACAACTTTCATCTTTTATACCTTAAACGTCAACCCAACTTATAAGCTGGTGAAACAACGCAGCAGGCGTTCGACCCCATATCATGCTGAAGTAGTGGTCGAAGAAGTCAAAAACCTATTGGAGGCCGATGCCATTAAGAAGGTGCAGTACCCCGAGTGGTTATCCAACACTATGGTGGTTAGAAAGAATAACGACAAGTGAAAGATGTGCGTGGACTTTACCGGTCTCAACAAAGCCTGTCCCAAAGATAGTTTGTCATTACAAAAAATTAACTACTTGGTGGAATCTACAGCAAGACATCAACATATGAGTTTCTTGGACGCCTATCGTTGTTACTGCCAAATTTCTACTCTCAGCATTGACCAGGAGAAGACAACTTTTATTACCTCAAAGGAGATGTACTATTACAAAGTCATGTCATTCTGACTGAAGAATGTTGACGCCACTTTCTAAAGAATGATAATCAAAATATTCAACAGTGTTCTTGGAAAAACTATGGAGGTCTATATTAACGACGTGGTGGTAAGGCCCAAGGAAAATAGATGGCCCATGACCGACCTACAAAGAATCTTTGAAATCCCCAAGTCACACAAGTTTCGACTTAATGTGCTAAGTACGCTTTTAGAGTGGGATCGGAAAAGTTCCTTGGGTTCTTAGTCACTAACCGCGGCATAAAAGCTAACCTCAATAAATCCAGGCCATACAAGCTATTCAAAGACCAAAAACAATCAAGGAGGTAAAAAAGCCAACAAGGATGGCTGCGACATTGAACAGTTTTATAGGTCTTTATAAGTTGAGCCCCTAACAAATGCTGACCCTTCTTCAAGCACTAAAGAAAGGCACAAAGTTCAATTGGACCAAGGAATGTGATCAAGCATTGAAAGTGCTCAAAAGCTACCTAATCAAGCAGCCCATGTTGTCCACCTTGGTGGAAGGAGAAAACTTCTTCCAATACCTAACAATATATCGGCATGCAGTCAACGCAATATTGATAAGAGAAGATGAGAAGTAATAGCGGCCAGTGTATAACATCGGCCACACACTCACTAGATTAGAGGTAAGGTATTTGTCCTTGAAAAAGTTGAAATACGTTATGGTCATTGCATTAAGAAAGTTGCAACACGATTGCCAAGCGTATAACATAGTTGTACTGACCAGGTATACCTTAAAAGTGCTACTCGACGAAGC
Organism: Heliamphora exappendiculata; assembly: GCA_034768845.1. NCBI lineage: Eukaryota > Viridiplantae > Streptophyta > Magnoliopsida > Ericales > Sarraceniaceae > Heliamphora > Heliamphora exappendiculata. The sequence continues at coordinate 20,825,180 of JAOTRH010000024.1, forward strand.
AGACCTAACGGAAAAGATGTTTAAATGGGTAGTCGACTTGTGGGAACATAACATCCATCTTTAGCGTAGGACCGCCATCAAGGCCCAAGTCTTAGCAGACTTCATCGCCGAATTCTTTAGGGTTGAACTACCATTAAGGGAGGGTCTAGCCGATCTGGGCGATGAGCCATACCCAAAAGCATAGAATGCGCCTTCTAAGGGGATGTGGAAGTTATAGGTTGATAAGGCATTCAATAGCAAAGGAGCTAGAGTTGGGATAGTCCTCACCTCCCCAGATGAGGTGGTTCTCAAGCAGGTATTAAAGCTCGACTTCAATTCTTCCAATAATGAGGCCGAGTACAAGGCGTTTCTGGCTGTTCTGGCTGGGCTACATGCTGTACAGAAGTTGAGAATAGAAAAATTAAATTTTTTTAGCAATTCTCAATTTATTGTCAATTAGCTGAGGGGATTATACGAGGCCAAGGATGACATAATGGCCCGGTATGTGAACATAGTCAAATAAGCCATAAAGTAGTTTAAAACGGTGAAGATTACGCAAGTAAATCGAATAAGCAACAACTGTGCTGATACCCTGAAAAATCTAGCCTTAGCGATGGAATCTAGTATTAGAAGAATGACGGTCATAGAATTCCTCCCAAAACTAAGCATTAAGGTTGGTTAAGAAGAGGCCCTGCCCACCGAGCAGTCCTTATATTGAATGGACCCAATCGTCGCCTATTTGAAGCATACTTAGCTACCAACCGAGAAGAAAGAGACCTACAAAATTCGAATGAAGGCAGCTCAATTTTGGGTCTCCCCATCAAACAAACTGTACCGGCTATCTTACGCCGACTTCTACCTTTTGTGTGTACACCCCAACCTAGTTGAAGACCTCCTCCATGAAATTCACGAAGGCAATTGTGGTAGTCACACCAGTGGACGATCCCTAACTCACAAGGTAATTTTCTAGGGGTATTGGTGACCCTAAATGTAAAATGATGCGCAACAAAACGTTAAAAAATGCAACAAATGCTAAAGGTTCACACACCTAATTCACCAACTAGTGGGATAGCTGAACTCTTTAACTAATCCTTGGCCCTTTATGCAATAGGGCTTGGATATAGTGGGCTCCTTCCCCAAAGCGATCAATAACAAAAATTTCATAATCGCAGTTACTGATTATTTTATTAAGTGGGTGGGGATTGAGCTGTTGGTCAACATTAGGGAGGCCAACGCAAGAAGTTTGTATGTAGAAACATCATCACTAGATTCGGGGTTCCTCATGCCCTCTTTTCGGATAATGGGGCACAATTTGATGGAAGGTTGTTCCGAAAGTTTTGTGCCAAGGTAAAGATTGAATTCTACAATCTCACACTAGCTAACCCTTAGTGCAATGGTCAGATCGAGGCATCAAATAAGACCATCATAATTGGAATTAAAAAGAGAAGGGAAAAGGCAAAGGGGTGATGAGCAGAAAAGTTGCCCCACATACTTATTGTTGTGGATTCGATCAATTTGAAAACCATGAAGCTACAACAACGATTTGTATTTTAATCTCTTCAATTTTCAAATTATGTCTTTATCATTGTGATGATGCATATGAACTTATAATGCTATTACTATCATTCAGCATTAAAGAATCTGTCCATTAACATGATTTTCATACAAGCATATTTTCTATGTGTTGATGTCATTGAATATTAGATTACAGCAATACTATGATTCTAGAAATAAAATTCAAAAAATTATTCAAAAAGTGATTTGAATAGTTAAGATTCACTTGAAATGTGTTTCACATCTTATTAAATATGAATCTTAACAATTCAAATTATTTTTTGAGTAATTTTTTGAGTTTTGTTTCTGAGTTCATAACATTGCTGATTAGATTATCATGACATGTTCCGCTTGTACATAAGTTTATGGAATCCATTGCATTAAATATTTGTATTATTAATTAAAAATTTTGTCACATAATTAACTAGTAACACTACAAAAATTAATTAGTAACGTCACAAAAATAATAATCGTACATATCACAGTTGCCTTAAGTAGTATAGTTATAAACATACTTTACATACATGGCTGCAATGCTATTAAGAAAATAATTAAATAAATGGGTTACTAATAACTTATTTAAACTTTATAACATATGATAATTATTAGATAGATAATTCTTATTTCAAATTCTAATAAATTACATTAATAAATAATAAAAATAATATCTTAATTTTTAATATTTCATTTTTATTAAAATTCTCCAACAAGAATGGTCTTGTTTGTGACAGAGATAATTTTTATCTTTTTATAAAGACAAAATTTTCCCTTTGAATACCATAAAATACTTGTAAGGTCAAAAATATTATTTCCATTAAGATTCTTGTTGATAACTAGTGTAAAGGGTGCATTTGGTTGCATTTTCTAAAATTATAATTTAAAAATTATTTTTTAAAAATGAATATGATAAGTAAATTCATAATATTTTGAAAAAGGAGAATGCGTTTGATGTATCACTTTTAAAAATCCTAACGTTAACCCTAATTTTTACTGGCTCCAAATCAAGAAAAAGAAGAGAAGTGAACAACTGAGACGCCGACTACGACTGAAACGACAACCATTGAGAGGACGACAACGATTTAAGAGGACGATCACGACTGATAGAAGAGGACGCTAACGAAGGATGAGAGACGATGACGACTAAGAGAAGAGGACGACAACGAATGATGAGAAAAGATGACGACTGAGAGCTTTGGCTCGTTGATTTTGAAAAGACAACGACGACGATTGAGAGATCTGGCTCGTCGATTTAGAGAGATCTGGCTCGTCGATTTAGAGAGGTCGACGATAACAACTGAGAGGAGAGGACGACAACAAATGATGAGAGAAGACGACAACTAAGAAAACGACGACAACGACTGAGAGATCTAGCTCGTTGATTTTGAAATGACGACGACGATGACTGAGAGATATGGCCCATCGTTTTTTAGAGGACATCTACTTAGAGGACAACGACAACGACTGAGAGATCTACCTCGTCGAATTTAAAAGAACGACGACGACGATTGAGAGATCTGGTTCGTCAATTTTGAGAGCACGACTGAGAGACGATGATGAGGACAATTAAAATATCTAACTCGTTAATTTTGAGATAACGATGATGAGGTCTAACTTGACGACAATGACGATAGCGATTGGAATATGACTCAATGACAATAGCGATTAAGCTCACAATAAACTTCTTCTGTGTTTTGGATAAAAAGTTGACTTGAATAACTAAAATCTTTTAATTTTTTTAAATTTTTTTTGTTTTTAAACTATTTTAACTCACTTTTTTAGAAATTATTTTGTAAAAATTATTAACAAATGCATTTTCATTGTTTTCGAACAACAATTTTTAAAAAGTGAAAATAAAAAGTGTAACGAAAGATGCCCTAATCTTTTTAGCTTAAAAAAACATGTTTTACTTAAAAATATATCAATATTTAATAAATTAGTTTTCATGTTAATTTTGTAAAGTCAATTATATATTTTAAATTCGTGCATGCATGATTCATTTGATAACTTGACTTAAAATAATTTTTTTTGTTTTTTATTTATAGGTGTCTGTTTAAAATGTCTACAAATTTTAACTTTTAAGGAATTTAACTTTTTTTAAAAAAAGAAGAGTAAAAAAAAGTTAAGTTGTTTGAAATAATTTTTTATAATAAATTTTTTTATTAAAATGTCTAAAATACACTTATTGTTAACTTTTATGTTGTAGTATTTGAAATCTTGACATAATTTTTTTAAAAATTTTTATAAGTAGGGTTGATTCTTTTAAATAAGAATATTATAGTAATTTTGTTTGAAAAAAATTAGTATGTAGGATATGTATTGATTTTTTCCTCTTGAATTAAGAGATGAAAAAATATTTGTTAGTTTTTTTTTAAAACTAAATAGGTTAACTTAAAAATCACCTTTTTTATAAAAAAAAGAATTAGCTTAAAAATTATCCCAAACAGACCCTAAGTCATATAAATAAAAATTTCAATTAGTCAAAAAAGTTACTTTAAATTGTCATGTAAAAAGAAAATATCGCAATTTAATAATTAAGTTTTTAATAATATTAAATAAAGAAACTAAAAACTTTACTTTCAACGAGAGGAAACTAAATATTCAATAGTTTCGAAACACTATGTCCCATTGGGTGCTTCCGTTTAATTATGTAACAAAAAATAAAAAATATTTCGAGTGAAACAATAATAGTTCATATTTTTTGAATACGTAAGAGACAAAGAGCAACCCCTTTAATATACATTAATATTTAATATTTTTTGTTTGCTGACAATATTACATAATAATTTTTCCGTGGTCAAAGTGGTCTCGAAAGAGTAATTATTCGGTACTCTCATACTACCATGTGCCAAGTTCACATGGTACTTTCGTTGTATATACTAGTAACAAAATTTATGATAAAAATATAATAACTCATTTTATTAACTAATTAAAAAATAAAAAATAACCCACTGTCGTATAAATTGCATAATTTACCTACACAGTGCTATCAGAGTATCTAATAATTTGCTATTTCAGAGTTGGGCCCGAAGTCCCTGCTGCCCCAGAACACACAGAACCCTGCTGTGACTATTGTTGTGAGGGTACTTTGAGAATTTTATAATTTAATTAGAATAGTTCATTATTTTACATTTACATTTGATAAGCAATTAACTTGCATAAAAAATTAAGTCAATCGAATATCGTTATTCATATAATCGGTGCACATTTAACTTATATTTTATTTTTAAAATTATATAAATTAATTATTTTATTTAAAAACAAGCATGCTTCAATCAAATAATTAACGATATTTAATTAATTTAATTTTTTACACAAATTAATTATTTATCAAACATAAAATAATAAATAATTTTAATTAAATTATAAAATTTAAATTAAAACTCAAAAACACCCTCACAGCCTCACAGTTACTGTAAGTTGGTCACAGCAAGGTCGTTTGCCCTTAGAGATGGTCTAATTAGATGCGCCAAGTACCACCAAAATTTGTCGGCGTCAAACCATGTGCAATCACGGGCCAACTGTAACCGTACCGAAGAGTACCAATCACTCTTTTTTCCTCTATGGTAGTTTGGAACTTTGTGATTGTTTGTCTTGTGATTCTTCAGATTTCATTTTTTTTTTAAACCCTTGGTAGGGTTTGAAATTGTTAAAATAGTAATTTATAAATTTTAATTTATAACAAAAATTATAAATATTTTATAAAAATTATGATTTGTAATTGAAATAAAAAATATTAATTATTATTTATATCAAAAGTTATAAATATTTAAAATATATATAATTTATAATTAAAATTAAAATAAAAATTAAAACTAATAGCAATAACTTAACTAAACACCTCTTCATGTGGTCATTCTGTCCAAACAAAAATTAGGATGGGACATACATTTAAGAGATTAAAGACTTTTTTGTAAAACATTTTTTAATGATTTGAAAAGAGCAAAGGGAGGTACAAAGGTTAAGAATGAAAAAACAAGTGTAACTGCTATTTTAGATTTTTAACGCAAGTGAATCTCACTTTTAATGAGATTATTAAATTGTGATTAAATTGTTTGTTAGTACATTATTGCTTTTAGTTATTTTTTTGTTTACTTTTGATTGTTATTTAAAATTGATTTTAAATCATATTATACTATAAAGTGCTTTTAAGCAAAATATACTTGAACTTTTTTAGAAAAAGATATTGTAAACCAATCATAGAAAGATAATCCTAGTTATTTATATACATTTGGCTTTGTGGGAAAACTTATAGGACTATCACGGTTGCTCTTTTCAATATATCAAGTTCAAAACTTTTTAAATACTCTAAACTTTTTAATATATCAAGTTCAAAACTTTTTAAGTACTCTAAACTCTTGTGAGACTAATCTATATAGGATTTTTGTCTAGGCTTTAATCGAATCCCATTCCCAATTCCAATGGACAATAAAATTAGTTCCCCATAAATTAATCAAGATGTGTTTAAACTGTCCCGGTTTATGAGAATATATATATATATATAAAAGTAACTTACATATATGTGAGTCACAAATCTAATAGATGTCTAATAAGGGAGTGCCAAAATCATTTACAAAATACTATTGTCCAGACACCTGAGAGAGCATTTATTAGTCTAAGTTGCAGCTCCATTTAAGTGCAATCCCTGCATTGCCTGATATGTCTATACAAATATCTATAGTACTAAAACCAACTCACTTGTCTAACCTCATAATCCAACAAGAATAGTTTCACCATCTCCACAAATCTCAAACCAAATTGCGCATCATTCTTGTGTTTTAGATGTAGAAAATGCATAAATCTCTTGGTTACAGCAAGGTTTGAGAGAGGTGATAGATAAACATCCTTATCTTTACTTTTACAGAGTTGATTACCATGTCTTGATTCCCTTGTGAAGCCCTAAGGTCCCGTTAATTAACCAAATTAATAACAAAGGGATCCGTAATCCTACATTATAAATAATCTTATAAGACTAGTAGTGAAAAAAGTATTAATACATCATTTTTTTAAAAAAAAAATTGTATAGATCATATTTTATAAAATTGGTTATATGATCGATACATAACACATCAACCACTTGTTGCATCTAAGTAAAATAAAAATAAAAATACAAGCCCATGAGATAAACAATCTAATCCCACATCTACTATGGTGAACCAAACATGCCCCAAAAGACGTGTTAACCGGCTTAATAATGAGAAAAAATATAATCCCATATGACAAGTAATTCAACAAAATTAGTAGTGAGAAAATTATTAATACTGTGTTTCTAAGTATTGTACATTTCATATTATGTGAAATTAGTTATTCAATGAATAAGTAATTATTTCACCACTTATTGCATTTAAACAAGAAAATACAATCCCATCGAATATATATATTCTCACTCTACATTTAATTTGGTCAATCAAAACATGCGATAGAGTAATATGAATTATTCCGTAGAATATATAATCTAATTCTACATTTAATCTGGTCGGTCAAAACATGCCGTAATATGAATTTACAGTGAATAGTGGTCTTTAGGGAAACTACACCATATTTTGTGAGAACTAAATGAGAACAGGAGGATATGTGTGTGTGTGTGTGTGTGTGTGTGTGTGTGAGAGAGAGAGAGAGAGAGAGAGAGAGATTACAAATCAACAAAATGGAATTTTCTTTTATGGTGATGGTGAGTGGTGACCCTGCACTTTCGTAAGTCACATGAGGCCATGTTACTCTTGTCCCAAACCCTCTTGTAAAGAGGACACAGCAACGACTAGTATAATCAATTCCAATTTCCAACTACTTGAAAAGGCCAGCTTTTCCTACTTTTTTTTGAACGGCTAAACTCACGCAACCTATACCTTGCCCTTAACAAGGCTTGAACCCCCAACCTCCATTTGGAGGCAAACACCTTAAACCAATGGGTTGATGCTGCTCCATCAGTTCGAATCCAAAACCTCACCTTTGGAAACCAAAGGAATAGACCACTTGAACTAAGCCATGGATCTCTTTTACTACTTATCTAACCATCAACACTCAAAAAAAACCCTGTTACTATCCACCTGGAATCTTTACTAGTCCCCAAGGGGCCATGCTGATGCGAGTTTGGCATCGTTTTTGAATTGAAAACTAAACTTGTTCGACAAACTGTTTCAGAAATTTGTGTTTTTAAAACACTTATTTTTTAATTTTCAAGAAACACCTTTAATATGCATGAATTTCGAAAATTGATTTCTCACTACAATGAAAATGGTGACTATTTTGCAAATCTTTTCATTGGTTTTGAAAAGATTGAAAACCAACTTGAGATATGACTTTCCCCTTTTTCCAAAAAATAAAGATAATGCACAACAAAACAGAAAAAAAAGCAGATAAGATTACTATTTTTGTCCCATGTAATCTCTCAAAACACATCTGTTGTGCATGACTTCATTTATATCTACGCGTTCCAATTTTGATAGAACTGATGAGATCAGGAATTAAATAAGCAAAACTACCTATATTCCTGTGGATGGTAATTGGTAAGGCAACTAATTAACAGAACAATCCTCAAAATAAGAAAAGGTGATATCACAATAAACAGCCTAATATGGGTTCTAATGAGCAATATCAAAATGAAGAAACCAGAAAGAGCTAAAATCACAGTGGTGTGTGACTGCACACATAATCATTAAATTGAAACCTTGAGCAGAAGAAGCCTAGATGGAGATAAAAGACATGATGCAGATGGAGATAATATAATAATGTTTAATCTCCAACTTCAGAAGATATAAAAAGATTCCGAGACTAAAGAATAGGGATTCAAACCTGGTATCCGGCGAACAAAACCACGAGCTAGCAACAGAGAAATAATACTGAGATGACCACTGAAAGCACATGGAGGACCCATCGAGATATCAAATCGAGGACCCGGTTCATTACCATCTCCAGCATGTGGAGCATCAAAGGACCACCCAGGTAGTTACCTGAGAATGACTTTCTAGCTTTATTCAGATGCATGATGCGTCATATGATGTGTAACAGAAACATTGATGTGAAACCACATCTTTGCCAAATCAAGTAATTACAGTGTTACAAAACACATACTGTTCAGGAGTTTCCAACCTCATTGTGGAGCAAAGTTCGAGCCATGGAAACGCAATCTCTTTGCAAAAAAGAAGGGTGAGGCCTTTTACCTATTACCACTCATAAACCCTTCTGCAAGGGAGAGCCATGTGCATTGGGTACAACCTTTTAACTTCAGTGGCCGAGTCAAAAACATAGAACGGTGAAAAGAAGTCTACATGACAGTTCACAGAACTTATAATGTGCTACATCAAAGAGTACAATAAGGTGGAACTTCGACCACCAACTTTACAATGAATATGAAAGTGGACCAATGAACTGAATTGATGCATCCATCCACATACCCACACACCATCCAATAAATGCATTACATAAAAGAGAGCAGTAAAGTGTACAAGAGCAAATGCAACAGTATCAAATGTAATTCGAAGAACTAAAAATCTTATGTCTTTGGAAGCAGATTAAGGGGTATGAACTGATGGCAGAATTAAATGCTGTAAATGGAACCAAAATAGAACAGAAACAAGTCTAACAAATTTGTGTCAAGTGAAACCTAATGGTATCATAAGTTGCTGAGAAGCATTAAAAGGCTAATTGATGAAATATTAATGCTGTAAACAAAAAAGGAGCAATCAACTAAAACTAAGTGTATCTACACCTGACCATGTGACATCAGTTAAAAGTTAAAACCCTCATTTCAATCCTAGCGTGGTTCATGTATCAAGGGAAAAAAGAAAAGGAAAAAAAAAGAAGAGGAGAAATCAACTAAAACAAGTGATATAACCCTTATCATGTGATATCAGCTGAAACCCTTATTTCTGTCCTCACGGATCATGTATCACGGACTAGGTGATTCCTTAAACAAACAAACACATTTAATTCTAAAAAATAGAGAAATGGAAAAGAAAAGGAAAGAAAAGAGAGTGGGCACTTAGGTCTACCTTGCATGTCATTTCAAATTACAGCCAGAATCCCTAATGTAATCCATGTGGCTCTTGTTTAGCCCGAAAATATGTTATCATTTGGTAACTCCCAATACAAGTGCTCATTGCTTAGAATGCGCACAACAGTTCAAATCCTCCAACCCGGAATGTGGAAAATATTGACTCCTTGTTTCTTTTAACTCATTTTTATGAAAGAAGTAAAAGCATATTTTATTTATTCAATTATAGGCTTTTCCATTTTTTAAAGAAAGATGTTTACCTAGGTCACATTCTATACTGAAGGCTGAGATATAGACAGAGAACAGTATCAGTAATGCATTCGAGAGCAAAGAGCATAAACATGCAACTGAAGTCACTGTGTTTTCCACAAACATATACATACACCAACAAAATTATTTTCATTTAGTCCTTCAAGCAAACCATTCAGAAAATATAGTAGATGTGATTCTAAGTTCACATTCTAAAGTAACAAATCAATTTTCTTATACATATTTTTATCAATCAACCTTTGCACGAAAAATTACAACCTATGAAGCACGGACGACGTCGGAATAAGTGTCGTAGCCGTGTCGGACACGCCGGACACACGGACATGCCATGTGGTGTGTCCTATTTTTTTTTAAAAAGATTTTAGTTGGACATGCCGAGGGACACGCAGGAACACGTGTCTAATTTCAGACACGCTTAGGCACGCCAAACCCTATGATAAAATAAAAAACCCAAAAAGCCTCAGTGCACAATTTGAAAAAATACTCGGCCTCTTATCTTCGCTACCCACCACGACCTTCACCAATGAGTTCGACGACTACTGATGACCTCAATCTTACTGGCGACAACCACTAACGACCTTAATCACCCTCTAAGTAAGCACTTTTTTTTCTTCTTTCTATGTTTTGGCAACTTCTATTTCTATTTTTCGTTCTACTTGTTTGCGTATTCTTTTCTCTATTCTTCTTCTCCTCTCCTCTTTTTTTATTTTCTGATTTTTGTTTCCTTTGAGTCATTGAAATTCAACGACAATGGCATGTTTAGTTGTTTCTTAGTTTTTTTCTTTATCATTTTGATTTTTTCTTTACCTTTTTAGTCAATTTTGTTTTTTTTTTTTTTACATTTTTTCTCCATCTCCTTTCTAGTTGTTTCTCTTTACCTTTTTAGTTTTTTCTTTACCTTATTTTTGGAGGTTGTTTGTGAATATTTTATTTATAAACACGGGTTAAATATACAAATAAAAATATCCTTTCTACCGTAACCCCGCTGTGTCCGTGTCCTGATTTTTTTGAAATGGCTACATTCTGTGTCTGTGTCTGTATCTGTATTCGTATCCGTGTCCATATCTATACTTCATAAATTACAACAAAGATGGGGAAATAAATAAGAAAAAACTCTAGAGAGTGAGCAAATCAGTACAATTGTATTCTTACATCAGCAAACATACACAAGGGGCCTTCTACAAACTCATTTTAGTGAGTAAGTTTTCACACTTTATGGGAGAAATTGCGTGCATTCACAGATCAGGTGAAGTTTTCAACTGTTGATGCTGCCCGTCTATCACACTCAATTGCCTTCTGAGTCTAGCAATATGGGCTTGCACCTGTGACATTTAAAATAAAAGGTAAAAAATTCAGTTTATGCATTCAACAATCTGACTGTACCAAATCCCAAGTCTCAACAAACAGAACAATCCAATCTAGACAAAAAAAATGTTAAGGAAATAATGGTCCTTGTCAATCAGATTGGTCCAGAGAATCTTTATTTATAAATATAACAAAGTGAGGTATTAGGTCTGTCCAGTGCATCACTATAAAGGAGGCAATATTATTTGTCGGAAATTGGCATAACCATGCAAGCCGAACTATTTGGGCTGCCTTTTCATTTCACTAATTCCGCATCCTAACTCAAAACAAAAAATCTTTCCCATGTTAAATTGACAAATTTCCAATCTTTTAATTGTTTTTCCAGATAACTAGAATGAATCTCATTCATTTATAAATATAATGAGAAATATTAATTAAGATAACATTCATTTAAGGGTCCTAGATAAAGACCACAACACTCAGAATGCGGGTATGAGTTGCAGAACCATATACTGGGAAATTTGAGAATGGCTCACAATGGTGTAAGTTCAAGCAATACTGCATCAATATAAAATTGCAATTTCTCAATAAGTTGTCCAACCTTTTCACAAAGCCATAAACAATGATCCACTGATCTTGTCCTCCATGGTTCATTAGATACCACATGAAACAGAGTTGCTTGTGTAAATGTTGGCTAAACGACAAATTTACATCATCACACAATTAGCATAATCTAATTCTGTTAAAATTAAAAAAGAAACTTAGATAGAAAAGAATGCCATGAGAGACTATTGCACAACCGGCATCTATCCACATTAACAGCAGTACACCATACCCAAATTGTAACCATTATAGATTTTATTTCCGTTAAATACATAGGCAACACATAAGCTCTATCAAGCACGGACACTCCATTTTAAGTGCCATAGGCCCATAGCAGTGTCCAACATGTATTGGACTCTGACACGCATCGGACACATAACGTAGCATGTAGTTTTTTTCTCTCAAATGCAGCAGGAAACACGTTGAGAGCACGCCTGACCTTTTAGTTGCTGAATTAGAGTTAGCTTTTCATTATTTCTAATTGTTTGGGGATGTTATATTTATACAAGAGGAAAAGATTTTTCTGTATCCCACTGTGTATGTATCTTGAGTTTTTTGGAAATTGTCATGTCTTGTATTTCGTATCTATGCCTGCATTTGTGCTTGCATCCGTATCCGTGCTTCATAGGGAAGGCAGATACAGTGTTTGAGCATGGTTAGGCCTCAAGATTAGGAAGAGGGATTCAAACCTCATAAAATTTTCTTATTCCAGGTTAATTTAGACAAAGATCACCCATAATCATTTCCTTATTTTATGTTGAACGTTCAGAAAATCACCAAAAACGTTAAAAGCACAAGTTGTGTTAACGCCTATGTACCCCTATCAGAAGAGAAAAACAAAATAATGTGTAAACACACACACAAGAGATGCATACATGATACGAAGTGGGGGACCAAGTACATGCTTATTCTCTTAGATATCACATAGTTAATAAGGTGGAGAGAAAGCCAGTAAAAAAAAAAGGTCTCATACCCCTTGAGGGTGGCATGCACAAGGAAACTTTACTAAACTCATACCCCTTGTGAGTCTTTATTGCAGTGGTTTTAGCTTTATGTGCACCTAGTTGTTCGTTCCTTTAAAAACTTCAAATATTAGAGGTTCAATGTTATTTGGAAAAAATTAACTATGCAAGAAGAAATTTATTAGAGGGCCAACTACTCAACTTATCTCAACTCAACAAGCCTTTGTACTCATTAATAGGGGATGAGGTGATAAGAAAATACACGATTACCATAACTGAGGATTTGACTTTGAGTGGAGAAACAAATCCATGCAAGTGACTTCTCTCCTCCTTTCATTGCATTAACTAGACTACAATGCACGCATGTACATCAACTTTCAACATGTTTTCTTTCACATTATCTTTAATTGGTGCAATTTGAAACTTATTTTATTTCTAATGAAGTCATTTCTTGTAACACCAATTATTCACTTGAATATTCTAATTTCAATTATCATCATTTCTTGAACATTTTATTTTATCTTCAATGTCTAACATGCGCTAGCATGCATCATGGCATGTCTTGTGGTCCCATACAATTTCCTTTTCATGTTAGTAGGAATCCTACAATCACATACATTCCCCATGCACTATTAATTTCATCCATTATGCTCTAATTCTATGTATCACATTATCCTCAAACTCTCCATCTTATTAAATACATTATCTAAGATATTGAAAATGGTTGCTCTTAGATATATATTGCCCATCGAGTTTTACTCTATCTTCATCTGTATATTTCTTGTATTGAAAATGTTACACAATATATTCTGTTTTACTCTTACTTAAGTTGAAATCCTTTTAAATTCTAATGCCACTATCCATAATTCTAGTTTAAAGCTTATCACTTTTCTTGTATTATGAACTAAAAACTAAATACTTTGCAAACAACATATACAAATAGGATATCCTTTTGCATGTTCATCCAAAGTAAAGTGTAAAAACTCAGTACAGAGCCTTGATGTAAACCTATTATTATTGGAAAACTCACTTGATCCCCTCATTTTAGAGTAGAACGAATAAACCAGAGGATAGGTCCTTCAGTCTATCTTCTTGAAAATTGAAAAATTACAACCCATAGCTGGCTTCACAATTTTTAACCTCAGAATCATAATTATTAGAACCTTTCGATTCTCGATTCAATTCACAGAATCGATACATAAATCGATACGAATCTATCAGTGAATTAATTTTGTGATAGAATTGTGACGAATCTTACGATTCACTATTCGATTCACAAGTCGATTCAGTATTTACGATTCACGTGATTCTTAACATTATTAGATGCAACAAATTTCGAACCCCATATTTATCATTTTTATTTTTGAAAAATGCGTTGATGCAATTTAGTGTGCTTATTGTGAAAATAAGAAATAAACATTCATAATTTGTTACTTATTTGGTGATTAGAGGATATAATAAGAATTAGGAAGATGAGATATAGAATGAATAAGGAGAGGCCTATCAATGATCGAGCCATTTCTATACTACTTACCTCACGCCCCTTGTCATTGCAAGGGCGAAGCCATTGTTTTAAAATGTTTAAAATAAAAATATCACTTCCTATAAATTATTTATTATTATTTTAGTAAAGCATGCATAGTTTCAAATGATATGAGTTAGATCATCGGACTCAAATGGTTCCATAAGTTTTTCTAAACTTTTCTTTATTAGCAATAAATACAATACATGTTTTAAAGTATTTTATTATTTAATATTTTATCTCTCTTTTCTTATTGTACAATTGGTGTTAATACTAATTTATTTATTTTATTTCATACATTTAAAATTTTTAAACAACATCTTTGTAGTTTATGTCGAATCTTAAGATTCTCGATTCGATTCGACTCACGATTCACGAAGCTATGATTGCGACGCACGATTCAATTAGAAAAGTAGACAACTATGTTCAGAATGAACTAATGAGATAGATGACACATTCTTATAAGCAATGAAGAACGTAAAATATACACACACAAAAATAATAATAATAATCCAACCTGAAACAGGTCTCTAAACTTGGTCTGCGTTTATTACAACTCAAAATAAAACTTGGGAAAGGATTAGTCAAACCAAATTGGGAAATGACAAGTCCAGACACTTTCGAATGACATGGCCACATGCCTTCCTATAGTTCTCTCTAACTTAATGAAGTATTTAATTATTTCAAAATATAATCATTACGACCAACTCCCATGTTCCTGAACAAATTACCAAGCTTTCTATTCAGTGACCAAATCAGATAAGTATGAATGTACATACGATCATTTGGTTACAAGAACAGAGAAAGATATTCATAATTTTCACATTTGAAAGAGAAATAACAGAAATGGAAAGTATAGAATTCAAGCTGACCTGTTGACGAGCTGCTGCAAGCTTTAATAGTTCATCGGCCTCGGAGAAATTTGTGAACCACTGGCTTAGGGGATTATCTTTAGTATCACCCCTCTTCCTTTTATCCATATCTTCAGTTGGTACTACAGAAACAGTTGCGCATTTGGTAGTATGGAGCAAATTCTATAAACAATGTAGGAAAGAAGAAAACCCACCAGGAGGAGGTAAACTGAAACCAGGAGGTAGCCTAGGCACAATTACAGCTGGATGATTCTGCACACGAGCAAAGAAACCCTCTGAAGGTTCAGTGAAAACAATCTCGTCGTATGATTCCACAACTACAGGCTTCTTAGTAGACATGGGACCAGACTCATCCTCCGGATACAACTTTAAATGGTGAAATCTGTAAATAGTTTAAAATATTTAATGTAAAAATTATTCATTTAAGGATTTCACATTACAGGCAAACCTATTTAAACAAGATTCTGTTCCCACTTCACAGTGTGAATTCTCAAACATGGTTCAAAGTCCTGGTCATTACTGTCACTTATGAACCAAGTCATCTCGAGCTCAGAAGGAACTGCTCCAATATTGCAACACTATATTACAAAATCATGATAAGCCATTGACTCAGCAATGTGTCAGTCTATCATGGTGTGTATTTTATTGCAGCAGGTTATTGCGGTATCATGTGACGACTCTGAGATGAAGAATAAATACTGAATTGCTAGTTCAAAATTGAGGAACTGCCACACTAATCTTATCTCTTTTCAGTTTTCAGATAAATAATAATTCAGAAAATTACAAAAAAAGTTCTAGACTAAATCAATTCATTGCAAGGATTCCTTAATTTTAACTTGGCTCTTTAATAGTTATAGAAATACAGGGAAAAAAAAACTTATATTCTTGTCTGTTGTGTTTATTCCATTTTCAAAGAGAAGTACTTTTTTAGAATTCAGTAAAATGGCCTTTCAATACTCACTTATGGGGCCTGTTTGCTTCAGGCTCATCAACACGTCACACCTTTGATGCAAATAAGAGAATGAAATTTTACAACTTTATTGAAGTTTTACACAATATAACTAGGTTGCACGGTGTGTTTGGTTTTTCTTATGGCTCGATTGAATTGTTAGCACTTTTATTATGAATTTTTTTGGTAGAAAATTACTGCGATTTCTTAAATGTTCTGAAACGTGTATTTAGCATATCACAAGACATCACCCAACACAAAGATGCCACCCTGTGACCAAGTCAATTTTGACATCCTGCATCAGAGTTTGATGCTGTGACCATTTTTTGAACCAGAAGTGATTCGTGCACAATTAGGCTCACATTGAAAATTCCCAGACCAGCTATTTAAACATGATTCTGTTCCGAGTGAGAATTCCCAAAACCAGAAAGTTGATTCAAATTAGGATGAACAATGGCTCAAGCATAGTTTTGAAATTTCAAAATTGCTAAGAAAACAGCCCAGATGCTAAAATTGGCTATCAAATAGTTGGCATGCAAGTCCCAGAAACATGTAGAAGCAACTCACAAGTGCAATGACTTATCACAAATATCGCTCTGGAAATGGAGGGTTATGGCGATTTCAAATTCACCCCATCCTGATTCAGACAACTCGAAAGGTGGGGACTCCACAACCCTCGTCGGATTGTTGAAACTAGCATGCAATTGGAAGACGGCTCGCTTTATCACTCCCCCAAGATCCTCATTTGTTGCGCCACGAACATAAACAGTCCATTTATGAGACTGGAACCTAATCAAACGTTGACAGATTCAAACGGGCATTTACTCGAACAGGTAAAAGACAATTCAAAAAGCTACCTAATTCACGAATACTTACTCGCTTGCCTTTTTACCTAGCCAGAATGCAATGCTACCGTACACTAGCGGAACGCTAATTTCAACATCTTTGAGTTGTTTCTTCAAACTCTTATCAGAACCCATCGACAATAACAAAGCAAAGATTAGTTGTTCATAACGATAAAAACAGTTTTTTCATTCACTGCTTGCGAAAATTTGGGTGATACGAGTAATGGGTAATTGTTGAAATTTGAATTGAAACGAACGTTACCTTCTTCTCAGACTCCTCCGAAGATTTCATCGTTTTGGTGCGCTGTGATTTTGGGGTGGGCCCACTAACGTCTGGCTGCTCTGGACCGTGCTTTCTTGACGGTGAACTTTGAGGCATTCTAAGAAATCCTGATTTGACGACGACGACGATCTATGAAATTGATATCAAACGTAATCAGGGTTTTTGATGGTACCAGAGAGAGTACAGTCTGGTGCTAGGGTTTGGTGAGAGCGATCACCTACGGTATGCTCCAAGTAGGGCTTGTTGGGTTGCCAATGACACCGAGGGTTAATTTTTTTAATTTGAAAACAAAAATTAAAAATTACTAAATTATAAATAAAACAAGTTAAAATAATGTCAAAGAACAGCTATTCCAAGCAGAACGCAGGTGAATTTTAATAAATAGAGAGTAATGTTAAAACACGTTTATATTTTTAAAAAAATTTATTTATAATAAATAAAAATTATTTATGGCTGATGGATATAAATTGTGACCAATTGATAAAAATAATAACTAAAAATAGTGACGATAATAGTAATTAGTAAATATGAGTGAAATTAGCTATTAATTGGGAAGTAATGGGTGAAAGTAACGGCAAGTGAGAGAGGTATTTGTTGAATGTGGTAGCCGGCAAGGGAAATGCGGTGGTGAAAATGGTAGTTGGATGTGTTGGGATATGTGAATTCATTGGTCATTAAATTTTAGAATTCAATAACAGAATTCAATTAGCATTTGAATCTAGAAAATTAATACCATTCATGACTATTGATTTTCCTGTAACCTCTTCCATAATGGAAGACCAATATATACTGTCCTCTTATTTAGAGAGAAAGAAAGACGAAAAAGCAACAGCGAACAGAGAGAAAAAAGAAGAAGACAGTAGATGTGAGAAATGAGAGATACAACTCAGGTTATAGTACAACCTATAAGAGAGAGAAAGACAGACGGAGTACGTTCGTAATCGATTTTTGGTAGTATTCCAACGATCGTGTAGCCGTTTTATCCCGGGAGAGTGACGCCGGTAGAAAATCTACAACACCCTCGTCAGGCGGTGAATCATTCTTAAGGAAACTGCGTTTGCAGGACTCGATTTACAAATTCTATTCCTGTTATTTTATTTTTCTGTAATTTTAGATTATTGTAATTGTTGAAAGTTAATAAAGATGTATTTTCTGGATCACCGAATATGTATATATTTTTAGCGTTGGATTGTCTTCCAATATAATGTGACGGTCAAATATTATGGTAAAAATTAGTGATTGAATGTGATAGTTAGAGGTGATGGCTGAGAATTATGGTAAAAAATGGTAATCAAAGGTGTTTGCCATTGTTGATAGTATGAGATGTGATTTGTCCAATAATGAAAAAAAAAAAAAAGAAAATAATAAGAAGTTATTTGAAAACAAAGTGAAAGCACATTATTTTTATTTACAATAGTTTAATAAAATTATAAAATTATTTATATTTATTAAAGAATAAAAATAATTATTAAACCAGTTTTTTATTTATAGCCAGCAAGAAATTTTAAAATAAAAAAATAATAAATATAAATACTATCAAACGGGAAAGTATCTATATAAAAACATGTAAAATAGCAATTAGTTTTTTCATTTTGCTGGTGTATAATAGCAAGACAAAATAGTTAGTGATATTACAGTTTGGTCAATCAGAAAAACTATTTCCATGTCCTTCACTCTGATTGATTTTGTTTTTATTTTGTAATACGTAATATTTATTTGCTGAACTGCTTTTTAAAAAAAATAAAAAAAACAACACATTTTGTAGAAAATATGAAAATTATGTTTAAAGAATTATTTGCACAAAAAATAAAAATGATAGAATGTCTTCGGGCGACAAAGAGAGAAGTCATTTTTTAGCACTCCTATTTTCTTTCATTGTAAGAAAGGATAATATATAAATGAACTACAGTAGTATTTATATAGTATGGTGGAAGTTAGCAAAGCCAGGTATTATATATAAAAAGACCTTTTTGTTTTAATTAAGATAAGTTTGAAAATTATCAAACACAAATTTAAGAGTGTTCGACGAAAATTTAAGATTTGAAGAGTGGATACGTCTTTTTCGTAAAAGTGTCCATGCTTATAAGATTTACAATTTACTACAAGTCTCCAATGTACAAAAGTACAAACCATTGCTCCCAATGTTGAAATCTTCCAATCCCTTGGTTGCCTCTTTCTTAACATGAGAAATTGGATTTTGTGCCAACCAAACTGAAGAACAGATACAGCTGCAGGCTGGCTGAGCCCCCTAATGTGCTTTCTGTTTTTGGCTCCCTATCAGCTCTCCTGCCCTCCAGCTAGCACTCTCAAAGTAGACAGAGCAACTCATTTTTATCGGCTTTCAGCCAAAAGCAAGTTACATTACCATTCGATAAGGCTCCATTCCTTCTGTCATGTATCCCCGATTGATGTAGCTTCATATGCTATACTTCAATTGTCGATTCAAGTATGAAGCGGAAAGTGGAGGGCAAGAAGAGAACCACGTTACTACCTTTTCATAACAGTTGTCCTATCTAGAAAGAGTTTGACCTTTCCAAACGAATAAATTTTAATAATCTTATCACAATAAATGCATAAACAATTCCTCACGTGCTTACGAGGTAGTGATATCCTCCCATTGCAACTGGGGATGTAGGGACGCCACTATCTCGTCTAATTCCAGTGCTTGTTAGTGATTCGGTTTATGAGTAGTGGATTTGATTGATCCAGTCCCCTTGAGAGTTTGATAGCCGTTTCTGCCACCTTCATCATATTGCTCCATCCTTCAAGAATGTTTGGTAGGTGTCTGGGTCTCCTAAAAAATCCATTTGACAAGAATGCTGCTTCAGCCTCCTTAGCATCCAGTTGCTAGGACAGTTGGGGATCTCTGGCAATCGATTTCTAGGCATCTTCTTAATGTCTGAGAAACTACCAAAAATAACAAAGGAATCGGGTGCATTCCATTGGGAATTTACGGTCAATGTGATGAGCATTTCTCTGCTCAGTTCAGAGAGTTCCAATGCGCAAGTTTTTAGTACCACCATGACAACAAACTCAAAGCATGCACAACTAGATGTTCCTGTACCCAAATAATTTCAGCTTTTCACATCATTTAATTATTTGTAACCCATGAAAGATAAAAAAGGTTGACAGGGCAATCAAAATCAACTCGAAAATCAGTAACTGCATTACTCAATGGCACAGGCACGCTCTTAAGCAAAGTTTGTCAGTAAAACTGATAGGCTTGTCCTCCAATTCAACTTGTTACCTCTATCCAACTACAACCAACATCTTTCTCCAGCCCTCTTTCTTTCATAACCTCCCTCAACTCCCTAATCTCATTCCACATACCGTACCTCGCATACATATTTGATAGTAAAACATAAATCCCAGCATTTAGAGGATCCAATTCAAGAGCCCTTTGGCAAGCCAATTTGGCCAAGTCAATATTGGCACATTCAATGCAGGCACTAAGCAGGGTCCCCCACATGGAAACAGTGCAACTTCCATTTGCTTTATGTGACATTTCATTCACCAGCTTCCAAGCCTTGTCCAACTCACCCGCTCGACAAAGCAAATCAATTAGGCAACTATAGTGCTCTGGGCTAGGATTTAATCCAAAATAAAAAACCATGGACTCAAAATACTCAATCCCCAGATTCACTTCCCCCGTGTGACCACAAGCTGAGATGACTATCATAAATGCCACCCCATCTGGTGTGATCCCCTCCATCAGCATCTCTTTATACAATCTAATAACTTCTTTAAAATGGCCATTTCTTCCGTAAACACCAAGCATTGAAGTCCACAAAACAACATCCCTCTTCTTCTCCCCCTCTAATCTAAACCCCACCAAGCTAAAGACACGCTTTGCTTTCTGTACTAGTCCACACTTTCCATACATGTCAATCAATGAACTCTGCAGAAACACATCACCTCCCACATTAGGAACCGTACGAATCATTTTGGCGTGCGCCTGTTCACCCAATTCGACAGCAGATAGTCCACTACATGCACGGAAAGTAGCTGATAATGTGAAATTATCACAATTCAAGTTTAACATAGGCAGTTTCCGAACAAGTTCAAGTCCCTCAACCCACAATTTATCCTCAACATATCCTGACAAAAGAGCATTTGCACATACTGTGTTTATCACAGGCATTTCGTCGAACATTTCTGCTGCATGATTTATAAGCAACAATTTTGCATACATATCAATTAGAGCACTCCCCACAAACACACTGGATACCCAGCCCGATTTGATCACATGGGAATGCAATTGCTTACCAAATTCCACAGTTTTTCTATCGGAGGAAGCCGCTAATGAGCTGCACAGAGCGTATGTGTCTACAGGAACTCCATTAAAATGCATGAAGGAAAAGGTCTGGAGAGCAAGAAAAGAACACCTTTTCCGACGAAAACCAGAGATCAACGCATTAAAGGGAAATGGGTTTGTTGGGTTCATGAAGTTGAGGAAGTTGGTGAGCGTTTGAAGGTGGTTTCTCTGAAGACATTTAGTGTATGTGAAAATGAGTTTGGTCTGGAGGGCAGGAGAGATTAAGAGTGAGCCTGCTCTAAGTAGGTGTGTGTGAAATTTCTTCAGGGCTCTGAGATTCTTAGTTTGAGAACAATGGTGTAAGAAATAAGAGAGAGAATCAAAGTTTTGTGTGATATAAAAATGGTGTTGGGTAGACATAAATGGTGGGATGAGCAAGGTTAGGAATAATTTTGTATATGATTTACATAGCTGATGGGTGTTTGACAAAGTTTTTAAGATTAACTTTTAGTTTTTTTTGTTTGGTACTAATTTGAGTATTAAATTATTAATTTTTGTAACACTTATCATTTTTATTATAAGTTATAATTAATTTTTATCAAGTACTTATAATTTTTATTGAATAACTATAATCTATAAATTATTAGTTTTAATAATATAAAATACTCCTAATATACCAAATGAATGAAGAGATTACTTTTTTATATGGTTATGTTTGATTCTGTAAAAGAATTTGTACATTTAATATTTTGAACTAATAAAAATTTTATATTTTCAAAAAATATAAAAAAAAATGTATTTAAATTGAGATAATTATTTTATTTTAAAATTAAGCAACCATGTGTCCATGTTTTAGTGATTGGTGTTTTGAAATGAGCATCCCAATTTAATTACATTATTCTGATTTATAATAATTAATAACGTAAAATAATAATAATAATTCGGCCTTAAGAATTATGAAATTTTAAGTTAAAAATATATATATATATTATTTGCAGCTAAATATTATTTAAGTATTATATTTATCAAACTTTTAGGTACAAATTTGGCAATTAAACTAGCATGGTCAACTTTATTTATTATATGTTTTTATAGAGGATTACATATAAAAAATTTGCTCAAATTTTCTTGACATGCCTAATCAAAGATAAGATTTGAATTACTACAACTTCGAAATTTTTGAGAATATTCAACAAATAAAAGAAAACATATTATCCAGCTCAACTTGATTTTTTGAACATACATGCTTATGCATGAAAGTTGGATGATTACTTTGAGATTAAACTAATCAAAAGGCTATTGCCAACAACAGTAATTTGCCTGAAATTCCCCTCTGATAGGAAAAACCACATTTTGAGAGTGGAAAAGTAGAATGGGTGTATGCAGCAAATCTTTATTTATTTATTTATTTTTTCGAGCACTCAATATCTTAGTGCAACTGTGCAAGAACAACCAAGAAGCCAACTCATAATTTCACTCTCTCTTTTTTTTCTTTCATACTTTTATAGAGAAAAAAAAAAAGAAAGAAAATTACCAATCAAAGTGTTATTGCCAACCATTTTCTTAAGGGTAAATTTTACTGACCACCTCTAAGATTTCTGACAAAAATATAAATATTTTCTATAGTTTTAAAAATTACACAAATCTTCCATCATGCTCGAGTTTAATATCAAAGAGACCCTAACCGTTAAAAATTTCGTTTAACTTAACGCAAAACCACTATTTCACCCCAAAATCGCCCTTAAAATCACTGTTCCACTCCAAAATTGCCCTCAAAATTGCCGTTCCCAACCCCCACCCAAAATCGCTGTTCCCACTCCCACCCAACCCAAACCCAGTCCCGTCGTTCCCACCTCCCAACCCAAACC
>JAOTRH010000024.1:20856655-20867722 GCA_034768845.1 Heliamphora exappendiculata
ATATACACACGTAGTTCCTTAAACCCTAAATGTCCTGAATATGTAGTTCTCCAAACTCATGGTTCCTTAAACGTTGAGATGTTTATGTGGGGCACCAGTTAAAATGTCTATCTCAACAAATTTTACAGAACAGAGTGTTTCCACAGCTAGGAAAGATTTTTGGGTGTCTCAGGATGGCCAATTTCAGGTTTTTCCCATCCAAGTGCCTGATCCAATGCACCAGTTTGACAGCCCAATCCAATCCAGGAAGGCCAACAGACCAGTGTGGTCTTACTGTTTCAAACATTGCTTGCATGTAAAATTTATGGTTGGTGCAATTGCGAGAAATGAATTATATGCAGTTTTAATGTATAGCCATTCAAGTTCTGCCATACAGGGAAATATGCAAAATGGAAGTTAACACATTCTACAAAATGTTCACTTTTAAGTGATTGGTGCCAACCTTAAAACACCAAAAAGGAAAAAAATTGCTGTGTTGTTTGGATATTGTTATTAATAATGTCAGACACTTAGGATTGCTCCTAATTACATACTGGACTACACCTTCAAATGCTTGCTAATTCTTGCCAAAGCACTACTGAAGCCCTAGTGCAAGGTAGCTTATGCAGTGCTAATTCTGGTCATTCGAAGTATATTTTAAAAACCCTTATATTAGAACTGCACTTAAATATTTTAGCATGTAGTTGAAGGATATATATGGTACCCCAGTCAATTGACCCATGCATATTTGAGTTTTCGGTCACAAGATGAAAAATGTTTTATATTCTTGTATTCAGCTATGTGCTTTCTAAAATTCATGCAACTATTTGTTTACAAAACATCCTTATTGGCTAAAGCTGCTTTAGAGACGTAATGGGGTTTGGCATATGCCAACACTGAAACAAGTAAAGATATGTCAGTACAGGAGTTATTAGTCTTGTGTTTAAAAGATATTGAACACGGGGATTTGAGAACTTTACCATTAGTCATGCAGTAACAATACACTTTTGACAACTCTTTCCCTCAAGAAGGAATTTGGATTTCCAAAGCCCCTTCTAAGGTTGCCTTTTTTTGCTTGACGCAACTTTTGGAACAATTCTTACCACTAATTATTTTATTATAAAAAGGCTGTTAATGCCTAATTGGTCTATATGTGCAACAAGGTAGGTGAGCTAAGTTGACCATCTTTTTCAACAGCTTTTGACAACTCTTTCCCTCAAGAAGGAATTTGGATTTCCAAGTCCTCTTCTAAGGTTGCCTTTTTTTGCTTGATGCAACTTTGGGAACGATTCGTACCATTGATTATTTTATTAGAAAAAGGCTCTTAATGCCTAATTGGTCTATATGTGCAACAAGGTAGGTGAGTTAAGTTGACCGTCTTTTTTAACAAGAGAATGGCACATGAGGTTTGGTTCTAACATGTAACTCCTCTTTGTTTGATGCGGTGCAGTTGGGAGGAGATGAGCCCCTGTTCCGTTAAGGGCTTGGTGTCATGCCTCATCTATTTAATAAGAAAGTTTCTGAGATAATTATGTAGTTGGGTCTCTAGGAGTCCTTCCCTCGAGAACATGTGGCAGTTCACAAAGAATTTAGAGGTTTGGTTCATGTATCAGATAGGTCTATTTTGTATACATCCATGTCAACTGCTTTTTACCCTTCCTCTTTGGGCTCTCCTGTGTAATTTCTATACTTATCAAGATATGAATGTTTATATAGAAACATGTATGCCTTTGAGATTGTTGTCATCGTCTATTTACTGTGATGGGGATCGATCTCTTAAAGTATATGCTTAAAAGAGGAACATGTACTTGGGCCTGACCAATGGGCCTATGACTCCTGCAATTGGCATCCAATGTCTTGAAACTATCCTACGTTGAATTTGGATGAATGGCAATTTCTTTCATGCCTTTTCATTAGGAAAAAACATAATTCTTTTATTATCTGAGGCAAATCTATAGTTTTGCAGATTAGGGGTATATTCTTAATCTACATTTTATTTAATGTCCAGGTTCCTTGTTTTGTTACACATTTTGGTAGTCTTTACTAGTTGGAGAATTGATTTTGTCCTTATTAGTTTAGGAAATCTTTATTGTATTTTGGATTTTGTGGAAAATTACTATGCTTCTGTATGATCTAGTTGTGTGTAATACAATTAGGCAAGTTTATTAGTAAAGAATTATCTGCAGAGTTTACTTTCTTTAGTCGCGAGTGGGTTTTATAAGTCAATTTATTAAGGGCAGGATATAGTGTATACTTTTCAGGTAATAATTTATTGGTCATATGTTCCCAGTGTGATTCCCTTTTTTGTCTTTTAGGTGAAATAGAGGGATTCTAAAGCAGTTAGGTTTTCTTGTTGATTTCCTATGGATTTTCTGCACTTCTAATATCTTAACCCTCCATACTTGATTATTTTATTCCCGTTTACAACCTTTAAACATCATTAATCCCAATCCTAACCCCTTTTCAACACTGGCAATATAAAACTACAAATCTGCCTTGTTACTGGTACCTGGTAATGTTCACAGCTCCAGGACTTCCCCAAAGCATTTGTTTTCCTTCACCAATTACCATCCCAAAACCCTACTCTTTTGTTCCTATTCAATACCGAAATACCCTATATTGTTATCACTCTGTCAGCCACAAACTCAAATATATTTAAGCCTAATAAAGCCTTTCTCTTCCTGCTCTAAATCAATTTTGTGTGCCCACTACTTTTTTGGCGAGTGTTTTTATCTTGACCTAATATTTCCCCCGTCTTTCATTTATTGGCTTCTTTCCCCTTTGTTCAACACACACGGGTGGCTCTGATATTCACTTCTGGACCTAGTTCGCACTTGTTTCGTGCACATTTGCCTTCTCTGGATGATTTCAATAAGAGCTTCATTTTCATTTATGTATTGCCCCTTGGGTTTAGTTTTATTGGAGCATGGTACTGCTAAATATAACTTGGAGATGGGGTCCACTAATGTAGATCAGACCATTATATGGATTTACTTCTGTTTACCAGTAATTAATCATGAGTTCTTGCTGCCTAGATTGCTCAACAATGAAACAATGTATTTCTGGAACCAACATGGAAACAGGTACATTTAATATGTTCTGCTACCATGTGTACCCATTTGTTTTATAACTGTGCTACTGGAAATTTTTATGCCATTTGTCAGTTATATAGGCTTTTTGTCAATTTCCTATGTATCGAATGGCGGTTTATTAATGGTAACTCCTCCTTTGTGACATTCTTTTTGCTCTTTTGAGTGGCTATTTGTGACTTGTGAGTTTCTCTGCTGATTGTGAGAATGGGGTTTAATGGGTAGATTATTTTAGCTCTTCAAGATTCTGGTTATGGTATGAAACTTGTTCTACTTAATTGCTAAAACTTAATTGCTTCTTTATGACATGAATGGCTTCTCAAAACTTCATTTATACTTGGCGAACTGCTCAGGTTGGAAAATTGTCTACTGGCGATTCTTTAGATATGTCCCCTCAGGATGAGCCATCAATCATTTCAAACGATGCAACGATTAAAGACATGGAGGTAACTTACCAATTATGTCTCCTATCTGTTGATCTCCTAAATTGAAGTCTGCCAAAATGGATAGTAGCATTCCTCCCTTGTCATGCTCAGAATATAGAGGACCCATAAATTTTCAACTATCCTTTTTTGTGGTCCAGCATTCAGTACAATCTATTATAGCCGGTTTTATTAGTTTTCAACTTCATAGGAATCAAATCTGCAATACTCCTATGATGTCCTATCTCACATCGGTAGGAGATAGAAATTAAACATGTTATATAATGAAACTTGTAGGCGGGCTACTACTAATAATTTGGGTTTAACCATTTTAGGACGCGCTGTTAGGCTTTTTATTCAAATTATTGGATTAGTGGTCCACTTGATCATTACAAATAATGTCGGAGCTAATTCTGGTTCCGATGTAGGGCTATGCCTTATGGCGGTGTAGATAGATGAGTAGAGACTCTAGAGAGGGACAAAAGTCCCGATGTTATATACTTTGTGCACGCTAATGGGCTGTTATGTGTCCGCTAATATGCTACTATCCACATTCCAACCAAAAGAATAACCTAGACCGTGTGACAAGAGTGTTGCTTATTTGAATGGACATTATGATAACCCATTCCACATCGGTGGAAGATAGAAATTATATCTAATATATAAAAAAGTTTATGAGTTATACTACTAATAACTTGGCTTATACATTTTGAACTGCATTGTTAGGTTCTTTATTCAAGTTATTGGGTCAGTAGTCCATTTGAGTCATTACATTAAGTGAATTTGTATTCTCATTATTAATATATTTAATATTAAATCTACTTTTGGTCTGGTTTGTTGCTCACTTCTATGATTCATTCTTAATCAACACTCTCTTTAATTTGATTTTAATAATTATTTAAGTTGTTTAAACTTGGCCCGACCAACCCTTCGCTCAACTAGCGAGACAAATCTTAATGCCTTTCATGAGCCTTTGCCCCCTCTTAACGACGAAATCTTAGTTCCACCTGTCTAAGCCCCATAGATTCTAAAGTATTTTTTCACAATTCTCACTTATTAAAGTTTAGTACTCCTGTTTTATAAGAACAACCACGGGGACTTCCAACGGTGCTAGCTGAACTAACCAGATGGGCCACCCAAAATTTTGATATTTAATATTAAATCTACTTTTGGTCTGGTTACTTGCTCACTTCTATGATTCATACTTAATCAATACGCTCTTTAATTTGATTTTAATAATTATTTAAGTGGTTTAAACTCGGCCCGACAAACTCTTCACTTAGCTAGCGAGACAAATCTTAGTGCCTTTCATATGATTCTGAAGTGTTTTTTCATAATTCTCACTTATTAAAGTTTAATACTCCTGTTTCATAAGAACAACCACATGAACTTCTAACAGTGATAGCTAAACTAACTAGATGGGCCGCCCAAAACCTAGATATTTAATATTAAATCTACTTTTGGCCTAGTTACTTGTTCACTTCTATGTTTCATAGTTAATCAATACTCTCTTTAATTTGATTTTAATGATTATTTAAGTTGTTTAAATTTGGCCCGACAAACCCTTCGCTCAAGTAGCAAGACAAGTCTCAGTGCCTTTCATACGAGCCTTTGCCCCCTCTTAACGGCAGAATCTTGGTTCAACCAGTCTAAGCCCCATAGATTCTCAAGTATTTTATCGCAATTCTCACTTAAAGTTTAATACTCCTACTTCATAAGAACAAACGTAAGAACTTCAAACAGTGATAGCTGAAACTAACGAGATGGGCCGCCCAAAACCTGGATAAACATGCACCATGTGATAAAACTTTATCATCTGCAAATTTAACATACACCATGTGATGACCACTTCCATGTTCATAAACTCCATACTTACTAAAGCAGAAACATTATGACTTAGTGCTGAACCTCAATGTAGGCCTACTATTATTGAAAATCCACTCAAGGGGGAGAAGCCAACAAAGCTTTCCCTTATAAATCGGTTACTTAGTTCTGTATCATTTCTGTCAAAACTTTACTGGATTTGTGTCGAGGGCATAAAATTATGGACACTATTGAGATTCCATAGCACAGTTGTAAGTCAGTGTTTGTTTCCACTCTTGCATTGCAATCAGCCTTTTTCTTGCACAAAACTTGTGTTTTGCAGGGAGCAGCTGTTGCTTATGTAGCAGATCTTTTGAAAGTCCCTGCAATATTTGTCAAAGCTATAACTGATATCGCGGACGGTGACAAACCAACTGCTGACGAATTCTTGCAGAATCTGGCAGTGGTGACGGCTGCACTTGACCAAGCAGTCACCGAAGTAGTTGATTTCATCAATGGGAAATGCCTCTCTGATCTTTGATGTATTTTTATATGCTACACCTCCTTCTGTTCACACGGGGGACGTGAATAGAATGGTTTGATGAACATTTTCCTATTAAATCTCATATGATTTAAAGTAATTTAAGATCAAAAAAATAAGAAGCATTAGTTCCCCGAGTATTTACGTGTTCAAAATGAATAGCCCAAAAGTTACTCTGACAAGAAAGACGCACGGAAAAGGCATGCCCAGCGCATTCAAAGTTCAAGAAAACATCAAAAAGCTTGAAATAACAGAAGTCCAATAAATGAAGCCACAATAAAATTGATCTGATTTCAGTGCAACCAAGTTTTTTCCCCTTTTTTTCTTTTGTATATAGACAACTGAAGTGGCCTGCATCTCCCCAGATTTACAATGTCCACTTGATTTCCAATGCCAGAAAGCTTATACGATCCGACACTGTAAATCTGCAGTTCTTGACGTGAACAGCACCATGATGATTAAGACCGGTTATAGGTCTCAGTGAGTAGATCTTCTATGCAAAAACAAGTTGTTCAAATTTTGTTTTAAGTGTCGGAAAAATTTACATTTGTTTTTTTTTTCTAAAAACAAATGTTTTTATCATTTATTTCATATTAAAACAAATGCAATATATTTATGTACTTGACAATATCTAATTAAATTTATCTTTTCTAAAAATAATCTACACGCCGAGATCTATAAAAACAAATGGTCTTGATCAATAGGACCCGTCGCGAGCATAAACAGCATGGTGCTATCCAGTGTCCATTTTTAAGAACTGGGAGCCAAACTCTATAAGATCTTCAGTTAGACCACTCCAGAAGGAAGACGTAGCACAAGCTGTCCTCCGAAAACACTGCAAAGAAGAAACATATATCTGTAAATTTTCTTATATAAAATAATAAATAAATAAATAAACATGCATTCAAGAAATACTTGGCTGTCATCTCCTCAACATGAAGATGAGGACCGAAAAGCTAATCTTGCATGATTGATAGATATACCAAATGATAAAAATCAAATTAAAAACACTAAATAATACTCTATTCAAACTTCAATCCCATTCAACAAGATGATAAATTGATAATATTTCGCTTGATAACTTATTTACTACAACAACCATTTATAAACATTATAATTAATTTTCACGTAGTGTCCAATTTAAACAAAGAAAAAAAAAACCTTTTTACCAAATCAACCCACTTCAAAAAAAAAAAAAAAAACTAACTTAAAAGTTAATTTACTAACAGCATCGTTTCAATCTAAACAAGTTTTTTGGCTTAAGAAAAAAAATTGGCTATTATGAGTATTTTCGTTTTTACCTTTTAACATAGTAGTAACAGAAATCTGCTAGTATGAAGGTCTGAACAATTTATGAGATGAGAACCATTGGAAGCCATAATCCATAACCCAGAGCTGTCAGAAGTTGGCCGCGACTGTCTAAAACCTGTTCAAAGGCAGTAGAAAATGACAAAAAGAAGAAAAAAACAAAGAAGAAGAAAAAAATCCAATGAAAACAAACCCTGAGGCCAAATCTGTCCAAAACCATGATAGCATAGCACATGATCACGCAATTTTTGGGACCCACAAACCCATATACTTGGGCTTCGTTTGGTGCAAGGCTTAAAGCCAGTCTTAGCCACTTGTCATGTTGCCTTATTGCCTTTTGTGGCTTAAAGCCACATTAAACAAAATCAGCTACAGCCTTTAATCTACAGAAAATATTTACCAAACCAAGTTTTTCTCTTTCTGGCTTAAAATGCCTTTAAGCAAAAAGCCCAGTACCAAATGAGGCCTTAGATTTACAAGAAGTGGAACATATTCCTCACTCAAAACAAATAGAGATGTTGAAAGACCACACATATCAAACCTGTATAACCCAATGAGCACAGCTCAGGAACCTTGCAACGCCCAATGCGAATACATAATAAGCCGTAAATGGTTCAACAATCTGAAAGTACAAAATAATAAGAGTCGTGTAGCCAAGCACTAATATCCGATCCACTTCAAAAGCGAGAAGGTTATCTCACGGGATTTTACCTTTGTGTTTTGCATGACACGCAACTTGGGTAATACAGAAACAGCTTCTACATATACACAGAATGCCCACAACATCCTTTCGATAATATGATGTGAACTTAATGAGGGATGGATTAACAAAGCCAACACAGCACATGGAACCACCTACAGCAAAATCAGATACAAGGTAACTTTTTCGGGGTAAATAGAAGTGACGCATTAGATCGTTATGATACTGGAAAAGATGAACAATAAGAAAGGAAAGGACAAGTAACTTGTACTCATTGATATAATATGAGGTACTCTCTAAAGTACTGACGGGGAATAATGTCTACATTGAAGCTAGTACAAGGCCAAAATCAACATGTTAAAGGGGGGCAAAAGTGATGGCTCAATGTAGTTCCAGATGGAGTGCCTACAAAACAAAATTATAAATGAACCAACACCTAATGCGTAACATTATAGCATTTTTGTTCCTAATTATCAGCACATTGTCCAAAGGATCTTGAAAGAAATAATTCAAATGCATGCTTGGTTGGAACAATAAACAAAAAGGATTGAGCCAAACATTTCAGTTTTCAAACAAAAGCAGCGGCATTAAAACGTAAATTACATAAATACAGGCACATAGATTCTGCACACATTCGAAGACATAAATTACAAAATGCAGGAGATGCTGAAGTTTAAGCAGTTAAAACCATAAAGGTAGTCTCTCTCAGTAACAACTCCTGCCTACCAAGATAATGATACCAATAACGAACACAAAATTAAGTACATGCAGAGGAAAGCACTTGGTTTTACCCCTTCGTACACAATAGTTATATCTTGGTTGGGAGAGCATTAATTAAAGAGCTGAAAACAACAACAAAAAATTACATAAGCCTTGTGATTCCTCATATCTTCTTACAACAACCCCCCCACCCCCCGGCCTTCCTGAAAGTTCAGGGCCATTGCTTAAAAAAAAAGAAGTATACATCCAAAAAAAAAAAAAAAGAGGAAGACTCACCACATAATATATTGCAAAGTTGTCTTTGTCCTGCATGTAACTTGACTATAGATTAAAACGGATCATATAAATAACCCAAAGGGTTGTAGCCAATGTGGATAAATCAAGCAACGTGTGCATATCATATTCCATGACAAAGCTGCAGCACAGCCTAACAGCTACAAACAGGGCTGTTAGTTCCTGCGATTTAAGCGAGAGTCCTGCAAATAATCAGAAAGTAAATAAAATTCAGTAAGAGTTGTTTGCAAACCATGTAACAATAACAAAATACAATGAAAGCATGTGGTGTACCCTACAATAAAGAAATAATGTGTGGCGTGAGGTAAACCGATAAACCCACAGAAATCAAACTAAAATCATAATTCACTAATTCGGGAGAAATAATAAATATCCTATGCAAGTAGAAGAAATCATCTCAAGCTACATAATTGTAGCTTCACATGAAGACTTCATCAAGTCATCTACGCTTCAATGAGTTTCAGTTTTTTCTTTTTTGACAAGTAAATTTGTTATTTTTTACTTGCAACATAATGATTCACAATTCCAGGAAAGGTTGAGAAATTTCAATTACCTTGAGGATTTTTACCAAAAGGATGCCATAAATTGCACAATAATTGCCCCTGGACTATGACAAACAAGCAATGGTACTTAGACTAATGACTACAAGTTACAAAATCAATATAACAAACTTCTTGTTAAAACTATACGTGGGCATGAAGAACATTTGATGACCAAAAATCATCTACAATGCAGCTTAACTCTCACACAGCACAAACTAAATATCATCCACAATGGAGCTTAACTCGCCCATACCCTTGATTGTTGGATATTGAGATAGAAATGAAAGTACGAATATATGCATGCACGCGCTAGAAAGAGGAAGACCCTAATAATCAATATATCTGCCAATACCAATAACCATGGAACATCATTTTGACAAAATGATGACCCAACAAATCATTAGAGGTCATTGACGTATAACGGATTTTCATAAAGGAGCGGCTTTCTTTGGCTCATTTGTGTAGAACTCCTCACCATCCCATATTTCAACGTCAAGCAAACAGGTAACCCCATAAATCTCTGCAAAAAGACAACTTATTATAAATGCCTCCAGCCGAGGATGTGGGCAACTATGCAAGTGGATGGAAAACTAATTAGGAAAATCAAGTTGAAAACTTGGTTATTTTAATTTCATACAGACACAAAACAGAGAAACCACATGTCTGGTAAGATTAAACTTACCATGTATGTATGTATGTATGTATGTATGTATATAAGGGTGTGAATGCCTTAAGGAAGGGAAAACTAAGCAGGCCTAAAGAAAACAGCTCCCAAAGTATCAAGCTGGGGTGGAGGGTCTTCAAGTTGAGGGAACACACATGGAGATTAGAGGATCCAAGATTTACCAGGATATCGGCACAAAGGTTTCCCTTTCTAAGGACATCGCTGAGACTATGCATACAAACGCTTTGCAGATAGGCGCATGGACAAATATTACTCTTCAATTTTTTAGAATGTAGTCGTAGTAGTCGGCCCAAAATGCCTCTTATAGTAAAACACTACTTCGGATGAATGGGGACCAGCCCAATACATGTCTAGAGAGTAGACATGCAAGACAAACTTTTTGAAGCAAGTCCTTAAGATCGTTGTGATGCCCAACATGACAAAAACCACACATAGTTATAAAGCAGGATGAGAGACTCTTAAATATTAGAAAATGAACAATCTAGAAATTAGAACAGGTATGAGCTGCATATCTTTACAAGGATAAAAAAATAATAAGGAAAAATAATCATAGGTTTTACATATCCAAAATAGGTACTCCTCAAATCCAACAATGCTTTCTTTTCGGTATGCCGAAATACCAAAAACTTGTATACAAGAGAAAATTGCCTCTTATAGGGGTATTTCATATGAGCGCCATGTTTATCCAGGCCATATAACAAAAGTTGGTTGCATCCAGATAAATCAAACCAAATGTCAGAACATTTATAACTCACTAAATTAAGTGTCTAAAGAGCATTTGATCTATCCTTTGAATTACTCAAAAGAATCAAACCTAATCTCGTTTGATCAAATAAAGCTTCCCACCCGAAGCTCGTTGTATGGCCCACAACTCAAAATGAGCATTGCAACCGGGACATTCCCCATGTTGCAGTTAAATATATCCTATAATGAATATATTTCTTTTTAATAAAATCTTATAATACCAATGTACATATTATATTA
>JAOTRH010000024.1:20867822-20894684 GCA_034768845.1 Heliamphora exappendiculata
ATAAATTAATAAATTAAATTTTATGTTTTTATTTTACTTATTTTTGTATTTAGTAATTTTTATTTTTTAATTAAAAAATTTTAAATAAAATTTTATAATTAAAAAAAATATAAATTAAAGAAAACATATGGTGTAAGTGTGAAAACAAATAAATCAAGAGTTGTAAGTGTGAAAATACTATTTTTTTGTCCAAAAGTTAACGAAAAATTAACTTTTGGACCAAAGTGTTACAAAAATTAAAAAGTAAGAGAGTGCAGTAATATTTCAGAAAATAGAATGGGTAACAGTGATATAACTCTTAAATAGAAAAAATGTAAGTATAATATTCCCTAAAATATAAGTAGAGATTAGATGTAAATATTGCCACATATTATTATCAACTAATAGAAAGAGCTCAAATGAAAGACAATGAAGACTACTTAGTCCCATGATAAATAAAGAAAAAATATAAAAATATAAAAAATTATAATTTGTTATTAGAGCAATATTATACACCAATTAACAATTGGGAGTGATCCAGTGGTGAGATGTTCCCTTCCCACACACTCACAGGGGTTCAAGTCCTCCTCCCCCTTTCCCAGACATAAGCCTCTTGTGTTATCAAATAAAAAAAAAAAAAAAAAAAAAAACAACAATTGGCACACCTCAAATTAGGAAAAATAAATCAACCCAACTTTACAAAATTACATTATATAAGTTAATCACATTTAATTTAAAACACTGCTTAACGATGCCCAATAACTTACGCATCACTAATCAGGTAATAAACAAGGTGAACCTCCGTTTTATTTAGAATTTTTTATTATTTTTGTTAAATGATACCAACTACCATCTAAGTAAGAAATGCCTAACATTGACTATTGACTGCTAAGTATGTAATTTTTTATATCTCTCTCATTTTTTGTAATAATGTTATGGTAATTATATTTTTTATTATTATTATTATTTATTTACAACATAATATGACACACCAACGTTCTTTGGTACAACTAGTCCCACACAACTCTTATTCATATGTAACCATTGTGGGCTAAACAAAATGTAAGTAAAAAATAGGATTATTCCTTCCACTCCCTCGAACTTGGGGAGCATAGCAGCACAGCACAGTACCATGCAGCTCAAGCTGTTTGATCTTAAATTAAATTGTTATGATTGAATTTGTTCGTTACCCAGAAATCGTCAAATTTGTTATTTTAAAAAAAAAAGCTAAGTTGATATTTGTTATGTTACGGATATATACTAAAAATTATATATTAAATTTTTTGTATTGTTTTTATTTATTAATAAAAATTATTTTTTCAGTTTAATGAGAATTTGTATATGCAATGTATGCATTTTATTATTTATTTAATATTGTGCATGAGTGTTTTTTATTTTATATTGTAGTTAATCTTGTGCATAGAGTTTAATTTACACACGAAAAATTAAATTATTAATTCTCGTAGAATATAAGTTTATGTCACAGTCTCAGATGAAATTGAAGACACTATCGATAGAGTTATAACACAGTATTTTAGTAGGTCGACCTTGATTATAGGGAGCGGTATAGTTTCGTCTACAGTTCTGGTTCATTGTTGTAGTACATTTTGTGTGTGTTGAAGAGAACTGCGTTGGGATAATTAATTTTATGCTAACTATATAAATTAATTTACACCTCATAATTATTATGAATACTTATGCTCTCAATTCCGAAATAAATATTAAACACGTATATATAATATTCGTTATTTTGATTAATTAAATAGTGCAATCTTTTACGAGTCTATAATTCTGATAAGTTGGATAACAATATTACTTATATGGTGGATATTAATTCTTAACGGAATCTACGTCTCGAATAGAAATTGATGATACATCTTTAAAGAAACTTATAAATTTTGATTATGTCAAACCTGCAGGTGGATTTTGTAACCCGACATATCAAATAAGCTAACCGAAAAGTTTTAAAGAATTATAAAAGATGGGAATCTGTAATCTTAACGTGATGAGAATAATAAGCATTTAATAATAAGAGTTCGAAAATTCAATTTTGAGAATAACATCGGGAGTGCAATTACAATTCTTTAATAGTATGATTTGTAATTTATATTTTTTAAAAATTGCTTATGGGTTGAATTGGATTTTCTTAATTACATTAGAAGTTTGTGTCTTATTTACTTCTTAGATTCCTTCTGTAACCTATATTTATGCCATTATAACACTGACCGCCAATACGCGATATCATTCAGTTTCTTAGTATTTCCACATATTGTGAGAACCATAGAAAAAGAGAAATAGCCATATAGAGTTTGAAGCACGAAGCATTAAAACTCATCATTTGTTCGTGTCTTCAGCATTTGGAAATATAGCAAAAAATATGAGTGAAAAAAAAAAAGATTACTGGTCATCTGTTATGTTGATATTTAGAATCAAGTTCAAGATTTAAAACGCGATCAAATCAGAGGGATCACGCAGATATAATCCATATTCCGCATTGTGGGTGTACTAGATTTTAGTTTTTGGAGTTCTTGAAAAATTAGGATTTTTTCTAGTCAGATTCCACATGGACGCTCCTTGTATCCTCCCAGACGGATCAGAGCAGTACAATTTTTTTGTTATTGTCTGTTCCTTATCCTACGCTTTGTTTGATTTGATTCATATGCACTATCATTATATTTTGAAATTCTGATCCCTTCATATAGCTATATGATTGAATAACATTTGTTTAATAATTTGATAAATATTAATTGGTCACACAACTACATATATCAAATCCAACTCTATTTTTCATGATTATAATAAATTTGACAAGCTTATAAACGAAGTTAATGATAAAAATATCTTGAAAAACTAAACATTTTGAGCCGCATAATGCCACATGCTCTCCAATTCCCTCTCCCCACAAGAAAACAATAATAAACCCAAAAAACAAAAAAGGTCATCCTAGGAATGTCAGGTCCTTGGTGTGTTTGCTTCCATCAAGGGTCTTCCGTCTTCACAATCTTTATTCTTTACCAAGACATTGCCTTGTGTTTTGCTGTTTGTCTTCACAATCTTTATTCTTTACCAAGACATTGGCATTGATCTTTATTCTTTACCAAGACATTGGCATTGTGTTTTGCTGTTTGTCATGCAGGAAGAAGCTAAGCATTCAGATTCCCATGTTGGCTTTGATATCATTACAATTTTTTTTCCTCTTTTTCTTTCTCTGTTTCTTTGGCCAATTGTTAGAAGATAATAATACTAATATCTTCAACTACACGAGTCTTTGAGGAGACTTAAACGCATGATCTTAACAACTGAGACAATGTTAGTCGTAGACCGTAGGTTACGTGTAACAGTAGAGTTATCGCTGTGTGATTTGGAGGTCACGAGTTCGAGACTTGAAAACAGTCTCTTACGAATGCAAAATAAGATTGCGAACTATAAACTCATCGTGGTCTGCTTCCTCATTGGATTTCGCATAAGTGGAAACTTAGTGTACCGAACTATCTTTTTTTTTTCTTTTTTTACCGTAGGTTAGGTGTCCCCACAATGTTAGCAACAAATTTAAATAGAGAAGTATGCATATCAAAATTAAAGAATTAAAATAATATTGTCTTTATTAGGAAGGGCATAATACAAACTAAATACCACAGACAACTTATTTGCCCAAGGAGTTTCTCAACTGAAATTGAAGGGACAAAGATGGAAGCTTCACCTTCTGTTCTTCTCAATGAGGACTCCAATTTCTTTTTCCGGCTGCTAGCTACGAAGGTTCAGCCACTTCTCTTCAAACCCAGAAGCCTAAGTTGAGAGCTGAAGTGTGCACAGGTGGATGCAAAGAAGATAATTAAAGACTAATGAAAACTAAAAAGTCCACGATGATGATCTTTTCATAAGGGGCTTTGCCTGTTTGTCTTCCTCGAGAGATACCATACCCAAATGGGACGGGTCTTCCAGCATCATTTTTGCCACCAAATAACCGGCAATGGACCAGGTTTGGGATTTACGAGCCTGCTTCCCGATGTATCGACCATGCTTCCCATCATAGTATTCAGGCCAGCTGTCTTTCAACAACCTGGTCTCGGCAAGTTCAATGGCGCGTCTTGCAATTTGGGGTCGTCCTGTCTTGATACATGCAGCCGTGAGGAGCCATAAAAGCACTGCAGCCACCACAATTAAACTTAGTAAACGTCACAAAAGTTCTATACAAGTAAACAAAACCTGATTGTATCCAGATTCAAGTGGTCAACATTTTCATGGATCTTCAATTCCAAATTATATCAAAATTTGGAGCATAGAGCAGATTTCTCAATTTCCGTCAACACAAGAGCTTCTATACATGGGGAAACAACAATCTCTACACCAAATTGAAGGAAACATGAATGAACAAGAAGGTTTCAATGCGTATCAAACTCGCATCATACTTGAAAAAAGAATTGCAAAAAATTAATCTTAAGCAGCATCTCAAGATTTAACCAACAAAATACAGTTCAGACTACAGAGATTATATACGAGAACACTGCATGCTATTTGCTTTTAAGCCTCAGGAGTGAGTACACTAAAATTTCCAGTTTCCCAGAAGGCTCATTACCGGTTTGATTCATGTCCCAAGATTTTCAGAAAGAGAACCTACAATGTAGAAGCATACCTGGCCAAGATCCTCCATTGTGGTAACTCCATCTGGTGTTTTTTGGATCACATCCAGTAATAATCCGCCATTCATGACTTTCTAGGGCTGGATAACAAACCTTAAGTGGCATTTCTCCAACCAATTCTTCCCATCGTGACTCTATTAGATCCATAATCGCAGTAGACTGTTCAGGAGTTGCCAATGACGATAAGATGGCAATGCAGTTTCCCAAGCTAAACCAACGGAAATCCATCTTTGAAGGACCAACATTACCAACAAAGAAACCACCGTGCATTGGCATAAAATCAAAGATCCATTCAGGGAGAGAATCAGGCATTATATTGAACTTGTTGACTGCAGTGTGAGAATATTCCTCTGTCTTATATCGATATATATCATTAAGCTGCTTCAAATCTAACCAAAAGTAACTTCTCATGTGATAACTCAAGGCATGAAGACGCTTAGCTATTCGCTCAACAAACTCCTTCCCCTCAGCATCTTGCTTTAGCAAAATCATAGCGCATCTCAATGCCATGAAGAAAAGTGCTTGAATTTCGATTGGGTAACCATAAACACCCTGAAAAACAAAATACATATTGATACAAACAAATTTAGAATAAACAAACGATAAGCAAAAAATTGGAAGTAGGGTTAATGTAACTGAATTAAATTGCCAAGTGCTTGCATATATGCAATAAATGCACTTTTTTAAAAGGATTAGACCAGCACTAATGTCCATTAAAGGATGCTGAATCAAAGGTATACTCTTGACTTTAATCGCTATAAAACCCAAGTTACCCAACGGATTACTTAACCTCCTGTTTTTAAGGTGTTATAATGTAAATCAAAAAACAAATTAGTGTCCTCTACAGTATAGACAGAATTTTCAGAAGCGCAAATACTTTCATTTATGCAAGATAGCCAATTATTCCATGAAAGCCCGGACTAATTGATATACCACAAATTACATGCATGAGCAGTTAGATAATAACTGTTGTTTTGTTCAAATAATAATTTGCAAGTTCTAGAATGCAAAATAGTATTTGGTTGATCACACCCTCTCCTATCCATAAACCAGCAGAGGCTCTCCTCCATCGAATGATTTGTATAATCTTTCCATGGGAACAAATCCCCAACTAACAACATGGTCATAAGTGGTTGATTAAATACTAGCTTTGATGCTTGTAGCCCATCAGTATTACTGCAACTAAGAACTTCATAAGACACAAGCAGCAGTTCCAAGCATGGTTTTAAAAATTAGGGAACTTTAATTTGAAAAAAAAGGTTGGATTCGGACTGGTGAATGAATTTTGAATTCATCAAACTAAAATAGACAAATGTTCAGCCCAAAAACCCAAATATTCTATGAAATTCGAAACATTTTATATTTGAAATTCAGAAAATAAATGGATGTTTAATTGAAAATTTGGCCGAATATCAGTAGAAACGTGGCAAATTTCATCAAATTTGATCAAGAATAATAATATCAAAAACCAATTTTTATATTTTTTGAACTTTGTCATGAAGTTGGAAATTCCGGGGAAAAAATCTAGATTCAGATAAAGATTCAATTTTTATAGTTTACTTGTTGTCAAGTATAGTTTACCGAATACCGGTTATTTATGAAATTGGAATTATTTTTGTGATGCTGCAAAGAATTCTATTTCTAGAAGATTCGAACTCAAGTCTAATTACTGGTTAAATAACCATTAGGCCATTGAGGTGTCCCCCCAGGGACAGGAAATCTGAAACTTACAACTTAAGAGATTTTACATTTAAAACCTCAAATCACTGCTACCTTCTCTGATCAAGTTTTACAAACCTACATAAATAGACACAGGAGTAGACTCCCAAGTGTATGCATCTCATTCTCAGCAGATCAGGTCAAGATTCAACTCCAGTAAATCAAATCCAGCCATATCAATTTCTCATAACTAGAACTTGCAAACCCAATCTATCTCCATTAGAGATAAATGACAGCTACTCCGAGCAACAAATGCGTATGGAAACGAATAATGTTAATGTTGCTTATACAGCTAGATCATAACATTGTAATTATTCTTTCACCTGACTTCAAAGAAAATGCCTCAGATCTGCATGGTCCGCTAAAAAGTTAGTGGTTGAAAATCTTTTAACATGTCAATATTCATCTCAATATTCTACATCAAAAGGCACTTACAAATAGTCCAACACTAGCTTGCAAGAGAAATACTGCCATCAAATAATTACACAGAGAAGTAACTGATAGAAACTTACCATTCTGCGATCAATCATAGAGCATCCATCAGCACAAAGAAGAGTTGGGAATGTGTCGAATCCTTCCGAGAGGCATAAGCTCATTATCAGGCGCATACCCTTCTGGCATTCAGGCCTTTCAGCTAAGGAAGAGTCTCCTGTAGACTTTGTGTATGCGCGAAGCAATATAATCCACCAAAATCCAGAATCAACAGGTGCCACTCTTCCTATTGCACTCTCACCAAAATCTGCCATTAAAGTTTCAGTATTCCTGACTGGATCATGGAGTACTTTAAAACTAGCTGGCATCACTCCTTCCCCTAGCTGGAATCGGTCAATCTTTTTCTCCCAAGATTGAAGACGAAGAGTCTTCAAAAGAAAATTCTTTACAATTTCTGGTTCCCCATTCATCAAAAAAGCCAATGCACTTGGAACAAAGTCTCGTACAAACACCTAACCAGACAGAAGTTAGAGATCAATATGTCAACTTGCCACCCCTAAAACTTTGTGTGTTGTTTTCCATAACACTAATAAACGCGTTTCAAGCATCAAAGTTAAGAGCTTCAAGAAATAGTAATTGGCAAGAAGGATGACTACGCAAACAGTTGATTTGCAGATGCAGTATATGGATTATGAAAGAATTCCCCAATAAAGAACTCATTTCAACATGATGCACCATCTGCTGGACTGGGCATTCCATTAATCAGGAGAATCAATCACAGGAGCCATGAAGATATTGCCATGGCCCCAGAGCATAGAAAGTTGGAAACCATATCAAATGCATGTATTCAGTGGTATAGATATCTGGTTTTTCTTCCTACATTTCATAATCAACCGAATGGTGCAGAAGGTAGTCGATGGAAACAAAAATAAACTTGGTAGTCCATGGAAACAAAAATAAACTATCTCAAAATATAAACACAACCATGATATGAATATTCCACCCCAATTATGGGCCAATCAGTGGTGGATTTAGGAATTCAACACAGTGGGAGAACAATTCCAAGCATGAGGAGAAGATCTTTTTTCACAATTAAGCACAATGATAATTTTTTTTTCACAATCAATAAATACAAAGTTTAAACAAACATTACGAAATACAAAAAAGTATAATGCATAATTTTACAAATGTGTCAAACTTGTACATTTACAGTAACTAAAACTATATTTTTACAATTGATCACAACAGGTTTTAATTGGAAAAAAGAAAAGGACTAACGAAGAGAGAAAATGCAGTTGAAAATCTTTTCAAAGTAGCACAAATAAAATAATAGAAGAGAAAATACAGAAATGTAAGTGTAGCAGAGGTAATTATACATTTTCAGTGGGGCACAAATATAAAAATATGAGAAATATAAAAGTTTTAGAAGTATTTTCACATTTTCAGTGGGGGCACAAATCCTAACAGCTGGTGCTATGTTGTCTCAGTCTCCGAATGATGTATGGAAAAATATTAGTGTAATAGTTGGATTTTAAGCTTTTCAATGCCGGCACATGTCCCACTGAGCCTTAATTGGCTCTGCCCATGGGCTGCCCAATGATGAGAAATTTCATGGTTCCACCTTCTAAGAAGTAATGCATGGATCATCATTTGTTTGTGGCTATGCTGCCATTTAGCAGTAAAAGATCAATAAAAAAGAACACACTGAATAAAGGACCTCTTCAGTTTCTCCTCACCATCACCAATTTAATCAAGATATCAAAATGTGCTGCTTGTTGTAAAAACAGAACAAACAAAATTCACAATAAAGCTAATAAAATTAAAAAGGCGTTTTGTCCCTTGCATTGTAGCAGAGAAATTTGGGAATTCACCTGGTCATAGTTAAGTTTTTCTTCAGAACTATCCAATGCTGCGATTGTCCCAACCGGTTTGCCACGAAAGTATACCAATGAACGCCTTAGAGCTTCCCACGCATCAGCCACCATTGGATGCGTCTCGAACCCATTTAGTGACTTTGGGGTATTAAATCCCGACCTTCTACCGGGTGAAAATACACCGTCAGGGGGGTCCATGAAACGGAAAGAATTGTCCACATTTTTAAAAGAGGGAAGAGGAGACAACCCAATGGACAATTCACTGAATGACCTTTCATCAAATGATCTCTTCCTCTCCATATTCAACGGCCTCGGCCTATCCAAGAATCTCGAGAAATCACACTCTGCCATCTCGGCTACAGTACATAGAGTGTCAGTGCTTCTTACATTACCATTTTGAGTCACATCCGCAGAGAGCGTAGACATTCCCTGATTTTTAAGTGTTGCAAGCAAGTAATTATTTGGGATTGATGGTATTCAAAGATCTCCAGTTCATTTAAGAATATTGTCGGTCATCAAGATATAGAATCTTTACACAAATAAAATAACACATTAAACAGCATTGCAACGACTATATTAAAACACAAGATAAAAGAGCTACAACCCGTACAAAGATATCGAGTGAGTCCTCTGTTTGGATGCTGAGAAACAGAAGGAAAACATATATGGGAAAAAAAAGTAAAGAAAAGTGAGATTAAACCCATAATCTCTGTTTCCCCATTGTTTCAGCCATCAATTTAATTAAACCTTAAGAACTCATCCACCAGATCACCAAACAATGAAACAACGAGATTCAAAAGATCAACATACAAAAAACAAAAAGAAAACACCCCAGATTG
Source organism: Heliamphora exappendiculata (assembly GCA_034768845.1). NCBI lineage: Eukaryota > Viridiplantae > Streptophyta > Magnoliopsida > Ericales > Sarraceniaceae > Heliamphora > Heliamphora exappendiculata. The sequence continues at coordinate 20,877,306 of JAOTRH010000024.1, forward strand.
GGCAATGTTGGAATCAGGACATGCAAGAATCAAAATCAATAAAAAGAATGTGATTTACAGAACCGTAATTCAGAACTTTACAAGTTGAACTTACTTTTCACCAGCTTTAACGGCGTGAATGGAAAAACAAATTAAAGAAACAACTCGGAAATGCTTAGAAAGCGAGTAGTTAACACCACATTATCATTTTCAGGTGGTTGGGGCAGATATCAACCGGGTGGGCAGGTAAAACTGGGTGAATGATTGGTAGAGGGGTGACCAGAAGGTGGATCGCATCAGAGGATTCGACCAGACATTACGTACATATATGTGTACATATATATACATATATACGCCCTAAAGGTGGAAGACAGAGATGATGATTGATGAGGATGATGATGAAGTTTGAGTTTTGGATCTATATGGGTTGGGCAAGCGTTTATTTTGTTGAGCAACTTTCCCATGCAAATAAGAGATCTTTATCACATGATTAGTTCCTAAAATAGCCTAATTATTTTTATATTATTGGTTTTTTTAAGCAATAAAAAGCTAGCGATTGAGACATACATGTATATATAAATGTGTAAATTATTGTGTGTATGTTCATGAATCGAAGTACTTAAAAAAAAAGTTTAAATATGGGGTGTTTAGGATGGTTAAAAGTAGTAGATTATAAAATGTAATTTGTAATAAAAATTATATCTTATAATTGAAATTAAAAAAAAATAATTAAAATTTATAATAAAAATTATAAGTGTTTAAAAAAATTATAATTTATAATTAAAATTAGTAACAGTACAAATTAGACCAAGATGCTTGGCCAAACACCCCATAATAGAATGAATTATTTTTGAATTGTCAGCAATTGTAAGTTTTAAATTAAGGCGCTGACTGGAAAATTTGGTTTTTTTTTTTTTTGGCTAAAAAAACTAAAAAATCAAGATTATTCGTTGGCAAAAAACTAAAAAAATTAAATCAAAATACAAACTTTTAAAATATTCTATTTAAACTCACACTACTTTTAAAATATAATAATATTTTTCATTCATAACTTATTTATTACCACTACCAACTACATATAATTGTTAATATCAAATATATAAATGGTAGAATTATTTATTTTGAATAAAATTAAAAAAACCTAATTTTTTACCTAAACTACCAACTTGAAGAAAACTAATTTAAAAACTATGTTACTAAACAATTTATTTTGAACTCAATTTAATTTTTAGCTACAAATATGAAAAAATAAAAAAAATAACTTTTAAGCTAATTGCTAATCGGGCCTAAGTAATAAAAGAAGAAGTTTAATGTGTATTTTATAAATGAATGGTTTTAATATAAATTGATTATTTAAGTTTAAATCGAATAACTTGTAAAATAAATATGTTTTGTATGTATCTATTAATGTACAAATAAATTAAGTTTTATATAAATAATAATAGCTTAACGTAACCTACAAAATAAGCCATTTGAATCATTTACTTCAAACTCATAAAAATTCAATCGGATCCTTGAAAGAGTAAATAATAATAGCTTAACTTAATTTTGATATAAGAGATAATCTCAATGGTTGGCCTGGTAATTAAGGTTTAGAATTTGAAGTTTTCTGTCTGTTTTAAATTTAAAACTTTTTAGATGTATTTGAATTTTTACAGTGTCTCTAAGATGATCATTAGTGTTCTTTTATTTTCTATTTTTTGTTCAATCCTTCACTTTTTAGATTTTAAATTTTTTATTTTTTCTATAAAACTAATAAAGAATTAAATTTGGTTAGAACAGATACATTTTTATCTTAAGAATAAACATTCAAGAAAATCAAATTAAACTAAAAACATTTATTTTAACAAATTTAATACTTCAAAATTATTATTTATCATAATATTAATAATTAATCCGACCTGATTGGCTGTTTCTATTCAAAATTTCAAACATGACCAAAGTATGTGGTGGTGAATGTCAACTCCTTTAAACAAAACATTTCATTCATAAGATATGAATCATCAATCATTATTGAATAATTTGGAGTGATAAGTGACTTGTGCTAATATGAGTGGGAAATGAATAAAAATAAAAAATTATTGAGTAATCTCGAAATATTATGTGTAATTATTTATATAATATTTATAATAAATAAATTTTTTTAATACATATTAAGTGAATTATTATTATTTTCTACCAATTCAACAAAAGTAGGTTACTATCATTTTATTCGAAGCATTTCTCATCACATAATTAAGCTTCATTTGGCAACCGGCTTTAAGTTGGTTTAAAATTAGGCTTTCGTATTTTTGCTTAAGTCCAAAAAACAAAAAAAATGTTTTATTTTTCAATTTAAAGGCTTTTAGTTTTTTTTTTTTATATATAATTTTTTTAAAATATCATAACTTTTATTATATAAATTTATTTTTTATAAAAATTATATTTTTAAAATGTACTCGTCAAAATCTATCAAACAAAATCTATATTGAATATAAAATTATCTCAAAATAAATTTTAAATAAATTATAATTTTAAATAAATTTTTTTATCTTTTAATTTAAAGTCACTTTAAATCTTTAGTTTAAAGTCACTTCATATATTTGCCAAACAAACTTTTAACATTTCAAACTTAAATAATTTTAAACAAAAAATAATAATTTAAAATCAAATTATGGAATAGAATTTTAAATAAAAATACAGCATAAATAATATGACATAATATTTCGAAGCTACCGATACAATGACCGTTCCGATATTAATTTTTATTAAATAAAAATTAATTTAAAATTAATTTGTATTTTAAATTTTAAATAAAAATACAATAACCGCCCCCCGACAACAATGACCGCCCCCGTAACTACAATAATGCGTGTTTTTTTGTTATTTGGCTGGATCCGCAAGGGATGCGTCCTCTTGTGCACGCGTGTGTTTCTCGGATTCTTGTAAAAATGCGCCGTTGCTTATATGTTTTTGTTTTCTTTCTGTTTTGAAATAAATTGATTAACTTTTGATTTTTTTTTTCAAAATAAAACTTACTTTTTTTTAAAAAAAAAAAACATAATAATATTTTTTTTTTAAGTTTTCAAAAAAAAAAAAAAAAAAAAAAATCACAAGAAACAAATACCATACCAAACTAAGGAATCAGGAAAAAAAATACCAAATCAAACTGAGCATTTGTTGTAATTAATTGGGAGTGGTTACATAAATTATTTAATATTTTTCTGTTCTGTCAAGTCTTGTATATTTAGTTAGTTTTAATAAATTTATATTTTTCTTAATACTACGTTTAATGTCAATTTAGGTCTCTTTTTCTTCCTAGTGTTTCAATTACTTACAAACTTGTTAATATTTTTACTACTGTATTAATTAATCTACATTATATGTGATTATAATATCTTAATTTATTTTTTTTAATTTATCCTCAATTGGTGCGATTTATACCATTTCACGAATTATTTCATTCCTATTTTTATATATTTTCTTGTTTTACCCCATATTTATTTTAGCATTCTTATTTCATTAATACTCATCTTATTTATGTGATATAAGATTGTGTTGAGATTTGAATATCAATCCCCGAACGCGAACATAAGTAAAAATTATTGCACATACCAAAGAAAATACGCAACAATATACGTGATTCGGCACAACCTGCCTACATTCATGAGTAAGAGAAATAATCAACTATAACTGTAGAATGTACAAATTCGAGATTAAAAATACCTAAAAATTCAACACCGACAACCCGAGCCCTGAAAAAAATTCTATTTTTTGTTCAAAAGTTATTCCCGTACTCCTAGTATTTTTTCATTTCTCCTTACATTTTTACTCATTGATTTATTCTCCACACAAATAACTAGAATTATAAAATTATATTTATAGACAAACTTTAAAACTCTAATTTCATATAATTACAAACCCTACATGTATTAGATTTTTTATGAATTCATGACTTCTACCCAACCTAAATACATGTAAATAAAATTTTAATTATACGGGTCCACAAAATATAAGACATGCACCCAACAGATTGCTGGTCTAATATATGTACAATTATTATTATTTTTTTAAAAAATTCTTATAGGTATATATTAATCACATAGAATGCAGAAAGCATTCTCTAATTTGAGTAAATCAATTTTAATTATATGAATTATATTATTTGTAATTTTTTTAGTACTTGTTAATAATCGAATTTATATAACGAGAATATTTATCATGTTCATAGAAATTGAAGTATTTTTTTAGCATGTTGTCAGTAAGCTATCTAACGCACAATTATCTTTCTTTTTCCAGGACTATGGCTGATTGTGAAAAATATAAGACTTTAAACACTATGCATGCAAAGTTGAAATCGATATAATATAGAACTGATGAACATTTTGTTTTTTAAATTAATTTTCAGAAAAGGTATATGCAACACTATTTTCAAAAAATAGCAACTGAAAAAACAATTTTATTACTTCTTTTTTGTTCTTTAGGCATATTATCCTCTCCTTTTTTATGGAGTATATATTAGATGGTGTTATACCCAGTGGCCATGTTACGTGGTCTTAAATCAAATTAATTTAATGTCATTATTAGCTACATGATCTTAAATCAAATTAATTTAATGTCATTATTAGCTACATGATCTTAAATAAAATTAATTGAATGTCATTATTACTTTGTCTTAAATCATATCAATTTAATGCCATTATTAGTTACATGTTCTTAAATAAAATTAATTGAGTGTCATTATTACGTTGTCTTAAATCAAATTAATACATATAAGAAACAACTTAATACAATGATGATACTATATGTCTTCTTTAAATAGAATATTCGAATAACTTTATAATTATTTTTTATTACATTTATAATCATATTCGAATAGTTGAGCTCGTCCCAAGTCATAAATAATACTGCATTATAATTGAGTTGAAGTTTTACTTTATAAAAGTAACTTAATTTGTGTTTGGTATTTTTAAAAAGTACAAAAGTTACTTTTTAAGCAAAAGTGTTTTTCATCTCTAAAAAGTTAATTTTTTTTCATTTTTTTCAAGAAAAAAATGTTATTAACATCTCATATCTTCTAACTATTTTTGAATGAAATGACTATAATACTTGATGAGTAGTGGGAGCATCCCAGCCATTTCATCTAAACCCGAATAACCAAAGTTGGGAAATTCTGCTCAGCTGGATGGCAAGCCTAGGATGGCTACATCGATGGAAAAAAGTAGAACAACTGATCAAGATGGAGAACGGAAGCAACTCCCTCAATCAATGCCACCCAAGGTAAAAATAAAACGCTCGATCAGCTTAGCGCATGACTAGGACGCGCTAGAACTGAAAGTTGAATATCTATTCATGTCATACCATTGTAACCGTTTTAGTACGGGAGATCACGCCACGTGTTCAAAAGGTGCTGCATTGAGAACTAACGACAAAAAATACGAGTACGTTCTCTCTCTCTCTCTCTCTCACACACACACTAATTTGATTTTCTCTTTCTTGTTTCCTACTTTACTGGATTATTAACTTGATCATTGAAAGGGGTTTCGCCGAAGACATTTCGGCATCCTTCTAACGTTGCTTTATCTTCTCAGGCCAAGCTAAAACTCGGAGATCAGTTCGAAGAAAGGACACCATTAATACTCTTAATTAAAAAATTAATTTTATTTTTAAAAATTTAAAACTAATGTCCATATTCTAAACACTGTAAGTAGCAAAAAAATAGAGATGTATTAAATATTTTAACAATAATTTAGAATTAAAAAAAAACTATCTGAAGCAAACTATCCGAAACAATTTTATTTTTTTCTCTCTTAAAAAAAAAAACTAAACATTTTAAAAGCTAAGCTTTTTTAATATTTCAAACAAGAGCTTAATTAAGTGTGCAAAAATTGTTCATCTCACCCTATCCTATATGAGACTTTCTATTAATTAATAGTTAAAAAATAACAATATCATAGCCATAGGAGTGGGTATCTCTACTACCGGTAAAAAGATATCGGGTGTGAATCTACAGGTCGATCTATCTATCCATATAAATAGATGCATGATCCAGCATACCCATTTGTGAAGTAAAAAAAATTCTATTACCCTCGTATGAATAAAGTAGTAAAAAATTGAGTATAATAATAAGTTATATAGAGTCAATGTATTCATGGGAAAATCCCTCCATGATGGAGTTTATTACAATTTTTTGGCTGATAGAGGGATCAAATGGTATAGTTTATTTGTTGGTAGCTTGGAGGATTAAAAGCATGGAACATAAATATTTATTTCTTATACAGTCGGGTCTTGTTGGAATGGTTGGCCTCAGTCCAAGCTCACGGGCTCTCACAAAGCCCACAAGCCCATGTCATGTTAATAAGCCCATTGGTCGTCCAACCCAAAGGGGCTAGGATGGGCTGGCGAGCCCATAAAACAATTTACATCCTCAGCTCCCATTGCCGCTCACCAAGCCCATGGTCATGTTCAATAAGCCCACTGGTGAAGTCCAACCCAATGGAGCCAGGATGAGCTAGCAAGATGGGCTTGTTAGCCCATATAACTAAGTTACATTTAAGTGTCATCTTTTTATCTATTAACGCGTTACTCGGCAAAAGCTTGATACTCGAACGGACTAAGTAAGTCCAAATAATATTTGGGTCAGGCCTAAATATGTTTGTTGAAGTTCAATTTACTCTCAACAACCCAATTTGAAAAGGTCTATCACCAACTTGTCCACTGTCCAATAGCCCAATTTGAAAAGGTCTGTCACCATCTTGCCCACTGTCCGCTCATTTAATCCACCGCCAAACTTGACGTGAAAACATTATTACACAATTGTAAATACATTGATGAATTTGCCTAGACTATAAGACTATAACTATTATAATGCTAGTGGTTTTAAAATAGCAAGGATGCCTATCTAAAATATAAGCCTATAGTTGTGTTTCACTTTTGCCTTTATAAAAAACATAAAACTCAATGCCCATCTTTTTTTGGGGTCAAATTTCAGCTTATAATGCTTCTTTCTCGCTAATGCCTAAGACTTACACTGTCAAGGAAAATGATAGGCTATTATCGTGTTGTTCTTCCATTTCTTTTATTTTCCCAAGTTGGGTGGAGTTTTAATTTACTAATGGCCTAAAATGTATAACATTTTCTTCTGCTATTATTTGTGTATTTATTTGTCCCTTTTTTTTTTCTCTTTGTATACCCTCATCTCTTCAACCCCATATTCCTAATCTCTCTAAACTCTAGTCTAGCTTCCAGTGTCGCATTAGTAGAAATGTACACAGACCGAATTGATCTAGTTATTAACAAATTTGATAACTGAACTGTGACTAACGATTTTATAAATTTTGAAACTAACCCAGACTGTTAGACATAAAAAATCAATCCAGAACTAAATCGTTATAATTAATAATGTAATACAATAAATTTCACAATCATCTAAAAAATACAAATCTTTAGATAGATGTGACATATAATATAGGGAAGTTAAATCTATTTGAAGTTGCATAAAAAATAAAATATATAGTTAGAAACTTGCAAAAAAGTCATCTCATTATTATAAATTTGTGAAAAGTTTAATAGTAAATATTATATATATATATATGTATCATATATTTATATAGTATTAATTATTATGGAGTTATATGTAGAATATTATATATATATATATATATATAATTATAAATTTAGAATAATTATTATATAACATATTTTAAATGGTTCAATTCTAAACTAGAACTATAAAACTAAAACAAAGAATTGAACCATATTATAAGGTTTCCCTTTTTACGATAAACTAAAACAACCGATCCATCGAATTGGATTAGTATTGCAGATTATTAGATTTTTATTGAACAACCCTATGAATTAGCAAGAGCCTAAGAGGAGGAGGGTAAGTGAAATAGTAATTGATGATGCCCAAAAGTCAAAAGCATGTCATTAGTTCGACCGCTAGGTCATTTGGGATGAGTCCACCAGGTGGGACTTGGATTAATCATTTTGGCTCACATCCAATCCACCTCACCCGTCAAAAAATCATGTTGGGCAAAATTCGTGGATGAGCTTGAGTACTAACTATGCAGGTTGAGCTAACTCAAACGCGTTGATGACGCTTAGTTACATCCCTAGCTCCCATTGGCTCTCACCAAGCCCACAAGCCCATGGTCATGTTCAATAAGCCCATTGGTCAAGGCTGGCTAGCCCATAAAACTAATTTACATCCCTAGCTATGAGACATAATGAAAAGTTATGTTTACCATATTTTTTATTGCCCTTGGCAATATGGTTGCCTTATTTCTTTTGTTTTTTCAATTGGCACCTAACCTCCTTTATTTAGAAAATAGAGATGAATTTTCTTATTTCATAATCCATCTAAATTATTCCATTTTGACTTCATCAACTCAATAAAATGATTTTTTTTTCAATTGTATAATCTTACAAAAACTAAATATATAAATCTTATTATGTAGTTAAATACATATATAGAAGTTACTAAAATTTTATACAATTAAATTTATATTGGGATAAGTTACCATATAACAAAGGTAAAGGGAATATAAAACATTATCATTAATGAAAAGTAAAAGTCTCGTTATAATATTGTTAGGAAAATTTCGAGCTCCATATCGTTCTTTCGTATTTTACAAATATATGACAAAATATTAATACTATATTTTTTTTTATATTTTAACACTTGATTTTTTGAAAGTTAAATTATATAGATTGCAGTAAAAATGGTACAACAAAAACAATACAGAAACTAAAAAAAGCTGCAAGTTGCTTTAGACCGCTCGATCGATCGTGGATGCGGATCAACTTTTATAACAGCTAAAGTTTTTATGTTATGTAGAGGCTATATATATATATACACACACAAGTTGCAAGAGTTTTAAGATTATGTGACCTAAATAGATTAGAAATACTCTTTAGCCACCAAAGTAGACTGTCTATTGACTGAAAAACTCTCAAGCATAGCAAGAGCTATTTTGAAGAAGATAATATAGAGTTTTTATATTCAACTCGTTTAATGAATATCGTCAAATAACTAAACTTTTAACATTCTATTTAAGTTCGTGGAGTCTCTTATATAGATTCTCAAGAGTTTAAAGTTCAGTGGTAGATTTCGTCAATAACAAAGTCCGATGGTAGATTCTAACAGCGATCGAGCACGATTTAATGTACTTGGATTCGACAAAAATAGATTTCCTATCATAGGTTGTTGATTCAAAACAGGAGTTTGTAAGATTTTTTTCGTAACTAAAATTCTTTATAGTGTTTGATTATCCTTGACCTGAATTCGTCCTATGATTTTTATTCGATTTGGGATTTTTTACATAAAAATCATCGTATCTCGTGTGATTGTTTATTTTTTGTTTGTGAACTTGTTTATTATTATTTATTTGTTTTTCGGTATTTGAGTTTTAAAAAAAAATTAATTAGTACAAATTAATCTATAAATGGAATTTTTTTAATATATTTACTCCCCAAAAGTTCTAGATAGATTGATATAAATATAAATATAGATCTCTCGGACATGGTGTGATGACAAGCATCAATTATCTTAGAATTGTGGCGCAAGTTCGAATTATTCTAAGAAAAATACAAACGATACGTAATAATACATAAAAAAAAATTACAGAGATTGAACTACTCAAATCATCAAAATAAAATTCTTAGATATTTTTAAAATACGGTATAACGTGTTTTTGACAAATAAAAAAATTAGTACAATACACCCACTAATTCTTTAGATCTCTCAGTTGACAAAAATATGTTAATATTATCCCATTCTGAATATTTTTAATAATCTAAAAATAGTTCTGTTGAACTATTCAATTTAAACGTGATATGACTCGCTTTATTTATCATAATTATTGTTACAAATTCTAGCACGTAATGATGCTAGTTGGTGATTTAAGGAAGCATTATTGTTGTTTTTTTCTGTAGTCATCATATCCGTTAGGGTGGAGGGAAAGCTGCTGTGAGTTGAGCTTAAAGGTGTTTTATTTAAGATTTTAAAATTTAATTAAAATTGTTTATCATATTAAAATTATTAAGTAAGTAATTCTTGTAAAAAATTAGGTTAATCGAACATAATTATTTATATGATAAGAGTATGTTTATTTTGAAAACATTAATTAACTAATAATATTTTGAGAATAAATTGTTAAATAAATATATTCGGGTCGTATAACTAATAATGTTCAATCAACCTGATGTTTTACCGGGATTACTTGCTCGACGATTTCAACATAATAAATTTCGATTAAATTTTATAATTCTAAATAAAATACTTTTTAAGCTCACAACAAATCCTGCTTAAACTACTTGCAGTAGGAATTTCACAACAGAAATTCCAAACTATATCCATTAGAGTGATCTTTATAAGGTTTACATTTGCTTTGAAAGTTAATTAGTAGGTGTGACATTTAGTGGTACCTTTCAAAAGAATAATTGTTATTATTAAATATTCTTGAACAAGATTATAAACTTGCAATACATTGTTTTTTTTTTTTTGGGTGGAACTTATAAGTATGGTGAAAGATTTTTATGGCACAAAGTGGATTATAGACTGTGATAATTTAATTCAAATAATGCCACCTTTTAATATTGAATTTATGGAGGAAAACGAAAGGCAAAAAAGGTGAAAGAAGACAAAATTTATTAATTTATTTTCTATTGAAATAGAAATGAGAAGAAAATATATAGTTATTTGATAGAGAATTCATTTGTGCATGGATATTTATTTTCTATTTGTTCTTATCCCTACAAAGAAAACAAGGTCTATATTATTCGTGGGGTTTTGATAAGGGGTCCCAAATATACGAATATTAAAAGAATTAATTGTTGTTACTGAAATTATAACTTTTAGTTTGTAGTTCAGAAAAAAAAAAAATCCCAATAAGTGTGCTAATAGTTTTTGCTTATAACTTTTTTTTTTATTCAACAAATTCAAAATTTACCGTTTTAATTCATAAGTTTATACCTTTAATTAACATTTTCAACTTCTACTTAAAGTTATAACTATATATTTTTAGATATTGCTAGGCAAGTCTCTTATTCGCTTATTCTTTCGATTGTAACCTATTTGGCAACTCGTGACTTCACTCTTAATTCTAATATAATGCATTTGGTTGTGGTAGTTTGTTTTATGAATATGACAGAATTTCAGTGAAGAAAACGTGTAACAGCATCATTGAAAAGAAAGTGCAACTGTAGGATTGCAATTTACTGCAAGGTTATGGACTATTTAATCGGTCTTTTTCGTAAATCAATTTTAATCACTCACCCATTAGGGTTATGTAGTAGCTGGGTGTTTTTAGTGAGATTAGGCAGTATTATCTCTGTGGTGACTGTGGGCTAAACAGGCTGCCATTTTTGGAGTTTTTGACTTGAAGATATTCGATTTAACAATTATATGAAATTTTAGAAGCTTTACGACAATTGTTCAGGCAACTTCACGAGGCAACTTCATTATCAATATATTCGTGACTTGAGTGGACTCTCAAGTGGTGAAGATCATTGGTAGATTCTGATGGCAACAAGCACAAATTTGGACGAAAAATTGGCAAAAAAAAGGTTATAGGATAGAATTGTAGATTCAATTGGCACTGTAGGGATTTTTTTATAACTAAACTTGAACTTATAGTGTTTGTTTGTCGAATTTAGATAAATTTTGTGGTTTTTATCCTATTGAAATTTTTCAGATGAAAATTTACCTGACTCTTCTGTGTGATTACTTGTAATTTGGCTTTTGTTATTCTTGGTTTAATTCATTCGTACAAGTCAACTAAAATTTTGTATTTAAAAAAAAATTATTTTTCAACTATAATTTACAAAAGTTTATTCTTTCAACTACAAGAAACACGGGACAACTTAAATAACAGTTTTTTTATAATAAAATATTACATTTTAAAAGAAACAATATTTACAAGGATTTAAAAAAGGCACATTTTTGAGAAATCAGGTGCTCCTGATAAACACCCAACACAACTCATGCATAGTGTGGAATAGGTTTTTCATATGATTTTTTTTTTTACTTTTAGTGAAATTTTTATTTTAATTTAAATAATGGTACTTTTTAAATTTATCTCAATAATGAGAAATTAAAAAAGTAAAAAAGATTGACGAATAAATGAAAAAGTTCAAATAAAACCAAAAAAATCACTTTAAGACTTTTGTATGACTTTTTATTTATTTATTTTCGGAAGTGTTTGAAAAAATTACTATTAGTAGTTTTTAATTTTTTATTACTAATTTTATCTATGAGTTATAATTTTTTTTAAACACTCATAACTTCTGTTACAAATTATAACTATTTTTTTTTCTATTTCACTACCAGTTATAATTTTTATCAAATATTCACAACTTCTGTTATAAGTTATAATTTATAAGCTATTAATTTCAATAATGTTCAATACTGTCTTTAGAAGTGTTTTTTTAAATTTTAGCTAAAATAATTATATTTTTAGATTTATTTTATCTTGACAATCCGAACAAAATGAAAAACTTGAGACCAAAAAAAAAAAAAGAAAGAAAAAAACAAGAGACTAACCCAAACAGTGGCTCAATTCAATGACAGTGACATACCAAACCCTGCCAACCAGAAAGGGGACCGTCGCTTTTTAAAGTCGTCGTTTAGGTTACGCTACTCTCTATTTTCTCCTTTTATTTTCTTTTACTTTAGGTAAGTGCGGTTCACTTTAATTAAATTTTGATAATCTAAATTATTTTTTATATATTTTTTAATGTGTTGATAATTAATACAAAAAATTAAATTTAATATCAATAAATATTTGGACAAATTAAAACATAACGTAAATAAATAATAATACTTATTTTTAAAAATAAATTTAATTTAGCCAAAAGCTTAATAATATCCAATAAATTTAAATTTTTATATAAATAATTTAAACATTGAGGACTTTAAAATAAATAATTTTAATCATCTAAATATGACCAAGTTAAATTACACTGATTTAAAATAAATGAAAATTGAGATGAGAGAAAAAGAAAGTAACTATCGCCTTTTAGGTGGAGGGTCGGTTTCGTAGTTGTTTTCATAATTTCAACAATTATATTTTTTTGAGATTTATTAAATAATAATTTATATAAAATAAGTCGGTCGAATAGTATTACTGTGAATATATTATATTTGTTTAGATATAAAATAAAATGTAAATATGACTTTAAAAAATAATTAAACAAAGTTAGGTCATTTTCTTATTGATATTTAGTTATTTTAATTTTTTTTAAATGTTAAGTGATCAATTAACCTAAAAACTTATGCAATTAGAAAATATATTGAACAATATATATTAAGTTATTTAATATTTTTTCTTACGTGTAATTCTGTTTTACAAAGAGACAAACAAACTGAACATGTGCACTAATACACATAGTGCACAATAACAAATATAATAAAAAAAATATCACGAGAATTTAAGATCTCGTAGAACTCAAATTCTGATACTATGTTAAGTCACAAATCATCTTCAAAATTTAAATTGTTAAAAAGTAAATCCAACAATACAAATTAAATTGTCCAATTAATACTAAAAAAATTAATTTACCAAACATTGAAAATAACAGAAAATTAGTGAACAATTCAATTTATAAACCGTTTACTGTTTTTCTTCTAGCATAAGATTTTTTAACGAGTAAGGTCCATTCTCATAAAAATTTTAAAACGCAATGTCCTTTTAAAAATAAAAATACCCTAAAATAGATAAATTTATTTGTAAATTTTCAAAATATGCATAAAGAACACATATATATTTGTCTGTCTTTTATTAAAAACACATGTAAAAAATACAGATAAATTTATCTGTCTTATTGAAAACACGTATAAAGAATATAGATAAATTTATTTGTATTTTTTCAAAACATGTATAAAGAATACAGATAAATTTATCTGTTTATATTATTTATATTTATATACAAATAGATAAATTTATTTGTTAGGTATAAATATGTAGACAAATAAGTTTATCTGTTTGTTATGTAAAACAGATAAATTTATTTATTTTTAGTGTATTTTTGAGAAAAATTACGAAATTAGACTTATGCGTTAAAATTTTTGTTAATAAATTTTACCCATTAAAATTTATTTTTTTAATTTTTAAATAAAATTTCTTAAAAATAAATAGTTTGAATCATAAAAATACTAATTAATGACCTATATTTGAAAACCCTATTTAACATAATATAATGACAACGACCTATCAATAATATAATAGTGCAACGATAATAATGAAAGGAGAGAGAAGACCAAAATTCTGGCATATTATTAAATATTTTTAAAATATTATATAAATAATATTACAAAATATTTTTAATAAATAAATAATTATAACTTATATATTATAAATTATTTTTTATCTCTTAATCATCTAATAAAATTAAATTATTATATACTTATTATAAAATTTATTATTATTATATTAAATAAAAATATCACGTAAACTCAAACGCATAGGATCACTGAATAATTACTCCAAAATCCATGAACAAGCATTTTTAAGGTCGGCTAGACTTTCTTTTCAAGTTAGTTGGTGGTGTCATCAACTTTCACAAGTGTCATGATCATATTAAATTATTTTGTATAAAAAAATTATAATAAATATTCTGTGGCAGAACGTAAAAGTAATTCAGATAATGATATATTTGGAATTTAAGTTCATAAAAAAATGGAAAAACAGAGTAAAACAATAAGGCAAAGAACATCAAATTATTTATTTTTAATGAATTAAATATATATATATATATATATATATTTGTTTTTTCTATGTGATTATTCATCAAAACAAATATTCTTTCGAATATCAATTTTTTTGTCAAAACATAACTACATTAGAATATAACTTTTAAAATTATCTCGAGATTGAACAACTGAATATACAGAATTATACACATAATATCACTTTCTACCGTTTTACTTGCTCTCAATAAATCTAAAATTCTAATGAAATCACATTAGTATAACTTTCCTCAATGAATTCAAAATAAAAAAGTCCAACAAAATAAGAAACCTTAGAAAGAAGAAAACTAGGAAAAATGCTAACAATAGCTGAGTTAACAATGATTAAGCAAACTGTGATCGCTAAAATTTTATTGTTTATTTCTAATTCCAGCAACTCTAACCTTTGTGTATTACTATATAACTATCGTTTTTAAAAAATAATAAACTCTTATCTATCAAAATTAAACAGAGTTTATTATGACCCACGGTCTAGCCGACAGTGCTTAGCACATAAAAAAGTGAGCATATGATGCAGAGAGTTCTGATCATTGATCACAACCATTTGTTGAGAAATCAGCGGCTCATAAACACCAAAACACAACCTAATTTAATAACCGATGACCTACCAGATCAGAGAATAGAGATCTCATTTTTAGCTATAAAATGGTCCTCTTTGAAACTGTCCAAACCCATGCAAATTCCAACCACAGAAAAAGTGAGCAGAAAAAAGAAAAAAAAAAAGAGAGAGGAGAATTTGTGATGGGATATGGAAGATGCAGAAGCCCCTGCATTCCCCCAACCCCTCAGCCATTTCCAGTTCTGCTGATTTTAGCAGTGCCCCTCATCTTGCTAGCCATTCAATGGCAATTGTCCGCGGAACCGGAAGATGAACCGGAGGATAACATTTTGGGTAGTTTGGTACTTTTGGCTGCCCCGGTCGTTGTGTTGCTGCTCGTCCGGTGGTTGTCGAGTCGAGAAAGGCCGCGGTGCTTCCAGTGTTGTGGGGCTTGCTGCCACTAGTGCTAGGGGAAAGCTAGCCGATGCCGCCGCCGCCGCCCGGACGGCCTCGATCTCGCCGTTGCTTGCCGTTGTGGCATGAGCGTACCCACCATACTTGTAAGAGTACAATAATTCATGCGATGTAAAAATGCTGTGTCACTTTTGTTTGAACAATGTCAGTCTAAATGAAAGTGTATTAAATAATTGATCATGATATTTGGTTAGATTATTAAGATTAGGTTGTAATATTATTGTGCAAAAGTGTTGTGCATTTATATGTTTTTAATGATGGTTTCAATCGCAAAACAGTAAAAATTGCAAACAATCACATGTAAATGTAATAGACCATAATATATACCCACAATTGAGGGCACAGTCTAAGATATTTTTATGATTTAAATTGTTTATTCTCTATTATTTTTAAAATTAATTATTTTTATAAAAATAAATAAATTCAATCGCATATTAATAGTCACGTTATAGTTATATTTGATGGGATATAAGAAATTAGGTATTGACCGAAGACTTATCCAGCATGAGCAAGAATAAATTTGGTCGGCTAGTAGTGAAAATATGTTGTAGGTCGATCAGGTAGCTAATGAGAGTAGGTATTTAGCTCCACTGGTCAAGTTTGGCGAGTATCGTATATAGCGCGTACGTTGCGTGTAATTATGATAATAAGAAATCTACAATACAATGGCCATAACGATTCGCACATAGACTATCAACAAGATATCTTTTGAATCTGTTAAAAAAGTAACCCAACAACCGAGGTAAGATTTTCTAAAACTTTTCTAACTAATTTTTTTTAATGGTTTTAACTTGTACGAAAGAGAAACTAACTTGATTGTTGGAGAGATATCACTGGAAAAACCTCTAACGCCCTTTTTAATTGTTTATTTATTATTTTTAAAAATTTTAAAAGCTTGGGAGGATCGTTCCAAGAATGAGCATCATCAATAGTCATCTAGTTTTTCTTAATAAAATTATATTTTTTATTTAATTATTTTTTAAATACAAATATATTTTGATATTGTGATTAACCATATCATATCAATTTACATTTTATATAGATAAATACTCAATGAATTTTACAAGATGAAGGATTTCAATGATTAAAATATGTCGGAGGCCGATCGAGAAGGAATGTGTATGGGATACCGAATATTTTTTCAATCGACTTTAATTTAAGAACTAGATGTCATATTTTTTTCTCCAGAATGTGAGACTTCTAATTGTTATGTTATTTTAAAGTATTTCTCTATGAATTTCTAAAATAAAAATTTTAAATTAATATCCAAATTATTAAAATTTTAAAATCCATACCAATCTGGTTAAAAAAAATACAAAGTCCTAATCTTAGCAACTGAAATCACAATAAATCAAAATCCATAGTTTTTATACAACAAGAATATTCAAGACATAAATTACATATATCAAAACTAAAATCCTATAACATGATCGAGCTTTCTTTTAAAAAATGATATTTTAAGGTCCCAATTGTAAATTTTTTGTTTAAATATTGAAACCATAGGTACTATTAAAATTCAAGAGGGGCATTAAATATAATTATTTAAGGTTGTATATAAAATACTTTACAATTTGTATATGTAATAGTGTTGGGAGAATTTCTAACGCCGACATAAAATACATGCTCGGGGATCCAGAAAATACATCTTTATTAAACTTTC
>JAOTRH010000024.1:20907524-20921687 GCA_034768845.1 Heliamphora exappendiculata
TAATTTAATTTTTAAATTAAGAGCCGTTATAATTTTAAAATTAAGTGATGAAAGAAAGTTTGATGAGTATTTTGAAAATATAAAAGATAACTAAAGATAACTTTTACAATAATAAATTCATGTAGTTTCATTTTAAGGAGAGCACTAAGGTGTTGGTTGATAATTTTGATTTTTAAATTTTTTAGCTAAAAAAGTTAAGAAGTTAAAATTGCGTGTCTGATAAAAAAAGATTTTAAAAAATTAAATTAAAATACAAATTTATATAATATTTTATTTAAATTTTAACTACTCTTAAAATATAATAATACTATTCGTAAATAACTTATTTACTATTATTACTACCAACCATATATAATTGTTAATATAAAATATATAAAATGATAAAATTATTAATTTTAAAAAATAAAAAATCTAATTTTTTACCCAAATAATAAATTTTTAAAAATATAACTTAAAACCTAAGTTATCAAACAACCTATTTAAACTTAATTTAGCTTTTTGATTAAAAATACAAAAAAAAATTTAAATTTTAAATTAGTGCTCTTCTATTATATATTAGTGTATATTATCTTTATTCTATTAACGACGGCAATGGAGCCTGGCGGTAACGGAAAAGTTCTTTTATTTTCATTTTATATTTGTTTAGGATAAAGATGAAAAAAAATATTTAAAAAAATAAAACAGGGTGAAAGTATTTTGGAGATTTTAAGTTTTAAGAAACTTATACTAACAAAAGTTATAGGTTATATAATAATTTTAAAATTAATAATTAATAAATTAATAGGACTAAAAATAAGAAAATTAAAAATTTGAGACGAGATAAATATACTTTTTTTATGTTCTAGACTTGGTAGGAGAGAAATAATTTTTTTCTTTCTTACTTATTCAAATGAGATGAAGAAAAATATATTAGCCACGCTTGGGTAAATGGCTTATTGGTTTGTTTAGTTTATAAGGTAAAAAATAAGTCACGTTGTTTGGTGGGAATAAATAAATCAAAAATAAGCAAATAAGCCAACAAGCTAAATAAGTCAAAAATAAGCTAAATAAAATGACTTATTTAAATAAATAAGCCAAAATAAGTCAAATTTTACCTAAACAAAGTAATTTATTTAATAAAAAAATTAATAAGCAAATAAGCCACTAATCACCCAAATAAAGTGATTTATTTGTGTTTTGACTTATTTGCTAATAAACAAATAAATCAATAAGCCATTTACTCAAACGGACCAATATAGATATTTTTTGTTTTTATAATTTAAGTATTTATTTATTTATTTTTTGCTCTTATTTATATTATTCTATAAAAGGAAAACTCTTATTTGGCATTTATCAATATTAAAGTTGTATAATTTTTTTATTTTATAAATTATCCTTAGTCTGTAACCTGTTCACTTTCTCTTTCTTTTATTAAATCAGCTGTTTACTCTCTCTTGAACTTTGTCATGTCTTTATTTTTATTTCTTTTATTTGTATTTTATTTTTAATTTTGAATATTTTAAAATAATTCGAGTTTGATCGGCTGTGGCCTACGGCAGTTCATTACAAAAGAGGGCGCAAATGACAAACACAATCAAGTGAATCAACCGACTCGATCCACTGACTCCCTCGACATATAAACGCCCACGTGCCATTACTGTGTTTCACACAGTTTTCATTCTATCAATCAAAGGCGTGTCCGAAGCGATGCTCTGAGAGGGGTCGAAGGAAGGAACAATGTCGGGCATGGGAGATGGGTACGTGGGCACGGCCCAAGACGCAGCGAGGATCCGAAGGCTCGAGAAGCAGAGAGAATCCGAGCGCCGGAAAATCCAGGAGCTCAAGAACAAGACGGCTTCTACGCAAGGCCAACCGGGTCTCTTACAATTCGGTTCCGGCGCGTCCGAGGTCTTCACCCCCAATCCCATTTTATCAATTATATTATTCAAATGGTTTATTGAAAATCGCCAAGCCCGGTTCTTCACCTTTCACCCATCTAGGGTTTTTAAAATTTTGATTTCGTACTTTTGTTGCCTGTTTGCTTGCTGAGAAAAATGATTTAGCCTTCGTTTGGATGGAAGAATTTGGAGGGGAAGTGGAGTGTTTAAAAAGAAAAGGTTTGTTATGATAGTAAAGTTAAAATGGAAGGTTAGTAAGGAAAGAAATGATTCACTTTTAAGAGTTTTTTTCCCCTCTCCAAATTTGGAAAGAAACGGAAGGAGAATAGAGGGATGAATATAATTTTAATAATGCAATTATAAAGCATGCCAAACTAAGTTTTGTCCCAATTAATTAGAATCGGCTAGAAATTCATGGTCATAGAAATATGGCGGATTCATGTTCATGGAGATATGACGGATTTTTTGTCTGACTATCAATGAAAGTAATGAATTCGAACTAATATGTTAATGTGATAAAAATAAATATGTATTAAACACATCATTACATCGCTTTTTTTTATTAATTACTATCAAACAAACAAGGAATTAAACAAAACTCTCCTTTCTCTACACTTGCACACTTCTTACAGAATCAGAAGATACATTTATAGGAAAGAAGATGAGCCCTATTTATTTGCATGCTTACGCACAAAGTCAAGAATGGTGGCTTGATTGGTGGCTTGTTATCCAAAATCCTCCATAGTCAAGACAGCTTACTGTTGCCATGGAGGCTGGCAAGATTTGAGCCAATCTTGAGAAGATTAAGCTGAATCTTCTGCAATTTTCAACAGTCTCTACCTTGGTGAGAATCATTCTCTCAACAAATCAATGTTGTACTCAAATGCGCCCGGATGCGCCATGCACCCCCGGGTGCTTAATAATGTGAGATATTGATCAAGTCCAAGCAATGTTGGAACTTAACTCCAGTGACAACCTTTGTTAGCATATTTGCCGGATTATCAGATATATTGATTTTCTGAAGCAATATGTCTTTTTCTTTTAGAATCTTGCGAATAAAATGGAAACGGACATCTATATGTTTCGTACGAGAGTGATGAACTTGATTCTTCGCCAGATGAATCGCACTCTGAGTATCACAGTAAACGGTAACATGATCTTACACAATTTCCAAGTCTTCTACCAATTCCTGTAACCAAATGGCTTTTTTTTATGGCTTCTGTAACAGCAATGTATTCAGCCTGTGTTGTTGATAGTACAACTGTTGACTGCAATGTGGAACACCACTTACTGCTCCATCAACCATTGTAAAAACATAGCCAGTAGTTGAGCGACGATTATCCAGATCTCCAGCGTAGTCTGAATCAGTATAGCCAACTACAAGACTATCAAGTGCATCACTTTTCTTAAATCTCAATCCACGATCTACGGTCCCCAAAATATACCGTAATATTCATTTTGTTGCCTGCCAGTGTGCCTTTCCTGGATTATGCATATAACGACTAACTATACTGACAGCTTGAGAGATATCAGGCCTTGCGCACACCATAGCATATATCAAACTACCAACCAAACTTGCATAAGGGACTTGAGATATAAATTCTTGATCCTTTTCAGTGTTAGGAGACAACGATGCACCAAGCTTAAAATGTAGGGCCAAAGGAGTACTCACCGGATTTGCATTTTTATCCATATCAAAACGTTGTAGTATCCTCGTCAAATACTGCTTTTGAGTAAGGTGAACTTAGCCTTTCACTTTATCTCGTGTAATTTTCACTCCCAAAATTCTTCGTGCTTCTCCCAGGTCCTTCATTTCAAACTCACGACTCAACTGAGTTTTCAACCGAGCTATCTTCACCTTGCTTTTACATGCGACCAACATATCATCAACATATAAAAACAAATAAATGAATGAACCATCTGCAAGTTTTTTGAAATACACAGTGATCAAACTATTTGCGAGTGTATTTTTTATCAATTATGAAGCGATCGAATCATTTATACCACTACCAAGGTGACTGCTTCAAACCATAGAGAGACTTTTTCAAACTACAGACCCATTTTT
Source organism: Heliamphora exappendiculata (assembly GCA_034768845.1). NCBI lineage: Eukaryota > Viridiplantae > Streptophyta > Magnoliopsida > Ericales > Sarraceniaceae > Heliamphora > Heliamphora exappendiculata. Next base: position 20,911,467 of record JAOTRH010000024.1, read on the forward strand.
CATTACCAGTTTCTTTGAAACCAAAGGTTGAGACATGTAGATCTCTTTCTCTAAATCACCATGTAGAAATGCCGTTTTCACATTGAGTTGAGCTAACTCCAAATCATATTACGCAATCAAAGCCAGTAAAATACAAATTGATGAATGCTTCACAACGGGAGAGAATACCTTATTATAGTCAATTTCCTCAGTTTGAGCATAACCCTTGGTTACTAATCTGGCTTTGAATCACATTCCGTTTTTGGCTGCAGGATCATCTTTTTTGGTGAAAACCCATTTACATTCAATAGCCTTCTTACCCTTGGGAAGCGGCACAAGCTCCCAAGTTTGATTCTTGTGAAGAGACTGCATTCATCACCTATAGCTGTCAACCATTCGGTCCTTTCACTGGATTGCATGACTACTTTGTAAGTTGTTGGGATATCATCCTCAACTGCTGGTAGTGCATACGTGACATAGTCTGTTTATCGAGCCGACTTACTAATCTCTCTTCTCGGCCTATTCACTACAATTGATTCAGGTGGAGGTGCTGTGACTGGACTATCAACCTCATCTTATCCATTCTCCTCGTTATCATCTTCTGTAAATACTGGAGTGTACTCCACCTTTGGTGAATCACTAACTGTTTTAATGCTTTCATTAGAGCCTTTATGCTTATGTGACTTAAGCATTTTAGACTCGCTGAATGCTACGTCTCTGCTGATTACGACCTTCTTCAACTCTATGCACCAGAGTTTGTACCCCTTCACACCAAAACTAAAGCCTAAGAACTTTTCTTTCTTTACTCTAGGATCGAGCTTACTGTCTTGAACATAATAATAAGCAGAGCACTCAAAAATATGCAATGTATCGTAATCAGTAGCATGAGTACCTAACCACATTTTCATAGGTGTTTTCCCGCTAGTAGCAGCTGCGGGTAGACGGTTGATTAGGTGGCAAGCATATGTCATAGCTTCAGCCCAAAATTACTTGCTTAATCCGGCATTTAATAACATACATCGTACCTTCTCCAATAATGTACGGTTCATGCGTTCTGCCACCCCATTCTATTACGGTGTTCCCCACACGATGAAATGTCTAACGATGCCCTCTTTCCGGCGTACATCCATAAAGGGATCTGCTGTGTATTCCCCTCCATTATCTTATCTGAGCCGCTTAATTTTTCTGCCAGCCTGAGTCTCCATCATATTTTTCCAGTCAAGGAAGATGTTTAATACTTTACTTTTATACTTCATCGTGAACACTCTGACACGACGAGAATAATCATCAACAAAAGTAACAAACTAATGCTTACTGCTCAAATATGCAACTTTGTTAGGTCCCCAAATATCGGTATGCACATAGTCAAGAGTCTCCTGTGTACGATGGACTGTTATTTCGAATTTGATTCGAGTCAGCTTTCCCATAACACAATGTTCGCAGAAAGACAACTTACACATCTTGGCACCTTTGAGTAAGCCTTGCTTTGACAGGCTTTGCAAAGCTTTCTCCCTAGCGAGCCCCAATCGCATGTGCTATAGTCTAGTAGTGTTATCATTGATTTCATCTAACTTCTCGCATATGGTAGAAGCTTCACCTCCAATAGTTCTTCCTTGTAAGAAGTATAAGTTACTCCGTTTAATACCTTTCATGGCCACAAGAGCTCCCATTACCACTTTGAGAACTCCACCTTCAATAGTGATTCTGAGCCCTTTTGAGCCCAGAGTTCCGAGTGAGATAAGATTCTTTTGCAAGTGCGGTACATACCGAACTTTTATAAGGATCCTGATTGTTCCATCACGTAGCTTGATCCGGATACTACCTATTCCATGAGTCTTACGGGTGTTGTCATTGCCCATAAGTACAGCTCCACCGTCTATTGCTATAAAGTCAGAAAATCAATCCCGATTGAAACACATATAATAAGTACATTCGGAATCGAGAATCCATTCATCAGGATGGCAAATGAATGATGAACCGGTCAAGGTATCTGAATCTACATCATCATTAGCAATATTGGCAGTGGAAGGTTTTGTCTTCGGTTGTCCTTTTAGCTTTGGACAATCTTTATTCTAGTGCCCTTTATTATGGCAGAAAGCACATTCATCTTTGGTCGGTCTTTTTGATGAGCCACTACGGGATTTAGAGCGAGAACTTCATTTCTTTCCATGATGCTTTGATTCTGATCTTCCCCTTGCTATAAGGACTTCACTAGATGTATCTCGATGGACCTGTTTGTCTTTCTTACAATACTCATTATTAACCAAAACACTAGATACATCGTTAAAATTAATTTTTTTCTTCCCATACAGAAGTGTGGTAATCAAGTGCTCATAAGTATCAAGCAAGGAATTTAACAATAGCAAAGTTTTTTCTTCATATTGGATCACGACATCCAAGTTTTGTAAATCAGCAAGAATTCTATTATAATTATCTAGATATTCGGACATAGAAATACCTTCACGATACTGAAACCGAAAGAGTTTGTTCTTCAAGTAGAGGCAGCTCTCTATGCTCTTCATCATAAATTTATTCTCCAGTTTCGTCCAAATATCTTTTGCTTTTGACTCCTTCATAACAAAGTATTTCTAATCTTTGGCAAGGCGCTATCGAATTGTGCCACAAACTTGATGACTCAACTTGTTCCAATCTTTGACTGTCATATCCTTAGGTTTATCTCCCAAGGTAATATCCAACTATTGTTGAATCAAAACATTCATCACCTCACATTGCCACACACTAAAATTGTTAGTTCCATCGAACTTTTCAACTTTGAACTTCACGTTAGATACGGTGGTCTTACGCACATAGCTATTAGATGCTTTTGACCTTTTTCTTAGCAGATTCTGCCATTAGAACACTTCAAGTTTCACCACAAATAATATACAACACTTGAAAAGACCGAAAAATAACTTTTTATGCTCTAATAAGGCAAAAAATAAATTTTAGAAGTAGAATTTAGCAACAAGGAGATCACGGTTGGATCCGAAACGGTCGGTTGAGCTGGAAATCGATCTGTGCTATTTTTTAAAAAAAATTACAAAAAAAAAAAGCAAAATAAAAGAGATGAAATGCCAAAAAAATATAATAATTTTTAGCACTCGTCAAACCCAAAAACAGGCTAGTTAAAACTTAGCTGGGGGCAATTATGATTTGAAAAGGGAGCAACTTGGTCAAACACGGAGCAATTATGGTTTGCTCAAACCCGTTGCAATTTGAATTCAGCACGCAAGTTGGTGCGCGAACTGGGTTACGGAGCAGGTCGCTGGCCACTGGTAAATTTTGGGTCGGACTCGAGTTGCACAGCCAGAGTGGGTGAAAACGGCGCATGGGGCGCGTCAAATTTACGCTCAGGAACTTAATCGGAGTGTGAAAGCGCACGTGACCTCTATTTTTGACGTGCGATATACCGTTGAACTCGTATTTTCAGTACGCACGCACTGGTGTGATCAAAATCAAAATTGGAGTACTCCCAATTTTATAGAAAGTTTAAAAAATGGCGAATTCTAGGTTCTGATATCAATTGTTGTGCAAAATAATACCCAAAACAAACATATAAACACAAGAGACAACAATATACGTTGTTCGATAAATTTGCCTACGTCTACGAGCAGCGCATTATCACTATAGAGGGGGAATTATACAAATCACTCAACTCACAAAATTACTCTCTGTGTTATTCTCTCTACACTTGCACACTTCTTACAGAATCAGAAGATACATTTATACTAAATCTTCTACAATCTTCAACACTCCCCGCAATCCTTACGAAAGCTTAGAATCGTAATATAATGTTTTTTTAAAAAAAACTGAAGTGGAAAATCTTTTTCATGCTTTATGGAGTGTAGGTTGAATGTTCTCGTATGATAAACGATGATAAGATGCAAAGTTGCCGTTTGCACTCTTTTCCCCAAACGGATGACCAAACTTTAACTATTACTATATTTGTTTGTTGAATTCCTTCTTCAGATTATCGAAACTGCGTTCAAGAAAGAGACTGTTGGTCTGGTAACTAGAGAGCAGTACGTTGAGAAGGTAATCAATAATTTTTAATAGCTTTAATTGAACTATTCTGTTTAAGATTGCCAAACAATATGACTTAAAATCAGACTTTTTAAAATGTAAACTACCACATTGCCAATTTCAGGAGCAACTTCTTCAAAGTTGCTCCTTCAAAACCAATTTTAATTTCTTCAAGAGTTACACCAGGGTGCTTGACTATGGGTGACTTGAGTTAATTTTGTATACATACCACAGAGGGTCAATATCAGGAGCAAATTTGAAGAAGAAGAGAAGGAGAAACTTCAAAAGCTGCAACAAGAGTGAGCAAAATGCACAGGGCATGCGTAAATTTGGAGTTACTATAAGCGTCTGTCTGTGATCTTTTTATTTCACTTCATTAAACCCCCCCTCTGGCCCCCTTCTTCAAATTGTAGGGAGGAGGAGCTTCAAGCACAAAAGAGGCAAAAGCGGAAGATAAAGGGTAACCCCAGATTATCTTTTTCTGAGGATATTGACAATGGAATAGAGGAGGATGGGGAAAACGGTGAGTGTAATTCAACTTAATGCAATCCCATACTCTTCGCTTTTGTGGCATCAATATTACATGCTATTGCTTTAATGGATTGATGATTTTTCTTGCCCCTTCTCTTTTTGGAGAGTACCCTTTTCTTAGGGCATCTCCAACCCTTCATCTTTTTTTACTCCCCATCAATTTTTAGTTTGATGAAAAATGAGACAAAATTAAGCTCCAAACCCTTTCATCAAACCTATACCAAGTCAAGGATAAAGCAAGTTTTTCACCAAATTTGGTGAATGAAGCTTTTGGGATAAGTTTGGAATTTAAAAAAAAACTGATGAAATGTTTAAAAAATGCATGATTGGAGCATTCGGTTTTTTTCATAAAAAATGATTAAAATGCGTTTTGAGGATAAATTGGGAATTTTTTAAAGGATTTGATGAAAGAATTGCTTATGTCCATTCGAGTGTGTAGTTTCAAATGAATTTTTTAACCAAATTTTTTTACTCGAATTTGATGAAAGAAAAGATGAAGGGTTAGAGATGGCCTTAGTTGTACCATGTAGCAATATATCATCTGAATATCCAACATCCAGCTGGAGGCTGGGGGCTGGGGGATTTCACTTTAAGGGCCTGATTAGTTGATTGGCAACTAACTTAAAAGCTAGATTTTTTACTTTTTTGTATTTTTAAACAAAATCTAAATTGGTTTCAAAGTAGGTTGTTTTGATAAAATAATCTTTAAGATACCTTTTTTGAAGTTGGTTAATTGAGTAAAAAATTAACTTCTTTGTTTTTTGTTCGAATAGGATGGTATTATTCTTCTATATGGTTGATTATAACGATTATATATAGTTGACATTGATAGTAAGTAAATTATCAAGTATGCATATTATTGTCTTTTACAATGGGGTGAGAGTTTGAATAGAGTGTTTTAGGAATTAGTGTTTAATTTGTCTTTTAGCTTTTTAATTGTTTTTTTTTTGCCAAACGAGCTAAATTAGCTTTTTTGTGTTTTTAGTCAAAAAGCTAATAAATTTGTGTTGCCAATCAAGCTCTAAGATTGTAATCAGAATTGTCACTCTAAATTCTTGGGGAAAAAGTGTATTGCAAACCAGTGTGTGGAAACACTAATGATAAATCTTGGCATTTACCACTATTGGTCAAGTACTCAAGTGTTATTTGATTTAGGACATAGATATACCAGTTAGAAAAGGAATTTGCAGATAATAAGTTTGATCACAAGTAAGTTGGGTTTATTTTCCATCTGAATTTGACAAGCATGCTTTCTACTTTGTATTCATGTTGTAAGGTTTAGATTTGGATTGGTAGAGCTTTGGACCTATGATTTGAAATTTGCGGCATAATTTGTAGAGCCTAACGTTTGTTTAGCGTAGTGTGATACTAGCAACTAATTAATATTTGTGATGTTTACAAAGGTCCTCCTGAAGTGTCGTGCTTGCTGTTGTGAACTTTCTTTCTTTGGTTTTGTTTTGGCTTGGTCTTTATTTGTTCATCCTTAACTCAATTTGACTCAGGCTTGCGCTGGCATTGGGCAGCTCGGCCCTGTGAAGCGAAGTCCCAAATTGCTTGAGTACAAAAATAATGTGCAGTATATAAACGCGAGGGCATTCTCATCTTAATAGTTAGCTTTTAGAATTGAGTTCTACCCAAAATCGTTTAACATGGTATCAAATCCGAAGTACCAGGGATAATTAGGTGTGTGTTCTTGGCCTATACGCGGCAGGTGATACCAAGTGAGCACGCTGTGTCTGAGGGAGGGTGTGAAGCAAAGCTCTACATTGCTTGAGTACAAAAATAATGTACAGTATATAAGTGTGAGAGTACCCTCGCCGCAATAGCTAACTATTGGGGTTGAGTTCTACCCAAAATCGTGCAACACGCCCAACCTGGCCAGAATCCATTGTATATGCTATACGAGCCCTAAGTCATTGCATCTCAAGCTCACTTTAGATGCAGGCCTAGTGCCGATGCTGGCAATGAGATGGAAGTCAGTCTGGTTGTCTTCGTCCATGATATTGACATTCTCTTCCATTGCCGGAGGAGACATGCTGTTTTTGTCTTCTGGTCATATTCATTGTGCAATTAATATTTGTCGTAACCTTTGTATGTAAATTCTCTTTCTTGAATTTGTGGTTGCTGTTCTCAACAGCATAAACTCTGAAGCTGAATGGGAGGGAGTGGCTGAGCAGGTGGCTGTTGGGAGGAGAAAGCAAGTGGGGAGGCAGGGGTTCTTTAGTGGGAGATTGGATGATATTTATTTGGTCTTCATAAGAGGGTTCGGTGCGGTTACATGTTCAATTTTCTTGGTAATGATATTGTTGGGTTGATTGTGGTTTTTATAATGGAGGCCCTCGGTTAGAGTTTTAGAGGAAATGATGCAAAGGAATTGAACAGATGCATCATGATAAAAAAAAAGAAGGCGGTTAAGTTGGACGCTCAAACCCAATCAAGCTCATTAGTTGAGCTCAGGCTTGGGCCTGAGCCTGGGCTGGTCACTTCAAGCTTTGAAGTCGTCCCCGGTGAAATCAGAATTCTTCTAAGGATGGGCTTCGGCAGCCTGCAACTTGGTTGAGCCCTTTCGAGTTGCAGCCTTACTTACAATTTTGCACTCAGTGACTTTTTTGAGGAGGAGATCTTTCATTCGGAATCATATTGACAATAACAATTGTTAGAAATCTTGAACCATCCTTGAGGTTTTCTGCATTTATTCCTTCTTCTCAGCAAGTAGATTCCATTCCGTGCGAAACCTTTTTCATTTTGATGATTCCCACTCAGTTACTTTTCCTTTATTGGAAAGGCAGGCCTTTTATGTCCAAATTGCCAAATGCTGTGGTATCTTCAAAGGCTCAAAATCTTTTTGATGCAATAATGTATATCAAACACTAACCTGCGGGCAAGGATTTGGTACTTGTATGCTTATCCTTCAAATGAAACTAAAATTATTCTTAGAGGGAAGGAAAAGAAAATTCATTGATCTGAAATAAATATGCCAAATTCATGAATGTGTTCTTGTGCTTCTCAGAATCTGTCTATCCTTGTATTCAGCTTTGTGTTTCTTCAGTTCTTTTTCATCATAAAACCTCCACTACTAATTGGTGATGTTCTTTTTTAAAAGTACTGACTAAAAGCTAAATTTTTTGTTTTGTTTGATTTGGAAACTTTTTTTTATTGTCGATACTGATGTCCGGTTGCATTTATCTCTTAGCATCTTAAAGAACATGAGATTAGCTCATATGTGAAATTGTACTCTACTGAAAATTAGGAGCTAGTTATCTTCTTCCTAATATTGTGATGCCCGTTTATACTCTGACTTCGCAGTTAGTGAAGAACCAAAGAGGCTTGCACTTGGAAAATTTGGCAAAGATCCCACTGTTGAAACTGGCTTTTTGCCTGACAGGTATAGTCTCTGTTTCTGTCTCCCTCTCTCCTCTTCATCTTGTTTTGGGCTTAACACTACCCTTGGGGGTGTGAAGCACTCTTTCAGTGAGAGGGAAGCTGAGGAAGAAGCCGAGCGTGAAAGGCTGCGGAAACAGTGGCATTGTGAGCAGGAGCAGATTCGAAGTAATTCCACCATTTAACCCTGCTGTTTCGATGTAATCTCTGGATCAATTGTGTGTTGATCATTTTTTTTATGACAATCTTTTCAGATGAGCCTCTTGAAATCACCTACAGTTACTGGGATGGTGCAGGCCATAGGCGAGTTGTCCGGGTAGTTTTGGCTGCTGCTGCAGCATCTTTCTGATCTTTCTCTCTCCGTCTCTCTCTCTCTCTCCCCTGTTCACTTTTTAACCTTTTTCTTGGCAATTCTGCTTGTTTCCTGTTCCAGGTACGCAAAGGTGATAAAATAGGTGAGTTTCTCCGGGTTGTTCAGCAGCAACTTGCACCCGAGTTTCGAGAGATTCGAACAACTTCAGTTGAGAATCTGCTTTATGTTAAAGAAGATCTAATAATTCCTCATGTATGATGCTCCAAACCCCTTTATTTATTGCTATATCTCTGCAATTTCCCTTTGGACGTGTGCTAACTATTGCATCATTTTTTTCTTTCATGGAAGTTCAGCAACACAGTTTCTATGAGTTGATTGTTAACAAGGCAAGGGGAAAAAGTGGGCCGGTAATCCTTGACATTAAGTTTCCTTTGCATTTTGGTAACATGGAAGTGTGGAAGCAAACTACGCTTCATTTGTGTTGTCTTCAATATTATTTTATTTCTTGCAAATAAGTGAGAAATATATTAAAATGGAATCGTGCAATTGATGAATTTATAACCCCCACTCAATAAAAGATAAGTTCTTTTGGGTCTCTCTCTCTCTCTCTCTCTCTCTCTCTCTCTCTCTCTCTATATATATATATATATATATCTATCTATCTATCTCTTAATCATCATTTTCTAACTGTCATGGAAGGAACTTGAGAAAAAACAGGTTTCTAATTTCCAGTGTAGGTTGAATTTTTTGCCTACAGCTTGTCCTTACATTTTTTTTCCTCTTTCATTCAGCTTTTCCACTTCGATGTGCATGAGGATGTGCGAACAATTGCTGATGCAACAATAGAGAAAGATGAGGTATGGGGTTTCTATGGTCACTCTGATATGTAGATGTATTTTGTTATAATTCGAAAGAGAAAGGAGTAAAAGCAAGCCAATTCTCCAAGGTAGTTATTATAGCTAATAGTGGCATCATATCATGGATTGACAAATAGTTTCAGTTCATCTTATTTCTTGGATGCCTAACTCTGCTTATTGTGAACCCGGTTGCAGATATGAAAGCTCTGCACCTAGCATTGCTACATACCTGAAATAGGGTTTGACAAACGAATAAATTAATCACATGCATTTTCTGATAAACCATTTAAGAAGAAATAAGCCTTATTCATGCATATCTGCATGAATAATTGTGTATGTTCTTGGCTGAGTCCTTGCATTGGGCATGCGCATTTCTATGGCTTGTTTAAACCAGTTAAATCATTTTATCTCCTAACGTGTTTACAGTCACATGCTGGTAAAGTTGTTGAGAGACACTGGTACGAGAAGAACAAGCATATCTTCCCTGCTTCAAGATGGGAGGTCTCTCTCTCTCTCTCTCTCTCTCTCTCTCTACACATCAAATCTATCTATACATACATATATGTATGCGCGCGCGCACGTGTTTGTATTCAACATGTGCATGGGCGGTGGCACATTGGGGTGAGTGAGGGGGTCATTGCCCCTATTGGATCTAGAAGTCAATAATTTGTCTCTAAAATTTTATCTTTTTGATCAACAAAATAGTATTTCCCCCCTCTGCTAGTTTGATTTTGCCTCAAGAGTAAGTGGAAATTGAGTATTACTAAACACAAATACTTCAAAGAAAAAAATTACCGTCGTATGTATTTTATGTGTTGGAAGTGGTATTTGTATTAGATGAATAATAATCACAATGAATAAAAAAGTAATGATATGAGACAGCTATTAACTATAATAATTTTGGAATAATTACTACTAATAATTTGGCAAATGATAATTTGTTGAATTGGTATCAGTATTAATTGCCCACTCTTAGTTCCTTTCAGCAGATTCTTCTTAATATAATTTGTTCCATCTTTGTCTTCCTCCTCGCTCCTTCCATTAATTTCTTGGCTCATCTTTTCTCTCTCTCTCTCTCTCTCTCTCTCTCTCTCTCTCTCTCTCTATATATATATATATATATATATATATATATAT
>JAOTRH010000024.1:20921787-20954383 GCA_034768845.1 Heliamphora exappendiculata
CTTAGGGTTAGGTTTAGGAGTTCATGAGGCTGGTTGCTGGTTGCTGGTTGATGGTGGCTGGAAGGAGGCTAAGGTTTTGTGGAGGCTAGGGTTTTATGGTGGCTCTGATACCATGTTATGAGAAAGAGAATAATGGAAAGCCGTACCCAAAAGGATAGGCGAGTACTCTTATTTATAATAAAGTTAGGCCACACTATTACATCCCTACACTCACACACAGAATAATAATAAAGATACTATTAAGATACATATATATCTAATACAACCCACTACCTCAAGTGAAGCCCAAGAGCCTAACACGATTAAAGAAACCTTTTTTTGTTTCAATAATTGTTGTTGGTAGCTATTTCTAATTTGATAAAAGTTATTTAAATATACGTTTAAGTTATCTTACTACTTCATTTCTCCTTAGGACTTAGAGTTTAGCCTATAAATAAGATTGTTTGCATTGTAAAATATTTAGATTAATAAGATTGAAAGTGTTTCATAGGGTTGTGGCCCCTTGCTTGTTTCCTCCCTCTTCCCGTTATTTGTTCTACGTCAATTTGGTATTAAAGCCTCACATGAATTATTAAATCCTACTATCGCCAAGAGTACTGCAATGTTCTCCTCATCTATTTGTCGGAACATCATTGAACTTCCTAGATCTAGACAAACATAGCTTGAAAGTTGTGACTCCATCACAGGTAGTTGCGACCATTGTCTCTATCATTGTCAATTGCAACCCATCACAATCGACGTTGCTATCATCGATTGTGACTAGATGAACCGCATTAGAGCAGCCTCGTAACCACCATCCTTCTTGCTGTTGTCCACCACCTTTAAAATCGAGATCTGCACCAAAGCCCCGTCGACCACTCATTCATCAGAGTTGACCAGCTTCCACAACCAGCCGTCACTGCTCCACCATTGGTTGCCACTGGACCCATATAACCAGTGAGGTCAGTGTCGAGTGTTGACCAATTTGTTGTGGTCAGTGTTTTCCCAAACCCTTGATTTATCTCTTTCTATCCCCCGCTTATTGACTATGATTATATGTAAATCACGTTTGCATCAAGAGAAAGACGACAACTTGGAAAAAAATACAATAGATTTATGTGGTTAGGGGCAAAACGACAAGAATATTTTACTATAGAGAAAATATTATCCACGTGAACTCAATTTCTCTCACTTTTCAAACCAAGCACACCCAAAAATATACTGAAACACTTGTATACCCAACTCTCTATGCAATAAGGTCCCTTCATATTTTCCCAAGTATACTTCACTTCATGGTTCTTTTTCTTTACGTTTTTTTGACTTGAAACTATGAAATGAAGTCTCTATTCATAGTTGAAGTTCCAAGAACTTAAACAGCAGAGAGAGTAAGTTGAAGAGTTCATAAATGAATACATATAATAAAAAAATTAAATTTTCAGTTGTCGACAGGTTAGCTTGTGGGTTGTTATGCGGGGGAGTAGGTATACCTTCATTCACTCTTTTAAGAGTGTTTTTTTGAAAAAAAATGCATATTGTGCATGCTATTTATTCAATACAAGAGACGACACATGCGTTTTTTTGAGTGCAAGAGATACAACTCATTACTATGGGCCAATAAAATCAACAAATCTTCATCTTAGTGAACATATTTGAGTTGATTCGCCAAAATAGAAAATTTCACGGCTTGACATATTTGAGAAGACCATCGCACAACGACTTACTAGGCTTGAGGAAGTGTTAGTTGACCTTGGTAAGTTTAAAACTCGTGTATGTGATTTCTACCTCTACTTTGCTATTCTACTATTATCCAGGGCGGAGGAACTCAATGAGAAAGTAAACTCGTTCAAGGAACAAATAAACTCATCTCCAACCGAGTTGGGAAGGGGTGACTATGTCCAATTGGAGACTCTAGAGATGAGAGTGATTGAGTGTGTCTGGACTAGAGTTAGAGTTGGAGCTGTGCAAGAAGGTGGTCATTGTTGCTAAAGGTGTTGGGTTGACCATGCAAAAGAATATTCGTGATCTTTAACCTAAGAGCTATGATGGTTCTAGAGATGCATGTGTGATTGACAACTTTATTTGGAGTATGGAGTGGTACTTTGACATTACACTTCATCAATTATGGTAATGAGAAGATTTAGATCGCTATCATGTACCTACTGATACGGCTATGCTTTGGTGGAGGAAACGCCATGTTGAGATAAAAAATAGGTTGTACAAGACAGAGACTTGGGAAGAGCTCGAGAGGAAGTTGAAGAAGCACTTCTACCTTGAGAATGTCGAGTTCCTAGTCTACAGGAAGCTCTGAAAGTTGAGGCACAGGGGGTCTTTGAGGGAGGCATTATTTGGCTTCTTGGATGGCTTGCAAGCTTGGGTTACGAGTGAGTTACAAAGTTGAGGAGCGAAAGACGTTGCGACTGCCTTGACAGAGTTAAAGAGGTTGGAAGGCTTCAAAGCACCAGGGAAGCCTACGAGAATAAGGGATAACCATGCCAAGGGTGGGGAAGCCCACCATCTGAAAAAGATTAGTAGTGGGAGATCGTCTCCAGCAGCTACCGATGAGCACAATGAGAGAGTCCCGAAGGGGAAGGGATAAACGGAACAAAGGGTAAAAAGCATGAAACTAGGAAAAAATGAGTGAAGTGCTTCCTTGCAATGGACTGCCCTTGATGAGAAATTGTCCAGAAAGGAAGGAGCTCTGTGCTATGTAGAGGCTTTGATAATGTGGATGCCTCGGGAGAAGAAGCACAAATTGGGAGTATTCAACTTCTTGGGTTGATCACTAAGAAGAATGAGAAGAAACAAGAGCCCATAAGCATCAAGAGTAAATAGGTGTTTTATGCATAAGAGTGAATGGAGTACCGTTTGAGGCGTTAATTGACATTGAAGCCACACACAACTTTGTCAGTGTTGAGGAGGCAAAGAGATTAGGCTTGAAGGTGAAGCAGGACAAGGGTTAGTCTAAGACAAGCCAATCCAAGGAGTCGTGAAGAATGCCGATCTATCCATTGGGATTGATTTGGACATGCAGAGTTTTTAGTGATTGAGTGGTTAACCATCAAATTATACTTAGGGTGGACTTCATGAGGAAGATAAATGCAATACTTGTCTTGCACATGGCAACGATGCTCTTACTATCACGATAAATGCCTTGCCGCATCCCATTGGTCGTAAGGACTCATCTACTTTTCCTTGTGCAAGTAGGGAGTGAAGCATGGAAAAAGCAAGGATGCAGAGGAAGCTTCATCAAGCTCTAGCGGCCCGAAAGAATGAAGGTCTTCCAGCAACGTGGTATGTGGAATTACCACGGCATGATAACGGCATGACGGGAATAGGTGGGGGAGAGTGTCACGAACCGTTAGCACTGAAAGCATGGAGAAAGCTAGCACAAGGCAATGGAGGACCACATAAGATCTAGATCATTATGGAAGGGACCAGTACTTGGGAGAACCTTGAAGAGTCTACAATTCATAGTGTTTTGGAGGAGTTTGGAATGTTCCAAAGTATACTGGAGGATTCAAGAAAACTCTAGAGGGTTTTGGAAAGACTCTACTATGTCCTAGAGCATTGTGGAGAATTCTATAACATGGGAGAAGATGAGAAAAGCCTAGATATTTCTTAGGATTATTTTAGACGATACATCCTAGCCCTTGGATCAAGTTGATCTTAGCCATCCATTGAAGTAGTGGATGCCTATATAAGATGTGAGGTCTCGTATGTGGGAAAACAAGTACTTAGATACTTGGTGAGTGAAAGAGCTTTAGAGTTAGAGTATCAAGTGTATGTCTGCGAGCTTGTTAACACTTGAGAGGAATTATAGCCTTGTAAAACCTTGTATACATATTCTGTGTATGGTGAAGTTCCGTTATTCCAGTGTGTTTGTCTTTCTTAGTGTGAGAGATGTACCTCTTAATCTTGAGTGTGGGGAAATGCTGACTTACGCATTCGAGGGTGCATTGCCTAGGTGTCGCACGGAGTGCAAGTGAGGTGAAAAACTTTGGCTCGTGACAAATGGCTTCTTTTCAGTTTCGTCCTTCTTCCCCTTCTTTGTTCTACATCACCCTCTATTTTTTGTGGGAATGAAAATTGCAGCGATCTTCAGACGTCACCTGTCTATAATGTAATGCGACTTGTCTCCTATGTTTTCCTCCTTTGTAAGAATTGAAGAACTTGAAGACATCACTGGTGGATATGTCTGTGACTGACACATTTGAGACTTGGACAATGCCCTCTTCATAAAATACCCATGCTTTTGTAGCACATGCTCTGAAATGATAAATCGTTACATGTGCTATGTAATCGTAATAGTTATCAAGAATTTTGCTTTATCACTTGAAAACATATTACTGTTCTTGTTCACTATGATGGAATGTTCTTGACTGCTCTATCACTCGGAAACATGGTGTTTCTGGTTATATCGGAGAGAGTCGTCACACGAGCAATTTAACCGTAATAGTTTTCAAGAATTTTGCTTTATCACTTGGAAACGTATTACTGTTCTTGTTCACTATGATGGAATGTTCTTGGCTGCTTTATCACTCGGAAACATGGTGTTTCTGGTTACATCCGAAACAATTAATCTCAACCCATTTCAGTATCCAACTTTTCATTTTTGAGAGTCCCACTTTGTATCCTAACTTGAAAACCTTTCCTTTTTCTTTGTTAAGTTTTTGAAAATTCAAAAATTTTGAACATTACTTTTGCCTGTTTTTCTACATTTAGCTCTGATTTCCAGAAAGAAAATCAGTCAAATGAGAAAAGACATTCTTGTAAATTAATCACTCAAAGGTACTTTCTTTAAAGTTAGTGCAAAGTACTAGGATACTAAAATATGACAGAGTAAGTATAAGTTTTCTTCTATTTGTCCCTGAGCGACTATTTACCTTTTTTATGTTAATTCACTTTTTTCTTTCGCAGTTATGGAGTGATGAGGATCTCTTTGGACAGTTTATATTAAAGACTAAGCTGGGGGCAAAAAAGCTTCTTGGTTTATTGCATTAGAATTGATGGAAATATTGATTTCTACTCCATTTTGGGTTTGGTTGTGACCGGCACATAGATAATTTAAGTGATGGCATGCAGTATTTAAATCTAAACACGTTCTGACCTCATACAATACAACCTCAATGAGATATGCCCTCCCGGGAAGTTTTGGGGATGCCAGTGTTTTGCTCTTCTAGTGTCCACATATAGGTTCAGTTAGAACTTTGGGCACACACGGGAATGAGAAATATACAGTCAATGCTTTATCATTGTTTAATATTCTTTAGCTTGATTCTCACCATAGGAAGGCAAATTGGGTATGTGCATTCTCTCATGAACATAGAGAACCATGTCTCAATCCTTTGGCCATGAGGTCTTTGAATTCATTGGGATTGAACTTCTGCATTATTCTTATTTTGTATCTTTTGCAACATTGTGCTCTGTTTTTTGCTATCTGTACTTCAAACTGCATTTTATCCTTTCTATTGTTTATTACATTATCATGTTAGTATTTATTTTTATTAGTATTGTTGTAATTCAGCTCAGTCTGTTATTTACTGACACGTGTTTGCAATCTCTAGGGTTTTAATAATGCTTCAGTTCCTCCCTCAGCACTGGCTACTTTCCCATACATATTTGCTGTCAGCAAATTTTTGCAGGTATATCCATTGATCTGGAAGCTCATGCATGTCATACTTGCCTAGGTTTGGTGTTAAAAAGACTAGGTTTTTTCTGGAGTTTTTTTCTTTTTTAGTAAACTTTTTTCAATTTTAAACCAAGTGGGCATATTTTTTACATTCCTCTCGTCACGAGGAACCGGAAAAGTGAAAAAGTTTGAACCCCTTTTTTCGTCTTATCTGAACTTTTTAAAAAAATTGGTCACTTTTTTATTTTTCTGATTCATTGTGACGAGAGGAATCTAAAGAGTATAATTATTTAGGCCAATACTGAAAAAATCACTAAAGATGAAAAAACCTGTATAATATAAGTTAGACCAAAGTTTCCTCGAAAACTATCCATATTCCCGTCAAAACTTTTGGTTGAGCATGAGAAGTCATAATAATTATTTTTCTTGCAGCCTGGAACATTTGATCTTGTGGGCACCGTTGTTTACGAGATAGACCAGAATCCATACCAGAGTACATTCTACAATGGTACCATTGAAGTTGCTGAAGCTGGTGGCCCTCTCAGTGTTGAGTCTGTTTTCCTGTTTTGCCTTGGAATCGCGCTTCTTGGCCTTGTTGGATTATGGATTCGAAATCAGATACAGCTCCTCTCCAAGGTAATTACATGCCTTCACGCTTGACTTCGTCTTCATTCGCTGAAGATTTCACTTTTACTTTTTGCATTGGCATTAAAAAGAAATGTGGATTTAGGAAGGAAATAAACAAAGTCATTTAGTGAAGAGTTTATTTGTCCAATGACTGCCTATTCCTTAATTCTTCTTATGGGTCTGGGAGGGCAGGGTGGTTTGTATTTCTGAAATTGTCCTTGCAACCAGTGCTACTTGTAAAAGGTATATTCTATAGTAATATTTTTTTGGGAAGATGGTTGATGTTGAGTCGTCGATTGCATATGCCCTCGGATGTGCACTTGTTTTTCTGTTTGAGACGGAGAGAGAGAACTTTGTTGCCCCTCTTTTATTCGTGCATAACTTCATATGCTAATGTCTACCATTTTCCTTTCCTTGAAATAAATGATGAAGCTTCGTTTGGTACATGGGATGTAGAACAGATGGATATTATTTGTCTTTTGTTTTATTTTGACGCCGTAAAATATATTTGTTTGCGTTAGCTGTTGTTTCCTCCAATTATATATTTTGTATGTGTAATTTTGTATATATTTTAATACTCAGAAAACTAAGAGGGTGCCAAAGGTGGAAGTTGGAACTAAGACAACTGATGCTTCAATGGATGAATGGCTGCAGGTGTGTTGTTTATTCAACTTCACACTGGGATACAATTGGTTATTGTGTTTGTTTTTTTTGTATATATTAGTAAAGTAAGTTTTCTTCTCATTCTCTTACGAGTTTTCTGAAAAAACAAACTTTACTAATATTGAAAGCTGTGAGTTTAAACCAAATCTTCAACTTGAAGTTGGTTATAAATGGGAGTTTTAGAATTAATTTGTCCAAGTAACCTCTCTCTCTCTCTCTCTCTCAGGGAACTGCCTATACTCAGTCACTGTCCACCAAATCAAAAAAGAAGTAGATCAGCATGCTCTCCCAGATTATTCGCTGCATGAGGCACTGTGACAAGGTTTAGACTCTTGTAATTCATATTAGGCATTTGGAGATTTTGAGAGAGCCCAAAAGGTGAGGTAGTAGTTGGAAAACCAGGCCAGGAAAAAACTTGCACTTCTGTTGTAGCTTGAGATTTTATGTTCTTGGAGACACAGAGAAGTCGTCTCTTCTTAATTTAACTGGGATTTGAGGCAGGAAAGATACAGTTTTGTAAAACCTAGGAATTTTCTTAGATTATGCTAATTTTGGTATTTCAATTTCATCATTCTCGGTTTCTTAACTTTTAGATTATGCTAATTTTGCTATTTCAATTTCATCATTCTCGGTTTTGCCTTTGGCTGATTCTATGTGTTGTAGGTGTACAGTCTATTCTGGGTTCGAGCTATGTAATTATCTGAAGAAATCCTGAAAAGGGGTTTAGAGTGGGGATTCCCACGGGTCGGGGCCGGGCTGTTTAATAAAAGCCCAGGGGTCTTTCATTTTTGGGCTTGTTTTGGGCTTTTTTCCCAATTCCAATGTTAATGACCGTTCGGTTGGCTTCGCAAGATCTTGCCATGCGGACAGATTTCTGATTAACGCCTCGAGACCTTGTTTACACCATAACTTATAATTTTTAATTGAGAATATTATTTTTTATTCAAATAACCTGTTATATTTTATAAAGACTTGATGAAAAATAATATATACATTTAAAATGTTCATATTAAATATGCTTAACAATGACAAGTGGTGCCAACGGTTAAAAGAAAGTTACATGCTTAAGTAAAAGAAGACATGCTTAAGTAACGTGAAGTTAATGGCGGTTATAAGAAGTTATTTATGAAATTTTTTATAAATATTAGTATTGTAAGCAATGTAAAAATTGCCATATAACTTGGCAAATCGTTTTTATTTTTTATTTTTTATTTTTCTTATAATTTTTTTTCAAGTTCATAGGGGTAGATTTTAGTCTTTGTCATTGTTTATTCGTCAAAGTTAATAAAATTTTAATTTTATTATTTTTATTTTATTATTTATGGTTTTTTTCTAGTGAAATTCTAAAACAATGCATAGATTTCGCACGCAATCGCTTGATTGTTTGATCGTTTCAGAGAATTTTTTCTTTTCGAAAAAAATTGAATTTGTTTTAGTTAACAAAATTTGGTACGCCTAGTGGGACATTGTACTAAGTCAGAAAAAATAGAGATAAAAATAGCAGTACGAAGAGTCATGAATGGTTATGAATATAGAGCAACATATACATCAGTAGTCCCTAAAATGGACTACCAACAACATGTATGTTATTATCTTCGTTATGATATGTATATTTCTTCATTACAAGTATATTATAATCCTTATTACAAAGTATATTATCTTCCATCATCAGTATATTATAATTTTATTTACGAGATGTATCCTCTCCCATTATAAGTTGATTATTGTATGCTTGAGCAAATCTATATAATAGGTTGAATCTTGTAGGAATAAACAACTTAAGTTACAGGTTGATTTTTGTAAGATTGAATAACCTATAATACGGGTTCAATAATTTTTAAAAATTTCTTATGTAGTTGGGTAACAAATAATAGCCAATAACAAAATTGAACAACCGGTAACAAAGGTTGAACAATCTTTTACAAATTTTCTCCGTAGTTGGCCAACAAATAATGGCTAATTATGAAAAATAAATAAAATTATTCAACATTCGAATATTCCCAACCTTCGAAAGGCTGGGGGCAACTTTCCGAGCCAATAATGGCTGAATTGAATTTTGTGTTGTCAAAATATAATGTCAAATAATAGCAACAAAAGAAAAAAGAAAAATTAATCAAATTTGATGGAAGAGTTTTTCGCTTTTCCAAATCAATGAAAATAAAAAAAAAATTATATCAATATTTTTTATGAAAAAATTTCATGTCAAAATTAGAATTATTCCAACTTGTTCCCAAATGAAATTATAAAAAAAAAATCAAAAGTAGATTTTTTCTTTCGAAAGCCTATCGAAAGGTTAACAAAAAAAAGTTTCTATCGATTTATAAAAACAAAACCAAAATTGTAAGTGTTGGTTTATCAACACTTACAATTGTCTAAATAGCCTACTATATTTTATAAAGTCTTAGAAAAAATAATATATACATTTAAAATGCCTATATTGAATATGCTTAACAATAACAAATAGCGCCAGCGGTTAAAAAAATTTACACACTTAAGTAATAAGAAATTAATGACGATTGTAGAAAGTTATTTATGAAATTTTTTTCTAAATATTAGTATTATAAGGATGGTAAAGATCTCTACACAATTTGACAAATCTTCTCTATTTTTTAATTTTTTATTTAATTTTTTTGTAATTTTTTTTTCGAGTTTATAGGAGTAGATCTTAGTATTTGTAATCGTTTCTCTGTCGAATTTAATAGAATCTCGATTTTATTACTTTGATTTCATTATTTGTGGCTTTTTTTTAGCGAAGTCCTGAAATAAAACATAAAATTCGCACGCAATCGCTTAATCGTTTCAGAGAATTTTCTCTTTTTGAAGGAGATTGAATTTGTTTTGGTTAACAGGCCCCTAGACTCGAGCATCCGATCGAATGGTCTGAAGGATTTTTGATTAACGCCGATCGAAGGGTTTGTAGGATAGATTTTGCATTTTTTTTTTGAGTTTTTGTATCAATTGTTGGGTTTGTCAGGTTGGTATTAATTGTCGTGTTAGTCAAGTTGGTATACACAGTTTAGACGAAGCGGGCGGATTTATGGACACTCACTCACTTCAGCCATATTTGTTTTAAGAGAAACAAATTTGGAATTGAATTGATAATTCGGATGACAATTTTTATTCTATAATTGGTTGTAATCAATGAGATCGGATAAATTATTTGGGGGCTTTTGAATCCCATAAATAAGGGATAACTTTATCTTAAAGAATGAGGTAAGATTGATAATTTGGGATTAAAATATTCATGTTCAAATGTTAAAAAGATTTTATTATTATTTTTAGAATAGTATTATATATTTTTATTAGAAAAACAGTCTTTTATTATTAGTTTTTTTAAATATTTTTTATTTATAGAAAAACAGTTTATTCTTTTTTTTAAAAAAAAAAAACACCTGCTTGTTGTTTTTTAAAGAAAACTGTTTATTATTATTATTTTTAAAAACAACTGTTTTTTATTTCTTCTTTTAAAGACCGTTTTTTAATTATTTTAAAACCTGTTTCTATATATTGTTTATTTTAAAAACTGTTTTTTTTAAATTAAAAAAAAAACTTTCTTTTTTTGTATGTTTCTTTTCTTAAAAAAAATCTGTTTTTATTATTTTTTAACTGTTTTGTTTTTATATTCTGTTTTTTATAAATATTTTTCTAAACCGCTTCTTTATTTTTTTAACCATTTTTGTTTTTTTCTTTTATTTTTAAAACAATTTATTTTTCTTGTTTCTTTAAAAACTGTGTTTTTTTTTTTTGTATATTTTTTCTATTTTAAAAGTTGCTTCCTTTTTTAGTTTGGTTGATGTTAATTTGGGTAAAATTTGTAGCTTAGTATTATTGTCATTTATGCATAAAATTTGTTTTTAAATTTACAAACAAAAAATTAAATACGATAATCTTTCGTGTCATATTAAATAACCAAACATAAGAATGAACAAAATAAAGATTAACAATGCATTAAAATTACTATCCTAAAACCATTAATAAAAGAATACTAAATACTCTATAATTTTTACCCTAAAAACAAACACGACCTTAGAATAATACCCTTCAGGCCCGAGTAGAACTGGCGGAAAATAGCTGCAATTTTTTTTGTTTTTGGCTATTGTTATGGTGGCCTGACTTCAATTATTAGTCCAATCTGTGAGCTATGGACAGAGTAGCCATTATGGGATTGGTAATTGGTAATGGAAGAGTAGATATTTATCTGTAGCCAACTCACCGTGCCCTTCTTTATTGTCACGTCGCTCTCTCTCACTCAATTATTCAATTGCTGTAACGTCGGCACTATAGACTATATAGTAGCCACATTCAATTATTCTCATTTGTGAAGTAAAATTTTACTAAAGAAAGTATATTGATGATAAGGAATTTAGAGAGGACAATGAATTTTAACTTTATTTTGCCAGGCAATAATGGAGAACCAATGTTATTTCATTGAACCAAAGGCACTGTTTGGGATAATTTTTTGGTAGTTTTTTTTTTTGTTTTTTTTGAATTTTTTTTATTTTTTTTGTTTAGATTTTTTATTTTTTTGATTCGTCGTCGTGATAAAATAAATTTAAAAGCATAATCTTTTGGCTAGAATTGAAAACATTTATTAAAGATATTAAAAAAATGTTTAAAAAGCGTTGATGTGACTTTTTTGGGTCTTATATGAATTTTTTTTTTTTTTTTTTTTTTTTAACTTTTTTTTTTTTCTTAGAAAATTTAAAAAATATTTTATTTTGAAAAAAAATAATTTTTTTTACTAAAAACAAAAAAAAAAAATTATTTGGCGCCTAATATTAATTTGAGACTACATTCATATTTATAGGAGAGAAAAGATATCTAATCTAATAATATTTGAGCTATTCGAGTTCAAAACTAATTAAATAACTACAAATTCATATTTTTCAGAACTCTTCAAATTTAATAGTCATGATAGACCAAAAGTCTATACCAACTCAAATTGAATTTGAGTCAAAATTTTTAACAATCTCTATATTGACAAGAATTCATATTTTAAACAAATCAACATACCAAAGTTACCACCAAATGCACTAAAAATGCTTAAATTTTTTAATCGAACAAATCAACATATAAAATCTCCATCTAAATGCGCTTCATGGCGCTAAATTCACATAGGGTGATCAAAGTTTTAAATCAAACAAATTAGCAAATTAATGCTACCACCAGATGCGTCCAAAGACGTCATACACCCAAAGGTGTTTAGTACTTTGACAAATTGATCAAGTTCAAACAATGTTGGGACTTGACCTTACTCTGATCAGATTTCTTACAAATTGTGTTAGCACCACTTTTAAAAGTATGCCCATGCAGAAAATATAAATTACCAAGGATAGTACCTTTTAAAATCTCACGAGCCCCCAACATAACTTTAAGAACTCCACCATTCATTCTGATTTTGAACCTTTCCGAGTCTAGAACTCCAAGTAAGATAAGATTATTCTTCAAGTTTGGTACATACCGAGCTTCTGAAATAACCTTGATAGTTCTATCATTTTGTTTCAAATAGATACTTCCTATTCCTCGAATCTTACAGGTATTATCGTTGCCCAGAAGCACTGCTCCACCAACTATCTTTGTGAAGTCAGAAAATGAATCCAGATTAGAACACACGTGATAGGAATATCCAGAATCTAAAATTCATTCATCGGAATGGCAGATAAATGGTAAACTCGTCAAGACAACAACAGAATATTCATCCTCACTGACAATATTGGCTATGAAAACTGTGTCTTTCTCTGTTCATTCAGTTTTGGGCAATCCTACTTTTAGTGCCCTAAATTGTGGCATTAGGCATATTCATCTTTGGCGATTCTCCTCGATCTAGATAAATCATCACCTGATTTTGACTAAGAACTTCTCTTCTTTCTAGATTGCTTTGAACTAAATATTACTGACAATGTTTCATTGGATGTATCATAGTTGACATGCTTGTTCTTTCAGTGATACTCGTTATTTATCAAAACACTGGATAGATCACTAAAATGAATTTTTTATTTCCCGTATAAAAGTGTGGTAATCAGATGTTTATATGAATCAAGTAAGGAATTCAACAGCAACAAAGTCTTGTCTTCATCTTGGATTTCAACATCTAAGTTCTGCAAATTAGCAAAAATTTTATTATAATTATTCAAATATTTGGACATAGAAGTACTTTTTTAAAACTGAAATCGAATGAATTTTTTCTTCAAATAAAGACGACTCTCTATGCTTTTTGATGGGTATTTCTCCTCTAATTTTTTTTAAAAGTCTTTCGCCTTCGATTCTTTCATCACAAAATATTTTTGATTTTTAGCAAGACAAACGAATTGTGCCACAAGCTTGTCGATTTATCTTGTCCCATTCTCTGTCTTGCATGTCGTCTGACTTATCTTGCAAAGTGAAATCCAACTCCTGTTGAATCAAAACATCCATCACCTCGCATTGCCACGTACCAAAATTGTTGGTCCAATTGAATTTTTCTACTTTAAATTTTGCATTAGACACCATAATTCTTCGTAAATAATTACTTGAACCCTCTAACTTTTTTCCTTTAGCAAATTCGTCTATCAGAATACTTAAATTCCACCACAAACAATATTATGCGCTTGAATAAGTCTAAAAATATTTTTTTTATGACAGTATTGAGTTTTTTTTAATAAAAAAACTAAACTGATTAAAATTGTTATTGTGATTAAATCTAGAACGATCAAAATAGTAGGAACCTTTTTTACCAAAAAAAAAATCACACAAAAAAATACTAAACCAAAAAAATTGAGCAAAATAATATTAAATTGGCCAAAAAAATAAAATAAAAATTAAAGTTGGAGTAGTGAACCGAATATGAGCTAGCAGAAAGGGATGTGCAGTTGGGGCACTGCTTGTGCGGACGAATCAAGCCGTTGGTTCAAGATGATGAGGAAGATATTTGAGGGGCAATTTTGGCGCCACAAAAATATGCAAAGACTTTAATCAGCGTTTGTCGGTGAGCTCGAACTCCGTTTTTAACATATAATATATCGTTGGAATCTTTTCGACGAGATGAAAATTTTAATATATTTAAAATCAATTTCTGGCCACTTTAAATTCAAAACAGAGAGCAAAAATAGCTTTAACCAAAATTCTAATATCACTTGTTGTGCAAAAAACGTCGAGAATAATAATAAACAAATCACAAAGACAGATTTTACGTGATTCGATAATTTACCTATGTCCATATATAGCAAATTTTAATATATAAAAAAATAAATACAAATCACTCGATTTTTTCTCACAAACTCTCTCTCTCAAAACAACTTAAATACAAAATAATATAATACTACATTCATGTTTGTATGAGAAAAAAGAGACTTAATCTAATTATACTTGAGCTAGTCGAGTTTAAAACTAATTAAACAACTGTAAATTCACATTCTTTAAAACTTTTCAAATTTAATAGCCATGATAAACTAGAAATTTATACCAATTCAAATTGAATTTGAGTCAAAATTTTCAACATTAATCGGCCGCTAAGATGGAGGAGGGTAGTTGTGGGAATTGATTAAGCAAGGAATGAACATTCCCTTAGGCAATTATTATCAAATTAACATAAATGAGCATGTGAATGTTTGCTCAGCAAGTAAATGAAGCGTTGAAAGAATGGGACATGCATAAGATAGGGATTTCTTGCTATATATGAACTGTAAATTAATTAATAAAATTGAAAATTAATTCTATTGTAGGAATGTTGAAGAGCCACGTCAACCTTAGCCATTATGCAATGTTCTTGCACTATTTCAATTGGTATTTGGTGCTCGACCTTTATAATTATTAATGTATGCATGTTATTATTTTTATTGGTATTTTATAATTATTAATTTATAAAGACGCGTTATTTAGTGATTAGAGTTAAACATTTCAAGATTATTAAATAATTGCTCGTCAACCCCCAATGTGCATCGTACAATTTTATTTGCAAAGAATATCATGTTGGCAATGTTCAGTGGCGACTCAAGCATTTTTGAAGTCTTAAGCAGAAATATAGAATGAGGCCCGGAATTTAGATGGTAATTTTTTAACAAAATTTATTTTTTTAATGCAAAACTACTAATTACATTTCTATACTCAAGTTTGTTAATATCATATTTATTAAAATAATTGTTTAAGAGTGAGTTAATTCTTTAACTCTCTCTTTTTTTACATTTAGTATACTTACTGAAATTCTTTTAGTTGACTTATTTATAAATGAATCAAATACAATCTATTTTAAAATAATATAACTTTGTAAGTAATGATTTATAACAATTATTTAACTTAAATCATCCAATAATCATAATTTACGGTTAAAACAATAATAATCAATAGACCAAAACGCTTTTTATTTTCAGATTTATGACAATTAAAGTATAATAGGAATGATAAAACTATATGTTGTAGCTTGAAACACAAACAATTTTGAATTTTATTATTTTTCAACTCATGCTTTATTTTATCAAGTATTATTATAACAAACATATCATAATAGATAAAAGCCCTTCCTCACTTGCTTGCTTAGTGACTTAGTGATTAAGCCACGGCACCCAATAATTTTTTCTCTAAACGGGTATTAATATTTTAAAAATGAATTCTCCATATATGCCTCTTAACAGCCCATTGGACTTCCATTAGCAGAAGTTAGAATTCATTACTTTTTTATTTTTAATATTTTAGAAAAAAATATCGACGTTACCAAAGAACAACCCTACAAATATATTGGTTTTGTTTGGAATAATTATTTAATTGCTTATTTTATTTTATTTATTTTTAATTTTAGTAAAAAAAATTGTTATTTAATTGACCTATTGTAGGTTTTTACTCTTTTCATTGAGGCGAGTCGAAAAAATAAAAAGTCTTAATCAAAATATATAAGAAAAACTTCAAAAAAACAAAAATAAGTCAAAATAAGTTAATATGTCAAATTTAATGTTGCTTATTTTTATTTTTAGTGATTTTTTTTTATCTTTTTATCAAATATTTTTATTTTTTCAATTCACCTCATCGAGATGATTCAACAAAATAAAAAAAATTATTCAAAATATAAAAAAAAAATTAGAAAAAACAAAAGTAAAACAAATTTTTTTTGCAATTTATCCCTAACAGGGCCATATTATAAATTGATCTTTCTCTCTCTAGTCGGCAGGAGGGGACTGCCCATTGTTCCAACTTGAAAGGGTTTGTCTCTACCTGTTATGTAGGCTATTTATGACAATATCACATCAATTATATAATTAACTATGCGGATGGGTCACTAGATCATATTAAATGTGTTTGTTTAAAATATTTTTTTTAATTTTAAATTTATAACAATAAAAGGTTAAAATATTAAAATAAGTGAGCTTATAACTTTTTATTTGTATTTTTTAATTTAAAATTAATAAACACAAATTAAAATACTTAAAAATATAAATTTATAATTTTAACAAATATTTATAACTTCAGTTTAAAATTATAATCATATATTTTTAATTATTTAATTTATTTTTGTCTTTTTTCAAATTTCTTGGTTAAACTTTTTTACTTTTCTACCTTATCTCAATCAGAGAATTCAAAAACAAAAGTATAGTAGTTTTATCAAAAAATTTCAAAAATTAATAAAAAAAATATAAACAATTATCCCAAACCGGACATATTGGAACATGAAAATAAAAAAGGAACCTTGAGCAACGGATCCGGGGTGCCTGTTGTGCTTAAAAAAAAAAAAACAATTATCCAAAACGAGACATATTGGAACGTGAAAATAAGAAAGGAACCCTGAGCTGGGGCTCGGGATGCCTACTGTGCTTTAAGCACAGCAGGCTTTGCTGCGTTTCAAAACAGCGGCATTTTGAAGCCAAATGATTTTCTTAAATCATGCCTCAAAACTACGTCGTTTTGCCAACTCTCATCCCTCCAAAATAAAACTTAAAATTAAAAACACTTCTTATTTCCTTGCTATGCTGAAATCCTATGCTAAACGTTCTCAACCACATCGTAGCCTTCAATGCCGCCCCACTCGCCTTCAACACCGCCCCACCGTCCCACCGCCGTTGCCTTTAGCACTGTCCCATTGTCGTCGTCTTCAATGGCAGAAACGCCTGCGACAAAAATGCCTGATATTTGGCCCCTCAAAAACTGGTATTTTGATATGTTTTATTGTAATATTAAAATGTGTATTATTGTTGTGTACTTTTTTATTAAATAAATTAAAAAGTTTTTTTTAAAAAAAATAGTGGAGTTTAAAAAGCTGAGATTCTTTTATTTGAACTTGTGTAGTCTTTTAAATTAAAAAATGTATTATTGTTGTGGGGATCATGTTTATTTTGGTTGTCATATTATTTATGAACTGTTTTTTTTTTGGTAAAAAAGTGTAGCTGTTTTTTTTTTTTTTCTGTTGTGAGGATCAGAACTTGTGTAGATTTTATTATTGTTGTAAAAAGCTATTATATTGTTTATGAATTTTTATAAATTTTTCTTATTAGTGGCAGAATGGAGAATAATAAACTTGAGGAGTGTAGTGAAGATGTTGAGAGTTGTCTAAAGATTACAAATCAAGTATTACAATGAAATTTAAATCAGAAGAAGCTGTATTTAACTTTTATAATTAATATGAGCGAATTATGAGATTTAGCATTAGAAGAGATTGTCATACAAAAAGTAAGAAAAATGGCGTGATAATCAATCGAAAATTTATTTGTGGTAAACACAGGGAGAGGAAAAAAGATAAACGGTGCCCAATTGTCAGAAATTCGAGAACTTTGAAAATTTGTGTTATCATGCAATTAAAGTGCTTGATGGAGTGAATGTTATGAAAATTCCCGAAAGATATTAATTGGGCCGGTGGAAATTAAATGCGAAAGATCGTGCATTTAAGAAAAATACCATTAGAATGGATGAGATTGATCCTAAGTTTGTGATATTAACACGTTATATGAATCGTTGTCCTAGATTGGTAAAATTAGTATCTCGATCATCTGAATGTTTTGAAACTACATATCAATTGATGGACGACGCTATTATAGATTATGTGCCAAAGTGGACAATATGTTGCTTGCACAAAATTATTTAACTACTTTCGATAGTAGAAATCACGTTGAAGTGGGAATCAAAGATCCAAATGCAATTGATTCTACATTTGCAAGAATGAAGAGCTTTAAAAAAAAAGTCGATGCACATAATGGCGGTCGTAAATTAAAACCTTGACATGAACAAAAATAAAAATAGGGCAAAAATTATTTCGTAACCTACTCGTCAAAGTCATGTATTACCAATATTTATATTACCTTCATTTTTTACATTTTTACAATGATATTTAATTATTTTGTAATTCTTTAGAATATTGATCTACCCATCAACACTATAAACGTTAAAATTTCATTTGTAAATCAACCACAAGTGTGTTAATATATTGTTATACTTAATTATTTTATTGTACTAATATAATTATTAAATTATAATATATTTATTTACTATCATTCTTAAATATTAAGATGTTGAGATGTCCTATTTGCCAAATATAATGAAGTATGAATATAATTCTTCTCAAATATTATTTAATATATATTCTCGGGTATGTAATATTTTATGTTTGTAAAGAAATCAATTCAAATTATTATATGGCAAATCCTTGGTGACTTTGTAGATTAGGTGTTTAAGAAAGTAAGATAGTTTGGAATTCTTTGAGTTATGGAAACCATTTGGTTTAGGAAGCTTATCTTTTGGTTTAGGAAAATTCTTGTTTATCTAAGATTTTAAGATGATCTAGATAATCTCTTGCGATTAGTTTCTTAATAAGAGTCTCATTTAAAGATTAAAAAAGTGTTACACATAAACAAGCAGGCAGTACAAGAAGTCAGAGCTTCGGGAGAGAGCCTTGGCCACTTGACTGCTCGAGCAGTGTCCAGACAGTTTAATTGCTTCCTAATTCTGGCTTACTAGGGTTTAAGGATCTATATATATGGATCATTATTGGAGCACGAAATCACCTTGGGGACACAGAATACTATTGAGGATTAATATCATATTAAGAGTTAATTTCGTGCATAAAAAAGAACGAAGATTGTTCGACAGTAAAACTTAAACGGTGTTCTAAGTAGTTGATTTTGCCGAAAAAAACTGTTACGATGATTTATTGCAGTAGGAATCAAAAGGAGAATAGTCAACGAGAATTTGGCATACAAGCTTAGAACTAGAAAATTTAGAAGTCGATCAAAAGAGTCTGTAAGTTATATTGTATTTGTTCATATTTAATGCTTGATTCCTAGATAGTGTTCTAAGTAGTTGATTCTGCCGACAAAGACTGCTACGAAGATTCATTGCAGTAGGAATCAAAAGGAGAACAGTCAACGAGAATTTGGCATACAAACTTAGGACTAAAAAATTAAGGAATCGATCAAAAGGGTCTGTAAATTATATTATATCTGTTCATATTTAGTGCTTGAATTCTAGACTTGGTTGACCCGTAATTTTTTATCCTATGAATTTTTCAAGTAAAATTTTTTGTGTGTTGTGGGTTCTTCTTATTGGTTGTGATTTGTACTTGTAATTGGTTTAATATCGTTAAAAATACTTTTTTTTGATAATAAGAAAAAATCATATTTTTTCAATGTTTGTATACTATTTTTATTAATGCTATTTATTTTAACATAAAGTTTTATATTCTTTTTTTCTCTTTCCAGGAAATAGCATTTAATCAAAAAAATCGTTATCCCAAGGCGATTAAATTATTCGTCCATGATGATTGTTTTTATAATTTTTTTTTGTAATTCGTAACGGCCCCCACAAATTTAAAATGTAATTAATAGGATAACATTTGATCAAATATGGGGTGTTCGTAATTTTTATTTAATTCTCGTAAAAGATTTCGATGATTTTTGTATTGAAAAGTTCTTATTATCATTTTGTTAAAAAATTTCATTATGTTATTGTGTTTAAGATGTGTATGGTCTTTATAAATGTGTATAATCTTTTTTATTAATATTAAGTGTATATTTAAAAATTTTCAAACATGACATAGTTTAAATACTACTAAATCCAAAATTAATGTGAATAAAATAATTTAATTTTATTCAAATTTATCCTAAACACAACAGCCATTTATTTTATACACATTTTTAAAAAGAGATTTAAAATTCTTAAAATTATTTTTTAATTTGGTGAGATCAATCCAATCGCACTAAAAGACATTGTAATTTAATAAAGCTATTTAGCCTCAAAATGCCACCGTTTTGAGGTGCAGCAAAGCCTGCCGTGCTTAAAGCGCAATAGGCACCCTATTTCTCCCTAAGTAAGGATAATTGCGTTTTGAGGTGCAGCAAAGCCTGCTATACTTAAAGCGCAATAGGCACAATAGGCACCCCGTTTTTTCCTAAGTAGGAATAATTATTCAATGCTCTTGAAATAATATTTTATTTAAATTACTTGATGACACATCTTTACATGTTAAATAAAATAATAATAAAAATAATAATAAATTTTATTAAATACATTAATAAATGTAAAGTTAAAGTACCATCTAGACTTACTCAAGGAAGTATTAAAAATTTACCCCTGAGCAGTGTGTTAGGTTATTCGCAGGGCACAAGTCCTCTGCATGTTATCAAATTTCTCTCTACCTTGTTTCAATTTATTCCTAACCGTTGGATCATATCTTAAAATTATTTGTGATTTGGGTTTTCCCCCAAGATCCTACGATCGAAAGTGCGTTGAATAATTTGAAATAGAAAATTTTGATTTTATTCCTACGTAATTGAAGAAGTATTATCCACATCTACACGAAATCAGCACATGCTAATTAATGCATAATAATTCATGTTTTCCCCGTACATATAGCTAGTAGCTGGATGTCTGTATTTTTTGAATATTACGTGATATTATATCATATAATATTATTTATGTAATATTTTTTAAAAACAAAAAATTTAATATATATTAAGTGAATTATTATTTTTCTTTTCTCTTTCCAATAAAAAAAATAAACCAATAGAATTTTACTAAATTTTGAAATATCACGTGATATTTTTTATATAGCACTACGGACAAGTAAACATTTCATTGCACATTAAGGATTCATTTGTTTTGACGTAAAATACTTTATTTATTTTTTATTATTTAGTTTGTTAAAAATAATGCAAAATATTTTTTTTTAAAAATATTTTACTTTATATGTTCAAGATTAATTTATAAAAAATAGCGTAAGTGATTTTACAATTGTGGTATTAGTGGCGTGACAAAGGCAACTATGGTAGTAACGATAGAGGCAGTGATGGTGGTGACACCAGCGGCAAGGGGTAGTGATAGCGACAATGATTTTTATTTTTTGAAGTATTACCTAAATACTGAAAAACAAAAACAAAAAAAATATTTTTTATAAAATAATTTACATGTAAAATATTTTTCATTGTAAAAACATATAACGTCAAAATAAACGGAGCCTAAATGTATCATTTTTCTCTTATCTACTCAATAAAAATAAGTCAACAGTATCCCATCCAAATATTTTTTATTACATCATTAAATAAAAAATAAAAACACCTACAATTAATATTACATAGGTTTCCTGAACTACCAAATAATTACTCTATCAAATGGATGGTTTTTCCTCCTAAGCATGAAACTAGTATCAAACCACAAAAACATGGCAAAGATAGTCCTCTCTCTCTCTCTCTCTCTCTCTCTCTCTCTATATATATATATATATATATATATATATATATATATATGAAACCCAATACAATTATTAAAATCACGTACAAACATGATATTTAATATTTTATTACCAAAATTTCATTAGTAAATATACATAGTTTTTTACCATGAATTCAGTAATTGTTTCTATTTTTAGATTTCTCTTTTGGTTTATTTTTTGTGGAAAAAAATAAAAGCAATTATCAAGGTCATATATGTATATATACGGAAAATCTACATATCATGAAAAATTTAACCGAAAAAACGGCCGAATGCCCTTTGAATCATCCTTCAAGGAATTGAGGTAAAAAATTATAAAATAAGATAAATTCAAGCATGCACTATATTGTTATCTATTGAATTATTTAATTTTTTAATATATTTTTATAACATAAATCATTCATTTTATATTATTTATTAGTTTTATTACTCGTATAAAAAATTAAATTAATTAAATATTTGCAACTATATAATTTGATTATATTTGTTTAACATTATTTTTTAAAAGATTATATTAACTATTTATTTATTTTTTAACAAATGTGATCTATTCATAAAACTATTAATATTTGATTAATATAATTTTTTCACAAGAATGATCTACTTAATAAACACTACAAAATATATAATTTCGATTATAAAAAAAGTATAATGAGTGTAAATAAGATACGTGCTACCATTCCATTCAGTTTAGTTATTCTTTATATATTGGTATGTTTATTTTTTTAAAAATAAAATATAATATGTAAAAATATTATTACTTTTAATTTTTAATTAATAAAGTATAAAATGTTATAATTTTAATATGCATACTTATTTTTTTTAAATATACATTTAGAATTCTCTAACGAATATTTATCAAATAAAACACATGTTGAATGTAAAAATTTTAAAAATAAATGGACAAGATTTTATTTTATTCAACTAGTGAAGTTATACTGTTTGTTTTAAGATTTTAAAAATCAAACTAGAATTACAAACTAAAATTTTACTTTCTAATTAAAGTCTAGAATAATTTAAATCAAATGGTAAAACTTAAAAAAATAAAAATAAAAATATTTATTTAGTAAAATTGTACTGTTAACAAAGTTATCATAATTTTTTTGCTGCAAGCAGTTGCATTGAAAAAAATAAAGTATATCAATATTTTTATTATTATTTAAAAAATAAAATGCCTTAAAATTCAGTTATGTAAAACTTTTGGAAAAGAAGATAAGCTGAAAAAAATACAATAAATATTGGTTTAGACATATAAAATGCAAACTAGTAGATGAAATAATAAAAAAATAATAAAATTACTTTTAAAAGAAACATTAGAAGGGGGTAGGCCTAAAGTGATATGAGAAAAAATTACATAAAAAATTTTGATATCATTGCACGTATATGCAAGAAATTTTTCATACCACGTATATATATAAGAATATTTTATATAGTGATATATGATAAATTTTTCACACATTTTGAAATTTAAATGTGAAAAGTTTCTCATAACATGTATGTATATGAGAATATTCTAAAAATCTAGTATGAGAAACTTTTCATACATAGTATGAGAAATTTCTTATACTTAATTTTTTAATTTTTTTTTATTCTTAATTTTAAATTAAATAAGCAACTTGTAAAAAAATGAGAATTATTTCAAATATAATAAATTTTTCATACTTATTTTACATAAAAAATTTTATTAATTTTAATTGAAATGAACAGTTTGTAAAAAATGTGAACTATTTCAAGTATAAAAAACTCTTATACTTATATTTTTTAAATTTTTTATTCTTAATTTTAAATGAAATAAGTAATATTTTTTTAATAATAGAACGATAAAATTAATTTTAATAGAAACATTAGAGGGGTAGGCCTAAAGTAATATGAGATACGGTATGAAAAAAAATTATATGAAAATTTTTGATATCATTGCACGTACATACTAGAAGTTTTTCATAATACGTATGTATATGAGAATATTCTCAAAATTTATTATTTTTTAAATTTTTTTATTATTAATTTTAAATTAAATGAGCTATTTGTAAAAAAAAAACTATTTCAAGTATGAAAAATTTATCATACTTATTTTTCTTAATTTTTTCGTTATTAGTTTTAAATGAAATGAGCACTTTGTAAAAAATGTGAACTATTTCAAGTATGAAAAATTTCTCATCCTTTTAATTTTTAATTTTAAATAAAATGAATAATTTATAATAAAAAAAATAAGAACCATTTTAAAATTTAGCATGAGAAATTTCATCTACATAATATGAGAAACTTCTCATATACATTTTTTAAATTTTGTTATTTCTAATTTTAAATAAAAAAATAATTTATGAATAAAAAAAAATTCAGTATAATTCTTTTCTAACATGATCAAAGATTTCTTCTCTTTGTATATCTCTTCGAAAAGAAAAAAAAAAGATCAATTCAAATATCTAAATCCAGTATTACTAAAAGTCAAGTAATTATTTGAAAAAAAGATCAATTCATTTCCTTGGCCACAAATGAAAGAAAACAAAAAGAAAAAGAAACAAATAAGATTGGAGTGGATGCGCATCCAAACAGGTACATTGCAAACAAGTGGAACAGATGCGTTTAGTGCATTCGGTAAATTAAATTTTCGGTCATTGTAGCAAAGCTCCATAGTAAGTTTTTCACTAGTAAGAATGTTATTATTTTTATTTTTCTAACTAAAGTATGTTCTTACCAATAAGAATTAAGAAGCAGTGATCTATGATTGGTTCCATGGTTTAAATCTCTGTACATAGTTAATCTCAAAATAAAATCCAAACCATTTGAATTTTTTCGTGTTAAGTGTTAACAATGTGAGAATTCTTAAAAGATGCATGGGGTTTTATTTCAAGTTCTAGAATAATTAGAATATAATGTACAAGATTATTATGGTTCTCATGAATTTTAACTTTGCCCGATCTATATGGATAACAACAAGACTGTGCATAAATCCAAAATTTCTTCGCAAACATTACACATCAACAAAATCATATGATGAACATCACAGTTAAAATCATCCAAGCATCAGATAAGTGCAGAAAATTAAGGTGTTTGTATCTTCTGAGTTCTGACCCATGAAATTGCATCTAACTAGGCTCAACTCAAGGTACCTACAGTTGGGAGAAACCACATGGGACATTAATGCTTTATTCAACTGCAACCAGAACATGTACACAGAGAGAGAGAGAGAGAGAGAGAGAGAGATGGCCAAATTGAGGATTTGGTACCACGGTACATTGGTCCATAACTCTGCAACTATCATAACTAGGGCAATGTTGACTTCTAGATGATTTATGTGAATTTGGGAGAAATTACTAGGTACTCTCATGTCATGTACCATATCATATAATGGCCCTGTTCGGGCAAATTATTTATTTGCTTATTTAGTTTATTTAGCTTTAAACAAATAAGCAAGTTCTACTCGTTAGAAGCTTGCTTATTTATTTGCTTATCTTCACTTGTGAAAAGATCAAATTGTCCTAACAGCAATTAATCTCATTTATATGTACCAAAAATAATATAGACATTAATGTAATTTTACAAATATAAACAAATAAGCTAATAAACAAGTTTCCTCCTACACGAATGCTTCTCACATTTCACCCACTTAAAAATCAATTATCCCAAACGTACTTACTTATTTATATTTGTGCTTATTTCACAATAAATAAATAAATAATTTGCCCAAACAGGTTGAATTAAAGAGAGAGGTAAGTTATATGTGCGTTTCAAAAAATTTTAATATCGTGGAGAACTATTTTTAATCATTGAATAAGAAAGAAAAATAATTCAAAAAGAAAATATGTTTTCAGAGAGATGGAATTTTCAATCATATAAATTCTTTACTATTAGTCCTTCATATAGGGGACCAATAATATAATTAATATAAACAAATATGATATATAGCAATGGTGGCCAACTCAATTGGTTGGAGCTGCTTACCCCATGCTATCACCCGGGGTTCAAACCCCGGGGCCCTCATTCCCCATTCCCCATTTTACCGAGCAAAAACATAAGCAAATATGGTATTAAATCTAAAATAATGGGTCCCATATATTTTAGTTTCAATTTGGATTCCTAATTTGGCACAACAATCATGACTTCATAGTTCTACTTCTTATATGCTCGCAACAAATAAGAAAACTTGGCAAATACTAAGGGGGTAATATTTGTCTCTCACCTAACAAACAAGAGCTGTTCTACCTCTTCCGAAAAAAATGACCGAAATAGTGCTCGTGCTAAAACCACTATTTCGCGCATGAACTGATTATTTCTCCTCGTTATGCTCTTCTATTCCCTCCCATTACTCTTCCTCGTCGTCAGTGGTGGCATCCTAGTTGTGCTGGTATTTCGTCACCAGATCATTTATGTTACTCTCCACTTTCGTAAACTACATCTCGTTTATCACCTCATTGCTATACTAATGGAGGAACGTCTTGCTTTTCAGCTTTGCAGTTTCTGCCTTCACGTTTGTGGTCTTTGGAATTTGTTCACTGCTCGGAGCATAACTTAATAAATAACAAATTACATAACTATCTAAAATTCTGAACCACTGAAAATATTCTCACACGCATTACTAGTGAGAATGTTCCCACTAGTGTGAGAATGTCCTTACTTTTTGTTTTTTTTCTTCTTTTCTAATCATATGATCTTTGTCATCTCCTCATCATTCATTGCTAGATGCAAACTCAAGCCTCCTCCCTTCATCATGTTAGACTTTGCAATATAAGTGAGAATGTTCTTACACTGGTGTGAAAATGTTCTTACTTTTTTTTTTCTTTTCTAATTATATGATCTCTGCCATCTCCTCATCATCTATTGGTAGATGCAAACTCAAGTCCCTTCCCTTCATCATGCTAGGCTCTGCGATATCAGTGAGAATGTTCTTACAGTGAGAATGTTCTCACTGTGAGAATGTTCTCACACGCATTACCACTGAGAACATTCTCACACGCATTACCACTGAGAATATTTTCACAGTTTTTAACTTGTGAGAACCTAGCATGATGAAGGGAGAAAGCTTGAGCTTGCATCTAGTAATAGATGATGAGGAGATGGCAGAGATCATATGATTAGTACTCTTCATCTCTTTTTTTCTCTCAGACACTTTTTTCACCTCCTTCAACCGCTGAATTCGACACCTCGGAGGACAAGATTCATTAATCTCTGACAGTTCGCCAAATTCTGCAGGAGCGCGAGCTCCGTTGAAGACGACGACGTCGTCAGGGCTAGGAGTCAAATGCATACGTGGGGGAAGAACGGGGCTCGGAGAAGGACGATCAGTGAGGAAGAACCAAACACAGACGTAGCAATTTCGATCATTTGTTTCGGTTATTTTTTTCGAGATGAATAGACTTTTCGAACAAACAAATATGGTCAATATTATCAACCAAAAGTACTTTTCACCGCGTAATTGGGTAAAGTATTATCATGCAAGTAATCTACGTTTTTTAGCGAACGCATCATGCAATGCAAGTAAATGGCATGTATTTCTCAATCTCCATAAATGGCTGACTTTCAAGATCCCACCATTTCCATTTTTTGCCAAGTAATCAACCTTGGTACTTGGTAGCAATTTTTTTAACTCCAGATTTTCACAGAGCAAATGTATTTGTGAGAGACTGGTTAGGTGGTTTACAGATGGAGATTGAACACAGAAAAAAAAAAGGCGGCAATTGTGCAGTTGAGATATCATTGAATGAGCCATAAGGTTTGCGGGCGAGCAGGGTATAGTGCTCGTTTGGTAAACCGGTTTAAAGTTGATTTTTTTGGGGTTTTTGGCTTAAATTTCAAAAAACCAAAATGCTAATACCCTCTTGGCTTTTTGGCTTTTCTCATAATAATTTTCAATTTTATTTTTTGATTTTTTAACTTTTTGGTTTTTTAAACTTTTTGGTTTTTTTTATTTAGCAAAATCTTATTTAAGCTGAAGGATAATCTTGAAATTTTACATCTGACTTATTTGGCTCTTTTGGTAGCTTAAAAGTCACTAATTTTCCAACCAAATGAACTTTTGATTTTTTAACTTAAAATAACTTAAAATTAAAAAACTAACTTAAAGTTAAGTTAACAAAACAGTGATCTTCTCTCCTTCGAGGCCAAAGCTAGGCAGTGGCAATGGGTCCCAACCCTCATGTGAAGCATTTTAGCTAGGCAGTGGTAATGGGTCCCAACCCTCATGTGAAGCACTTAAGGGCATGTCGGTATGCCTCTTAAGCCACTTCCCCTTAAGATCATTATATAAACCAATGTCTCTGAGACTCTAACTCAATCAACCATTTGAAGCTTATTATTAGCTTCTGATCATCAGCCTCTGGCTTCTACAGTTTTTCCAATGTGGGTTCATTCCCTTTGTCGGGGGGTTCTTTTGGGGTTCTGGTTGTCTTTGGTACTTGCCTCCAGCTTCTGCCATGGCTCTGACAAGACAGTAGCACTTGAGGTAGTTGGCAGTGGAGAGTGTGCAGATTGTGCAGATAGCAATATCAAGAGTAGTCAGGCCTTTTCAGGTATAATGTTTTCCATTTTGGTAGCCATGGCTTTTAGAGAAAAGATGTGAACACACAACACTAGAATTTACACTAACACTTGTTACACTAAACTCTCTTGCAAGGGTGTGTGTGACACTTACGACTTCTTTGCAGTCTATGATGAGGTGAATTACAGGTTGCAGTCTGGGATGGCGGGGCTCACTTCGGTCTCATTTTGATGATTCAAATCGTTAATTTTATTATTCTTTGCATGCAAATTATTTATATAAAAAACCAAGTTGACTTGTTATTGTTAAGTTACTAAACAAATCAAATTTGCCTTGAAAATTAGAAGGTCATGTTAGAGTGATACAAGACTGAAGAAGAGAGAGAGAGAAATGGAGAAGAAACTTCGCTTTCATCTATATTTCAAATTGGACACGATACATATACATATATATATATATATATATATTGATTGGAATAATTTAAACAATAAAATAAACAGTTCATATCATCAAAGTAGACAGTAAAGACCCCCACTCGTCTAAACCGCACCGTTTTATGGACCGCAAAGAAGCCAAATTATTGAAGCCAATTTGTTGTGACAATGGCAACTAGTCTTCTTTTTTTTTTTTTTCTAATGAAAGTTTCTGATCATATATTCTTGACTTTGACTTATTATTATGAAAAGCA
The DNA here is from genome assembly GCA_034768845.1 of Heliamphora exappendiculata. Taxonomy (NCBI): domain Eukaryota; kingdom Viridiplantae; phylum Streptophyta; class Magnoliopsida; order Ericales; family Sarraceniaceae; genus Heliamphora; species Heliamphora exappendiculata. Next base: position 20,950,507 of record JAOTRH010000024.1, read on the forward strand.
CTCATTATCCAAATTAGTACTAAATTTAACTCTAAAACACATTTAACAATAATTGAACGCTTTTCTTCTTGGAATTTTACACATAATTATCAATCAAAATGATTTATCGATGACATTTCTACAATAATAAACTATATTGACAGGTCTTTTGGCCCACAATTCTATGATAGCAATATGTCACTTCATTGTATATAAATTTTTGGTCTTTGCTCATATGTGCAAGGTCTATATTTTGCTTTACCCGGTACAGGGCTCCGCGTGACCGTGGACTGCAAGGCTGCAAATGGAGAGATCAAAACAAGAGGCGTTGGTAAGCTTGATCATAAAGGAAGATTCAAAGTATCTCTTCCAGAGGAGATCTTAGAGGATGGAAAACTAAAGGAGGAGTGCTTTGCACAGCTCCACAGTGCATCGGCTGCGCCATGCCCTGCCCACAACGGCATTGAGTCCTCCAAGATAATCTTCAAGTCCAAAACCGACGGAGAACACACCTTTGGCACTGCCGGAAAACTGAAATTCTCACCGGTTACATGCACTTCGGCTTTCTTGTGGCCTTACTTCAAGTACCCACCTCTACCCAAACTGCCACCTTTGCCTAAATTCCACCCATGGAAGAAGCACCTGCCCAAGTTCTACCTTCCACCATTTAAGAACTTTGGCCACACCTTACCTCTTCCACCAAAGGTCTTCCCCCCAATATTTAAGAAACCCCTCCCTCCACCGTTTCCCTTCTACAAGAAGCCGCTTCCGCCGCTTATACTTCCACCTCCAATTCCTATTTATAAGAAGCCATTTCCACCTCTTGTCCCGATATACAAAAAGCCACTTCCACCTCCAATCCCGATATATAAGAAGCCACTTCCACCTCCGGTTCCTGTTTATGAGAAACCACTTCCACCTCCGGTTCCTGTTTATGAGAAGCCACTTCCACCTCCGGAAAAGCCACTTCCACCTCCGGTTCCTGTTTATGAGAAGCCACTTCCACCTCCGGAAAAGCCACTTCCACCTCCAGAAAAGCCACTTCCACCTCCGGTTCCTATTTATAAGAAGCCACTTCCACCTCCGGTTCCAATATACAAAAAAGAGCCACTTCCACCTCCAGTCCCCATATATAAAGAGCCACTTCCGCCTCCAGTTCCTATTTATAAGAAGCCACTTCCACCTCCAATCCCAATATATAAAAAGCCACTTCCACCTCTTATCCCAATCTATAAACCAAAACCACCACTGTTCAAGCCGCCTCCGATTCTAAAGGTCTTCCCTCCATTAGTACCCATATATAAGAAGCCACTTCCACCACCCTTCCCAATTTACAAGCCAATTCCACCAATCTCAAAACATCTAATTCCTCCATTCCCAAAGATCCCTAAGAAACCTTATCCACCATTTCCCAAGTTACCACCCATTCCCAAGATTCCTCCAAAGCACTTTCACCATCCCCTGTTTGGACCCTTGCCTCCCTTCCCTCCTCTCTTTCATCCTTAGGTTACCCCCCTGGGTTTAATGAAGTTATTGGAGACATGGTGTATTGTGTAATGAAGGGTTTGGCTTGAATCTTTAGTATTGTAATAAAGCCTGCAAAGAAAGAGAGATGGGAGTTTGGAAGGACACTTGAAAGAGAGATGATGAGAAACAAAGATAGGGTAAATCATTGTTGATTATTTTATGTTCATGAAATGGAGTATGATTGTGATTATTCTTCTTGCGTGGTGTTAAGAAGCCTAGAAATCTTCAAATGGATGTGCTTAATGTGATCGATTTGTCTATGCGGTTTTTATGCAAACAACACATGAAAATTTGTGAAAAATGAATAAGCCAGCAACTATATTTGCCTACATTCTTGAGTGCCCAATTATTTTGTTAATTTTTTAATTGTAACTTCTTTTAAATCCAAAAAAAAATTATGGTTGTCAATTTAATCTTTCAAAAATCATTATTCACGCTACGTTTCCTGTTCAATTTACAAGATCATTTTTCTTCTGATGAAAACTGGTATTAATATATGCTATATGCCTGCTTATCATATGGTTCTGTATTGATTGCAACAGTGAAATGCATTAACTTCAAATCTGAGTTCAATATATAAAATTTGGTAATCATGCTCTAATGGAAAATTATTCAATACCCTGGAATCTCACAAAATTGTGGTCTTACTACAAATCTCGCCCGTGAAACCCACTGCTGAATAATTGGCATTTCTGATCATTGCCAAAAAGTGGTGGAGAAATCAATGAGAAGTTGGCTGGCTGACAATGACAAGCATGATCTTCACATGGGTGAATATTGATTGTAACTGCAAAAAGAAAAATTTTGAGGCATTGAAGAATTGAAATAAATTCAATTTTTGTGATACCAAAATTGTTGACATTGAATGGTGCAATGGCCATCAGACTGTGTCCCGATTAGGTTGGTTATAGTTCCTTTATGTAGTGTTCATAATGTCTATAAAATGGAACATTGGTCATCACAAAGTAAGGAGCAACTTGGAACATAGCATATTAGCAAAGGAATATTATATGTACATATAATGAGTAATAGAGAATAACAATATCAATGCAAAGTAAATTATGCTAGTATGATGTTTATCTTTATTTATTGTCTTGGGCAATTGATGTTTCTCTTTATTGGGTCAGCCAATTATGATCAGTTGTCACGGAACAGGGATAATCAGCTGAGGCCTCTTTTAAGTATTTTCATAGTATCATAAACTGAAGAATTATTGTAAACAGTACCAAATTAAAGGTGAAAACAAATGTAGTAGTGGAACTCATTATGTTCTCAATCATGGACTGAAACCAAATAGCTGGAGAAACTGGGGATGCAGGTGAAGGATTTTAGAAGCACTGTGAAGCCAAATGAGCTGAAGATTGCAGACATATAGGAATTCGGCGAATGAAATTTAAGGAAAACCCACAAGAAGTAGAATCGACTGAGGAAAAGTGCCAGTGAGAACACCTTGTTAGTTGTGACTACTGACTAGTACTTTCTCATCCATAAAAAGACATATGTGAGAGAGAGAGAGAGAGAGAGAGAGAGAGAGAGTCTCCATCTCCATTTGTTGACTGAATAATAAACTTACAGGGTATGCCCTGATCAATGATCAATATGACTTGCACAATGTACAAGGGGGTACATGCACTCTTTGCCAATTTCTGCCTAATTTGACCCAATAATTTGCAGTCTATTCACTAAAAAGTATGTGTCCTTTATTTCCTGTAAGAGGTAAATATTGATGAGAGCTAGTATGTAGGCCTACAAGTGGAGTACTGATGCATCTGCTAATGCTCATTCAATAGCATGATATAGCTTGATCAACAAAGCCAGTGAGCTTTATTATCATTCTTTTTCTGCTCTGCACAAATCGTCTAATTGGGTCCCCTAAACTTATATAGAACCATTACTGCAGTGCAGGATTGTCAATGAGTGACCATTGAATCACATTAGAGAAGGCTATGGCTTCCCATCTTTTAAGCTGAAGTCTAGGGAGATCCTCCCCTGCTTATCTCTCATTCATATAATTGGTTTGCTTAAAAGTTGCCAAGGGCCTCAAATTTGGTATTTCCCATTTGTCAAGTGGCACTAATTGGCGTTAAGAGTTTCTTTGCTCTTTACTGCAACCGCCTGTGACGGTAGAAATGAGACAGTTGAGGCTGTTAGAATTGTAAAATGTGCAGATTCCAAGTAGGATTTCTTTTCTTGTGTATTTTATTGATTTTTTACAATCCAATTGATGAAAGTTGAATGTCTCATGTTTCTATTTGATAGGCAGTTTGTGAATTGCTCTGTGCATGGCTTCGTGTCAGTATTGACTGCAAGTTTACAAATGGAAAGCTCAAAACAAAATGGGCCACAGAACTTGAATTTTTTTTTTCTTGGG
>JAOTRH010000024.1:20954483-21017506 GCA_034768845.1 Heliamphora exappendiculata
GTTTTTGTTTTGGGGTGGTTTGGGGGTGATGATTTTGGGCGGGAATGACGGTTTTGAGAGCGGTTTTGATGGCGATTTTGTGATTTTCGTTAAATTGAATGAAAATTGTAACGATTGTGATCTCTTAAATATTAAAATCAAACATGATGGGGTATTAGTACAATTTTTGAAACCACTGAAAAATTTCTGTTTTTGTCAGAAATCTCATAGAGATCAGTGAAATTTATCCAATAAAATAAGTTTAAATGTGTAAAGTTTATTCACAAAACTTTTAGCGCGTATAGTCTAATTATATTATTTTTTAAAAAAATATTCTGTAAATAGATAAATTTATCTGTTTAAATATCAACACAGATAATATAAACAGATAAATTTATCTGTATTCTTTATACATATTTTGAAATACATAGATAAGTTTATCTGTGTTCTTTATACGTGCTTTTAATAAGACAGATAAATTTATCTGTATTATTTACACATACTTTTAATAAAAGACATATAAATTTATTTATATTTTTATACATATTTTAAAAATACACAGGTAAATTTATCTGTTATAAGATATTTTTGTCTCAAAAAGAACATTACGTGTTAAAACTTTAATGAATATGAACCTTACTTGTTAAAAATTTTTATACTTGATGAAAAACAGTAAATAGCCTATATATTATACTCTTTATCAATTTTTTGAATTTTAATTTGTTTGCTTAATTTTTAATTTTCTAAACTTTAAACAAATAAAACATACTTTTTCATATCATCTTGATAAGATTAATGCGAAAAATAAAAAAAATTGAACAAATGATAAATAAAAAACACACTAAAGAAAAAAAAATGACATAATTTCTGACTTATTAACTTATTTTTATCATCTCTAAATTATTTTATGTTTATACAGGAAAAATCTTCTTTGGTTTGTTTTAATGAGAACAGTCACAACATATAATATTTAAATAAAAGTTGAACATGCTAACTAATAATGAAAACAAACAAAAATTAATTACCTCGCAGGGCCATTATGATAATTTTCATTTTGAGTGTTAATGTATATATATATATATATATATATATATATATACACACACACCTACCGTACTTATAAATATACATTAATTTACGTGATATAGACTATTTGTATTCCAATTGATATTATACTAGACAATAAATCCATGCACATAAACACGTTATTATTTTTTAGTATTATCAAATTTTAAGAATCAATATATTTTTTCTCAAATTTAAAAAAAAAAATCATGAAGAATGATTGTGTTCGGATTTGATGTGAATATTTTATAAAATCCAGTTCACTAATTGGTATATAAAAAGCAAAATTTAATTTAAAATTTGTAATCATATTTACCAATTCAATATGAAAACGAGATTAAAGTATTTCAATGTGCATCAAAAAAATAATGTGCAATATTTATGACAATTAGTCATAAAATATGTTAAACATCTGGACATGCATTAAAAATGGAGAATATATATTTTTAATAGGAGATTATCAATCATTTTATCAAGACAAATCAGTGAAATATATATTTTGAAAGAAAAAAAAGGTGCATAATTTAAGTTATAGCATTAGAGAAAAATTCATAGAGAATATTTGTTTCTTAATTTGAGATAGTGCATTTTTTAAAAGTAGTGTTTTGATTCTTAAAAATATTAAATATCTTCAGATAAATTCAAATCTATTTAATTTATATCATTTGCATGATATGTACTATTATTAAAGTTATGAAGTTTTAAAAAAATTAATTAAAACTTTTAAACTCAAACAAAATAAGGTTGACAGAGTATTGTGCAATGTAAATCAATGATCGTCTTTATTAGGGGTGTAATTTTGGCTCGACCTGTGGTTTGGACGGGCCAAGTCTCGTTCGGTGGGCTTACTTCAAATTTTCGACCCGGGTTAAACTGAGTTTTTTTTGTTTAGGGGTCAGCCCAGGCTCCAGGGATACTAGTCTCGGGTTCGGGCCCGGGCTTTGGGCGGGTCTTAATTTTTTTGAATTTTTTGTTTAATTTTTATTTTTATTTTTTTTATAATTATTTACTTTATAAATTTATAATATAATGTTAGTTTACTACTTTATTAGTAGTAGTTATTATATTAATTAAAAATTATAAACTTAAAGTTTATTATAATGGGCGTGCTTGGACAAACTTGCTTATTGGCTTATTTTACCTATAAACGTGCTTATTTGGCTTATTAGTTTATTTTTGTTTATTTTCGTCTTTTTTAAATTTTTTTAATTTTAATTAAATTTTTTTACTTTTTTAGCTCGTCTCAACGAGATGAGTCTAAAAATTATAATAATGTGATTAAATGATAAAAAAAATTCGCTAAAGACGAAAAATCAACTTAGTCAAATACGTAAATAAGCCAATTTACCCATACACGGCCATTATAGAAGTTTATAACTAATAATTTATTAGTTCATATATTATAAACTAATGTATTAAACTTATAATAATAATATTTTAAGTTAAACTATAAATTGGTTACTAGTTTATTATATTATATAAATATAACTTTATTATTTTAGTAGTTATTAAACTATAAACTTTGATTAAATATAACTTTTTGTGATCTTTTTCATCATTTGATTAAGTTTTTTTACTTTTCTCATTTCTCCCATCAAAATAATTTGGAAAAAAAAAGTAACAAAAATATGAAAAAACTAGAGAAAAACACACACAAAAAAAAACATAAATTTCAAAATTTGGTCCGAACAGGAATCAATACATGTATATACGATTGAACCTTAGTTTGGAATGCATGAAGTTGTTATTCAGCTATACTATTTCATTTGTAATGTTTAAAAAATTCAAGTTGTTTTAATGTTTTTTACTTTTTAGTAAATGATAAAAGTAAAAAAGTTGAATTGTTTAAAAATGTTATTAAAGCATTTGAGTAGGCTTTGGGCGAGCTGAGTGAGCGAGCTCGAACTTTTAGACTTGGGGTTGGCCTGGGTTAATCCACGGGCTTAGGAGAGGCTCAGCTATGGGATTTGAGGCTACGGGCTCAGTCTTGGTTTTGGCTTGGCCGCACAGTAATGAGTCTCGAATTGCCCTACAGGCTGCAGACTTTTTTTACATATCTGGCTTTTATCCGGCTATCCCTTTCATTTATTTTTGTAATGTACACAAAAATATAAATTTGAAAACATATTTATAAAAATAAAAGTAGAGTGAAGATACCATTTTACCACAAAAATAATAACATATACTTTTTCTCAACTATAAAAATACTGCGGCTGGCACAATTGGCTCGACCGGAGTGCTGAGTCCCTCCTTTTCAGCCTCCCACCGCGCGCTTCCAACCTCCTCATTTCGCCTGTCATCGGCAGCTCTCTTTCAATTTCGAAGTCTCAGAAGCGCGGGCTCCTCTACGGACACTTCTCTCCCACGCTTCTTTTACCACCCCCGGTTTCTAGGGTTTTCAAGAACTTCGAGTTCTTTCTTCCAATCCCAGAGGGAACTTGGGTTGCTGTAATGGCGACAACTTCAACTCCCACCGATCAGGCGGCCAACTCCGCGTCCGTCGACGCCGCACTCTGGTGGGAGTCCTTCGCGCTCTTACTCACTGAACTCGAGAACGCTTCTCCCGCCTCCGACCTCCCTCCTCATTTGGTACGAACCCTTCCTTTCAACTCAGATTACCCAAAATGTATCTCTATGTATATAACTGAACTAGCATTCGTGACACACGCATAGTGTGCAGTTTTTATTTTTTGAAAAAGAATTATTGAATCAGAAGAGAGGAGGGAAGTAAAATTTGTTGTTGGGTATTTTTGAAAATCGAAAGTGTAAAGGAGAAAAAATAGTTAAAGCGGGGAATGTGGGTTTTCTCGATTTCTCTCTCTCTCTCTCTCTCTCTCTCTCTCTAATTTGCCCTTGCAGTTAAAGAGAATCAACATTCAAAAATTTATGAAAAAGTTATTTATTGTGAGTAGTTTGAGAAATAAACAATGTGACTGAACTTTAATTTTGAGCTTACACCAAAATGCGCGTTCACCTCTAATAATAGTATAGTTTTAAATTATGGGTATTTTTGAAAAGAAAAAAGTGAGTGGGCTTCACTTGAAAGCATACACCAAATGGCGTGTTAGCTTTTGTAACAGAAATAGATACACCTAATGGTGTGCTGACTTTTATAACAGTAATAGATAATAGATAATAGATAATAGATAATTGATATATTTACTCTTTTGATTTAAAATCACCATTCATTCAGGTAAAGAAGTTGAAAGATAATCATGCGTGGTTATTGGACACTGTTTCTTGCTTCAAGCCCCAGAATGAGAAATCAAGAGAGGCTTTGAATTCACGCCAAGTTAATGTGGGGTCACACCAGTTAACTGTAAAGCCTGAATTGAAAGCTGCGGCGCTGAAAATTAGTTCAATCTTGGTAAGTTTTTTTGTTCTTTTGCTTGTTGCATGTGACTCAGTTAGGGCTTTGTTGGAAAGTTCTTGATTTCATTTATGCAAAAATCAAGTGGAGGAGGAGGACAATGTGGTGAGAATGTTTGCGTAGGAAGACCATGGAAGTGATGGGATTCTGTCACTCAAAAGAAATACACCGGATGATCCAAACTGCAATTTGAAATCGCATTGGAAAAATGGGTGTCCAATGATCCAAGGAAGCTAAGTGGTCATCGCCTCCTCGGACAACTCAGTTAAACCCCAATTTATGCAGCCGTACTGTATTCTTGTCTTCGCTTCTGTTCCGAGACTTGATTATGATACCATTTTTGGTACGAGCCTCAAGACATTGGGACTCTTACAGTCTTACCACGAGTTGTAGTAGCATCAAGACCATTCCTATGTCATCTTTTATATCTATGAATGGCTACACTATTTGTACAACTGTTGAATATCCTCCTCAATAGACTATTTCCTATAAAATATTAGGCGTAGGCTGATAGTAGAATTAACTTTTCTTTCGATGTTTTTGTCCCAGTCCCCCACAAAAAAAAAAAAAACACTGTTGTAAGAAAAGCCTGCAAAGAAGAATGTGAAGGAGGATAGTAGCAACCTTTGACCAAACAAGTGGCCTTCTTATCAGCCGATTACACTCCCAAGGAAAATCCCAAATCTCTTAGGAAAGATCATTATATTCCAAACAATCCTTGCTCTTGGCAAACAACCTTCTGCTATCCAAAGAATCTGCTCCAGTCAGAATATCCTAAATCCTTATGGAACACTTCAACTGCCCTTCCCATGAAGTGAGGTTTTCATATTTTAATGTTATTGCCAAGGCCTATTGGCTTTGTGAATATAAAAAAAAATGGACATTCTTTTTATGATTCCAACAATTCCCTCTATGGCTCTATCTTCAACATAGTTTTTTGCCTATAGAACACCTTTCATAACCCAACTTCAGTCTTCCATGTGGTGAACTCACAATGTTGGAAGTGGTTGAAGTGAAAGGGCAATATCTTTAGTGCTCGTGGTGGTTGTGAGAAGGGGGTGGCTACAATTGTGGCTATAGAATTTGTTGGAGGGTGGCTATGGTTGGCAATCTTATAGTTGAAGGTGACAGTGCCCGTCACATGAAAAGTTTTTTTACTTGATTTTGATGTGTTTTGCCTAGAGGTTCAATCTATTATTCATTGTAGTACTTTTTTTCATTATTCATCAAAGTATGATATTTTTGTACTATTAAATTGTTAATCATCAACTCATCTAAAAATTTAAGTTGATAGAGAAAGGGACAACTTTATTATATATATTTTTAACACGCCCCCTCACATGTGGCTTGACTTTCCTCTATAAGTTGGCCAAATGTATGCAAATATTTTTTATTTATTTGGTAGACGGTGAGGTTTGAACGCATGATTTATTGTCTGCTGTGATACCATATTAAGTCACCAATTGTCACAAAAGTTTAAGATGCCAAGAAAGAAGTCCAACAATATAAATTAAGTTATCCAACATTTACTTTTACAAATGGAATTAACATAGGATTCTAGATTCATAGTTTTTCCAACTAAGTGCAAATGTTGTGAACATGCTTCCCATTAATGATGTATTAATGTTATGATACAGATAGGCTCCATGCATTTGATGTTTAACAGTGCAGGTGGGGTTTTGTTGTGTGATTAATGCCTACTAGAATGACTGACATTCAATGTACCTAGTTGTTTCTATTTGTTGAGAAAATGAAAAAGATTTTATTTCATTTCAGTGTTTAGATGAGGTTCAGGCATACATTCTTGTCAAAAGGTCGATCGAGCACAATGCTCTAGCCATTGATCATATAGCTCATGAGCTTCATCATTTGGTTAGTATATTTCCTCTTTTGCTTTTCCTTACAAAATTATATTCTAGTAGCATTTTTGCTGTACTCACTCCAATTTTTTATAGTTGTTAAATCGAGAATCTAATTGTAAATCAAAATTACCTGTTTTGATTCGTGAATCGTAAAGACATGGCTATAATTTCTAAAATACATAAAAATACATCTAAATAGTTAGATATTATAGATATATTATACATATGAAGAGTTTAGTTATAAATCAATAAAAAACTTGTTTTGGATGATAATCATATAGTGTAATAGGTAAGACATTTGCATTTAGGGCAAGAGATGTAAGTTTCAGTTTTAGCGTGATCAATGATTTTATAATGATTAGTAATTATGCTATGATTTATTAAAATTCGTAGGTACTTTTTTATATTTGGGGGCATCCAATTTAAAATCAATTGGCAATGGCTGATGAGGTCTTTAATTAAATGACTCAAACTTGAATGGCATAGAGAAGTGATGTGGGATATGTCTATAGTACTCCCCTGCACACATGACTCGAAGATGATAGAAAGATAAACAAAATAGATGAAACAAACTATGGACAAAAACTTGGTTCACGAAACCATAAGACAACTTTGATACCAATAGCATGTTAGAATTTATAGCCATCTAATTCAAAACTAATAAGTGATAGATAGAGAGGTCTTTAGAATACACACACACACACACACATATATATGGTTGGGTGGCTTTGAAATTGATGTGAAACAAGTATCTAGAATGAAAAATTACTAATTAGAAGAAATAAGAATCAAGATTTGCTTGGTGTATCGAACCAAATCGTGTAGTCTTGCTTTCGTCGATTCACCCCACCGATACAAATTGATTTAAGGTATATTGAATCGAATCGTATGATACGTATAATGAATTGTACGATTCTGATAACAAAGGGCTTTTGATGCTTAAGTTCATTCGGTGACTGTGACCTCATTCCCCCCATGTGATACATAAACTTCCCCCCATGTGATACATAAACAATCATCATTGATAAATGCGTAATGTTGTAATAATCATTTCTTTGGTTTTTATTGATATTGAATGTAACATACAACTCCCAAGGACCCATATTCATAAAAAAATGAAAAAAAAAAATGTAAAACACTCCCGGTGACCCATAATTTTCTATTTTTCTAAGACTAGTTATTTCATATCACCTTTCTATTATGTGGCCTAATTAATTGTCACAATATTTGTTACTATTATTTCATGGTTATTGCAGCAAATATGAGAAAACGTCATCATTTAATTTTTATACGCGGGAGGCCTATTGAGCAATGAAAGCCAATTTCTGTAGGCCGGAAGAAGTATTGTTATTGCAATTATGTGCTATCCTGCTAGGCAGGTTTTATCTGACATATCTTTGTTTATTTGTTGTTCTTATCCTTGTCTCATTACCATTTTTTGCTTATTAAAGTTGAGGAAATTTCAATTAACTTAATAGTCTTATCTTAGCTAAGTGCAAACTTGCCCTTTCTCCCCTTCGCAGATTAGAACTACACGTGACCTTGGCTGAGGTTCTTCCATCTTTCCATAATTTTGCCTTCATTCTCATTTCACTGAAATCTTCCTTTCCAACTCCCAATGCACTCATCACAACCTGTCCCTCTTAGTTTTTCATGTCCTAGTTATTTAAATACCTTTTGTTTTTGATTGAGACTCTTACATTGTTGGGACCTCCCTTAGCATTTTAAGATCATGCTGCACTCCCATAATTTTACTGACAATATGCAAAGTCCTCTCCTTTGCTGACTGACTGTCTATGATCATTACAAAAACTAATGTCACTATGTTAATAGTTCAAAGTACAATTTTTAGCCTTATTGAAGCCAAATAAAATACACAATATCTGCCATTCCTCACTGCAACTCAACTAAAAATATACTGCTAATACATAAACCGAATCCTATTGTGCCACATTACCTTTGTAAATACGCATTGAACATTTCTCAAACAAAGCAGCAACAAACTTCATTACAACCACCCTACATCTATCGTAGGCCAAACAATAATCATGGGCCTCCACGAGCTTCTTCCTGGTCAATTTAACACCACCACTACCACTGCTCATGGCTGCAATCCACCCCGAACTACCGCTCTCAATGTCCTGATGTGTCTGTCATGGGAATGGGACCACTGTCTTCATATCTTATGCTTTCTATGTCAGTAATAATGGATTACAAATTAATTTGTACCCGTAAGATTACTTTTGAAAGATTCGTGAGTCTGTGACTTCGTATCGGGGTTTATAATAATGATAAGAGCAGTTGAATTGGAGGATGAATTGTGTCATTGGAGGCAATTCCAAGGTTATACTTGGAGATTTGGACAGCCATTATCATTGTCATTCAAATCCCTATTTTGGTGCATCGTATTCCTAATCCCTCTTCCTAGCCTCCTTGTTGGTATGCATTCACAAACTCAACCTTACAGGAGATTTTTATGTTTTCTCAATTAGAAGAAGGAATACAATTTAACTGGTATTTAGCCTAATGGTATGGTTGTTACTCTTTCAAATGGGAGGTAGGGAATTTGAGATTTTACAAGTGCAAGGTGTGGGGATAGGCGCGTTTGTATTTGCGATCATAAAAAAAGTAAAATCTCTTAAGGATATCTTTAGTTGACTTTTGCTTTTAAATATATGCTTATCATAGTTATCAGAATCTTACGATTCACGATTTATACATAAATCGATACGAATTTATGAGTGAACTTATTTTATGATAAAAATCGTGATGAATCTTATGATTCACGATTCGATTCATGTTATTCTTAATTATCATAACCAACAAATCATAAGCTTCTATTTACCACATTTGTTTTATTTTAAAAATATTGCAATACAATTTAGGGTATTTATTGTAAAAATAAAATATAATCATTGATAATTTGTTGCTCATTTGGTGATTAAAGAATGCAATAAGAGTAAAACATATCTGATTTATGTTCAAAAGGTAAAAATACAAATTTTAAGGATTTTAATGATGATAATAACACTTTTAATAATTATTTATTGTTATTTTCGTGAAACAATTATAGATTAATATGACATGGGTTAAATCAGTTAGACTCAACGATTACACAATATTTTTTCTATAGAATAAGCACACAAAACATGTTTGAAAGTGTGTTATGTTTAATCTAAAGAGTTTTCACTCTCCCTTATATTATGCTAGTCTCTTTGAGATTTTTTTGTGTATTTTATGAATTTCAAAAAAGAACATATTATGTTTTTTTTAAAAAAAAAAAAGCTTAAAGTGGGTTAGATTTGAGTCAAAGTCAATTGATGAAGGTAAATATCTTCCTAATTAGATTGTAATCATGTTCCTATTATATAATTTGTGTCAATACTAATTTTATTTATTTTATTTCATACATATGAAGCGTTTAGTATCATATTTATAATAGAAAAATGCTAACTATCACCTAATGGGCGGTGGTTAGCAGGACTGTTTATAATATATGTTGAATTTTACGATTGCCAATTCGATTTGATTCACGATTCGCAAAACCAAGATTTTGATTCACGATTCAATTCACGATTTGACTACTATGATGAGCACTTTTATGGAACATTAATTACAGGTGGAAGCATTCCCTCAACGCCTCTTTATATAATATATCCTTTGTTCACTTATAAGAAAGGGAATTAATTTTCACACAACATTTTTCATGTAACATATCTTTTTTTGTTTTTATTAGGTCAAATTACAAAATATCCTTCAAATATGTGGAAGTGTATTAATTTACGAAAAAATGTATTATTATGAAGAGTATTTTAGTAACTTAACCTAATAAAGGCCAAAATTGGAGTGTAGTTGGATAAAAATGGAGTTTGAAAATCACTCCCCTAAAAAAGAGGAAACTTTGACACGCAGAAGAAATCCCATCATTTGGTTGTCCCTGCCCTCTCTTTCTCTATCTTTTTACTCACTCTCTTTGTTGTCATGAAGGTAATGCTTCAGTACTACATTGAACGACAATGCTTGTTGAAGTGTACCCGGCAGATTGTTATGCACGCATGTAAGACAATTCTGGGTATCCCATTAGCTGGTTTTGACAGGGTTTAGGATAAGCATTTTCCTTGTACAGCCAATATCATTTTGAACTGTTTCCCTACAAGTAATGTGGTCTTATGATAATGAAACAGTTTGTTTGCTCATCTCCCATTTCAATTTCCATTCCATTTCCATGAAAATGCTGTCCATGTCTAAACTAAGATTAATTAAAACCTAAATCTAAAATTACCATAATATATTTGGTGGTGGGGTATATTTTTAGATATTGGTCAATGTGAAGAATAAAGTCAACGAAAATGGTAACATAAGAAAAAACGCAAATAGTTTTTGTTATGATTACTTTATTTGTTGTTAATATATATTTTTTTACGAGTGGATCAAATAAAAGTCAAATAGATTAATTTCTTGCTAGAGACAAGCAACGCGTGGTATGTTAAGATTGCAAGGGTTATCCACGGAGAGAGCTTAATATCACAACGTAGACTAATAAAATTAGATATTTACATTAAAGATAACATAGAGCTCTAAAAGATATTAGGAACCTGCAAACTAGGTGGTGGAACCATAAAAGTGAGAGTTTAGTAATGTTTAAGGATAAAATGTTTAAATACACAATATGAATTTTGAAAGATTAAACTAGCAATATGTGTAGTATAATGGCCATGCATTAAAAGAATATCAAAAAATTTCCTTGGAGAATGGAACAGAAAATGCCCCATGTCTGAAGACATTTATCATGTTGGCATGTTCATGTCGTGCTATGGGCATCTCTTTTGCCCTTGCTTGGAGTCTGCATGTCCACCATTTAGTAGATGATAGTGAGCAACTACAAGTTAGGACTTGAATCTTCTAAGTCCAATGACAAGTGTTGGTTTATTTTCCTTGTGCCAAATTTTGGACGCTCACTTCCTTTCTCTAATCTGATGTATTGCCACTTCAATTCCTGATAAGAGCTTCAATATCCTTGCAAATTTCCTTTCGTTCTGAACGAAAGACCTAGGATATTGTTTGGGTATTTTTGGATTTTTATGTTGCTTAGTTTTCTTCCTGCTAATACTGGTACTTTTTTATGCAGTGTATGTTCAAACTTCCAAGGAAGGTAGTGCGGTAATGGAGAAGGCACATGAACTGATTTCTGATGGACTGGAAAGCAGATTACATTCTGTTCTTCAAGATCTTCTGTCGTCAACTCCTCCCGAGCATATGGTAAGTTAGTTGATTCGGTGGCTTGAATTCATGTGCTCTACATTTCGTCACATGCGAATATAGGATAGTGTGCATTAGACTTCAGGATACGGTACGTGGCTCTTGAAAGTGCTGAAGGAGGTAAGTTGTACAAGAGTGTTGTTCGTGGATGAGCTTTGTCAATTAACGGGTGGGTGACCTTGTAACAATCAGCGTGAAATTGGTTAGTGGAAAAGATGACGAATGGTTCAGTTAATTCGTGCTAGGGGTGTATTCATGTTTGTGCAGGGAGTTTTGGGACTGCATTATTTGCTTCATCTAGTCTAGTGTGAACAACTTTGGGGAATTGGAGGCTTGGTTAGAAGTTACCTGCTGAAGTTTTTCTGTAGTATCACTATCAAATGCTATAGTGGTTAAGGTCAATACACGTTGCTCATAGGCCTAAACTATCTTTTGAACAAAAGTATTTACTTTTGAGCATTAGTAATTGGGTAAAATCCATTTTACCCACTTGTTTTGACCATTTTGCACTCCACCTCCTTGATATTTAAAGATAAGAAGAATGGCTTTACATGGTTTTGGACGAAAATGCAATTCTGACTCTATTGATGACGTAGGTAAAATAACATTTATGCCCTCACATTCTTCCTATTTTTACTTCTCTTATCTTTCTCTTTCCCACATTACATACACCGGTAACTTAATTTTAAACTTGGTAAATATTAACTCAATTAAATAATATTAATCCAATTAAACCTGACTTTTAATCCATAATCAACTAAATATGTATAATGTGTATATTATACACACGCATATTTGACATATGGTAAATGGTATATCTATTATGTATGTTGAATTGGAGTATTATGTATCTATATTGCACAATATAACTATTACATGTGCACTTAATGTATCATGTATTTATATATAAGGAAAATGGAGACTTCTGATTGAGGATTGTAGTAGGCATATAATTAATAAGGTGATAGGCAATAAGAACATCGTTACTTCAAAACGGTTTTGGTACCTTTGAATAGCAAGGTACGAGCACAACAGAGCAACGAAGCGAAGTGATTGTGTAATCCATAGTTATTAAAAGCGATAGGCGCACCGAGGTGCCAAAGGTCTCTTGAAGCCTAGGCGTGAGGCATGAGCTTTATTGAAGCAAGTAGCAAGGCGTTGTTGGGAAAAATAGAAAATAGCATAGATAATTATTTCAAAATTCAATATAGGAAAATTGAAATTTACATATTAAAAACGCTAAGATAAAAAAGTTTAATATACATCTGCCATTCTAAACACTATAAAAAAATATACCAAAAATATTAAATAATCAACACTTTTTGCTTAGACAAGTATTAAATAGGAAAATTCAACAAAAGTTAGATATACAGAAAATATGTACTTTTTTTCAACATTCCACTACCAAAGGAATATGCCAATATCTAATTCGAAACTTATAATCGCATGAAAGAGTTGCAAGAATATCAAAATCAGGAAAATGTACAAAAGTGGAAAAAGGACAAAATGTTAAATTTACTATCCAATAATACTTGAATTGAATGCCAATTCAATTTGAAAAAACAAAAGAGAAACATGAGAAGAAAAAAATGAGAAAAAATGAGTGAACGAGAATGAGAGTAGGAAGAGATAGCAAGAGAAAGAAATAGAGAGGAAGAATGGAGATGTAAGAGCACAAAATGTCTGTGGGTCAAAGAGAGAGGGGGTCATGAATCATGATTCTCACAAGAACTAAAGGTAGAGGAGGAAAAATGGGAAACTAAACTGGAATTCAACACCTAATAGAATTGCATGTCAATTTGTACAAGATTTGTTTTTTCATATCATCTCTAGTAATAAGATAATGTTTTGTTTTTAAGTTTTGAGGTTTTGATTTTAAGTTTTAAGGTTTTGTTTTTAAGTTTTGAGTTTTTAATTAGGCGTTCGTCCACTTTTGATGTTGAACAAATCTTATGTATTAGATGGATCAAATCACATCAAGAAAAATCAAGATCATAAATGAGGCACAAGAGGTGTGCGCTTTGAGCCTCTTCTTAAGGTGCGCTTATGCGATACTTCATTAAATTTGCCTCGCTTTATTATACTTGAGGCATATGAACTGCGCCTATTTGCGCATTGGGCTTAGGCACGTACTTAGGCCACCTTTAACAACAATAGCGTAATCATTGGAATTATGGCTCTTTTATATATATATATATATAGGTAGGTAGGTAAGGAGTTGAAAACTAGTCATTTGGAGGATCCTTCATTCTCAATGCAAGCTGGCTCTTACTTGTATTTAGTGAGGAGGCTACCTAAGATAGATGTGAATATAGCCCTAGTTGTGATTTTCTCCTTGGGCAGGCTTGCCTTTAAGTGAGAGGCATCAAATGAGTGACGATACTTATCTCGACAACAATTTCTCTTACAAGTATGAGCACAAATATTCCGATGAACAACACTGCAATCAACACAAAAAAACTCAACAACAAACTTCATGCATTCTAAGGCATTGTTAAAATTGAAGGGCTTTAGGTCACATGCCACATTATGGAAGAAATGACATATGGTAACTCATATATTTGTTTCATTAAAAATAACAAAGCCATGCGAGAAAAGTAATTAACAAAGATAATAAAATAGCAATATCCATTAATTCTAGGAGTTCAAGAAAGATCCCAAATGTTTGCGTGGATTATATCAAAACACTCTGGCTTACGACCATGACTTCTCCGCAGAAAAAATTTACGGTAATGCTTGATGAACCGGTAAGCTTCACATTCTATATTTGTCATATGATTCAAAAACAAAATAACTCTTGGCTTGACCAAAGAAGGATGACTCAGGTGAAGATGCTACTAACAAGGAGAAATTGATGCACTCAACACAGAGGCTACGATAATAGACGGGTGACTAATATTCTGAAGGTATAAGCCATCTTTATCATGCTCCGAACCAATCATCTTCTTAGTCTGTAGTAGGTCATAGAAAACACAAGTAGGAGAAAGTCCTAAAAAACATGTGTAGGAGAAAAAGTTATAGAATAATACATGGCTTTAGTCAATTGATTAACAAATAGTAAATTGAAAGAAAAATTATGAACATAATAACTAGTCAAAATGAAGCATTGGACTGAGATGGAAGACACCCTGCGTGTTATTGAGCGAGATGACCCACCCATAAACTTGAGACAATATGGCATTGAATAGGGTTCTCAATATCAGCCGTTATGTATCGTATCAGCTATTACGTAATGGGATTGTGAGCAAAAGATGGTATAGTAATGTATTTTTGCAAAAGCCAACTTTTTATATAGTCTGTAGAATGAATGATCTATTTTATGTTTATACATGACCCAACTGAAAAGAATGTTGTTTCCAACCCTGCATATGGGCACAACTTTTTGACATGCACTATGAAATTCCATCCTATGCAGTACTAGAGAATGATTCATTAGCTAGCACTATTTAATTTGGATCAGTATTATGTGAACTTGAGTTTATTTGGGCAATGGCCCTTGATTGGATCACTTACAATTGAGATCTTTGTGCGAGATCTTTGTGCTATGTTTATATGAACGTCTTATTAATTGTACGGACATTCAATTGTTTGGTGTATTGTGGATTTGTCTTTGGATTTGAGGGAAGATTAAATTTTTTATGTTTTGCTTGAAGCAATGATAGACCCAGGATTTTTATCTTGGAGGAACGAACGCTATGTAAAGAGAAAATTCAAAACAAACATTTGACATTAATTTTAAACAACACAAATTGTGTAAATATTACTCTCAAAGATTATAATAGAAGTGTTTAGTTAAGTCAACTGCAAAAATATGATCAAATATAATTGGATATATTCTTCTGCATATACATTCATTTCAAAAAATAAAAGATAGAAACTATTGTTCTATCCATTTGCAAAAGTTGTGCTTAACGCTCTTTCATTACATAAAATGCATTTATAATTGAATCAATATCAAAGTCTTGAGCAATGTTTTTCTTAATGTAGGTGAGCAAACAACTAGCTAAAAAATTATCCTCCATCCTGTTGCGTAATTTATTATTCACAATTTTTACGGATGAAAATGCAAGTTCAGTTGTTGCCGTAGGAACTGGTAAAGTTAGATTATGACGAATCAACCTATCAACAAGTGAATAAATGATTGACTTTATTGTTTTCACCAGTACTTGGCACAACTCAGAAATTGTTAACAAGTTCTTAAATTCCACATGGTTGAGAATATCAAGTTCATAATTTTGCAACTGGAATTTCAAATGCAAATTTTCTTGGTCTGTGAAGTCGTTTGGATAGCATTTGTTTGCAAACTTGGAAATATCTTCAATATTAAAAGATATATAGCCATCCCGAGGATCTAAAGAAGAATTAAGAACAAGAAATTCCATCACATCCTTATTAAAACTAAAGTGAGAATACTTTTGAAATTTTTTTTGGGGGCGGGTATTAAATTTTCAAAAAAAATCTTAGGGAGGCAAACCTATATAATTTTAAAAAAAATAGGAATAATACTACTATAATAAATTTAAAAATTCAAAAGTTAGGGGGAATGGCCGCCCCATCCGCCCCCCCTTGGGTCCGTCCTTGGCTTGGAGAGTGGATGCTTGTTTTTTTTCTCTTTTTCCTTTCTGGTTATTGGATTCTGTAATATATTCTGTGATAAAGGCAAAATGGTGAGGGCTGATTGTTTCCTATGCTGTTGCCATCCATTATATTCTCATGTATTTATGTATTTTTTCAGTTTGTATTTGACATTTGATATGAATTATGGGAGGTGACTTGTAGGATGTTGACCTTTTCATTTTGTGGGCTGAGGAGACACTGATTGAAGACAATTTGGTCCTTGATATTATTTTCCTGGCTTATTATGAGTTCCATTGTACTTGTAATGGCAAACAATGGAAAAAGTTGTGCTTGCTTTATGAGGTGAGGTGTTATCCTTCTGTTGGTTTTGGTTTCTTTGCCTTCCTTATCCTAATCCTTTCTTACGTGCACCATAATGCAGGGGATCATATCTGGCTCTTCTAATTTTGGGAGGCTGGCAATATCAACTGAAGCGCTGGAATCCATTTATCATGCTAAAGTTCGGTTGCTACTTATTCTTATAGAAACTTTGGACCTGGAAAATCTTCTTCAGATGATTCATGATGAAATGCCATTCAGGTTTTAGCAACTTATTATTTTCTTTTCCTGTTGTGTTTGAAGTGATTGCTGTTACATTAGTTCGTTGGTCATGAGATTATCTTAAAGAATGTAAAGGCCCACTGTCTAAGATAAAGACCATTTACCTTACATCCACAATTTATTGAGGAAAGATCCCAAAACACTAGTGTTATTGCTTAAGCATGAATTTATAACTCAAGTCACCAATTTCTGGTTCTGTTAGTGTGGCATATTGAGCAAGGGTGCTAGTGCTACAGCACACTATTGTTTGTATCCTTCTGTAAATTTAAAATCCTAATGTTTGGAAGATTGTAGGGGTACAAGTTTGATAGTTTCAGGTCTGAATTCTGTGCGTGCGTGGTAATGAAAACAAGTGAAGGGGATTTTTGTTTCATGAGTGCGAATAAAGCTGACTTCTTTTCTTGGAGAATAGGATGAACTAATGAGGCATAAACGGGAGGAAGAAGAGTATCTCTATCTCAAAGTGGAGTAAAATGGCCTGATGAGTATCGTGAATAGGCAATAATCACGATACTCATTTATGTTACCAACTCTGAATTCTATTATCTGTATTCTTTTTCAAAATCATGAAAAGGCAATAATCATGGGGGTGATCCATTCAATGCCTGCCATCCTAGAAAGGGTTGATTAAATGCACTTGGATAACGGAGAAACCTATTGTTGTCCACATTTTATTAGCTTTCCTCATTTATAACATGTATTTAATGTTTTGAGGTACTATCTACGCTCATAGAAATTGAATCAGATTTTTGTTTCTTTTCTTTTCTTTTCCCTTTTCTTTTGGAGGATGCCTTGTTCTTTTTTTTTTTTTTGTAATGTGTTTTAAATTGTATAATTTATTGGATGCCTCTTCTTTTTCCCCAGCCAGGGTTCTACTGCTTTTTCCTTGAGTGACATTCAAGAAATGGATGCTACAATTTCTAGTTTCACTGCTTTTGAAGTGAAAGAAACAGGTCCCCTAATTCTATCATGGGCAGTATTTCTTTGTCTCATCTCATCTCTTCCAGGAAAACAGGAAAATAACGTGCTAATGGTACATTACTTTCTTAGAATATTGCTTCCTATTTTGCCTTACATACATTTTTTTGAAAGTATATTGTCTTATATAATTTTAGAATTTATACTTACATTTTTATTTCAGGACATTGATCATGTTGGCTATGTACGTCAAGCCTTTGAGGCTGCATCTTTGAGTTATTTTATTGAAATTCTTCAAAGTGATGTATTGAATGATTCTGATGTGAGTTTCTAAGTTCACACTTATGAGTGTATTTAAGATCCCTTGTCACCTGTGCCACCTATTATTGCATGTATAACTATTGGTATATCATTCTTGTCATATTACTGCTTGTATGTATTTATGCTTTGATACAGCGGTGATGCCATATTGGTAATCTTTGATTTAATTGTGCAAATGATCTTTGTCAGGGTCCTATTGCTGGGTTCCGAAGTGTCTTGAGAACATTTATCTCAGCATTTATTGCTTCTTATGAGATCAGTCTTGAGGTAACTTTATTATTCTGTTTCATAATTTCACTTGCAAAATGATTTTTGCAATGCCCTTTCTTTTGGTTTATCCTTCTTTCTTTCCGTTGCAGTTGGAGGATAATACCCTTAAATTATTATTGGATATCCTTTGCAAAATTTATCGAGGAGAGGTTCGGATGTAAAATTACTCGTTGATGATATTAAACTATTATCTTTTGAACCTTATAGTTTGTTTATTTGATGCATACCCATGAATAATGCAGGAATCGCTTTGTATTCAGTTTTGGGATAGGGACAGTTTCATTGATGGTCCTATCCGTTGCCTTCTTTGCAACCTAGAGGGTGAATTTCCATTTAGGACTGTGGAACTTGTTCGCTTATTATCAGCCCTCTGTGAAGGAACCTGGCCTGCAGAATGCGTGTAAGATGTACTTATGTTTCTACTGTAATCATTTAGGGTTTATTTGTGTCACCTTTCCTCGTGCCACATGAAATTGTTCCTTGACAGATAGGGGAATATTGAACTTGTTAGTTGCAAGTGGTTGATGGTTGACGGTAGGGATTTTGGTTTGAGTGGCTATTTGCTGCTTTAAAAACAATCTTCTTAGGAGTCATGCATTGAATTCAACAAACAAAATAGTCCATACTGTTTTTATATCGTGTTTATTGTATATTTTGCAGTGAGTACAATTTACCAATGCCCAAAATCTTTATGCTTTTCTCATTATTGGATTGGATTCTGGAGATCAGATATGCTGTATAGTTCAGTGGCAATTACAACTTGTGTCTAATGAGACTTAACTTCTCTATGCCAACACCAATTTAACACACTGGTTCCACTGCATCTAGAAGGGAGGTTTGGGGTTTGGGTTTATTTCTTACTGTAAATGAAGGAATAAAAAAAAAAAAAGGGATAGCTGATCAGTGATCAGACCATACATGATAATCACAAAATCTTTCCTGATTTTTGTGGTTGTATTTATGTGCTTTTATTCTTCTAGATTATTAGCAGTAATGCTTTAGAGTAGTCATATTGATGATACAATTCCTTGTATCAGCATTCAAGTTGATTACTAAAATCTTTTATTCGACATGCCAATATATTTTCTTGAGAAATGCATGAAATAGGCTCTATGAATCTTATTTTATGGTATTATTCTTTATCACAAAAAAATCATGTCTTCAACCTTCATTGCCTGATATATTTTCTTTTGTTTCAACCTGTCAACAGGTACAATTTTCTTGATAAGTCCACTGGTATATCATCTTTGTTTGAGATAAGTAATGATTCCTGGATCAACGAAGTTTCTCAGATTGTTGAAACTCGTGTTCCTTTGAGCATTCCCGGGGCTGAAGGTTTGCAAATTCCTAGTAATACACGAGGTCATGTTTTGAGAGAGATCAATAGAAATACTGCACTTATACGGTGGGAGGTAAATGGGTATTTTTTCCCTTTTATCTTTTGATCTTATGGTTTCATTTATTATTTTCATGTCTTGTAGATGACTGCAGATATTCTTGGGATTAAACTGATTTCTATACTTTAGGCTCTCATATTGTTGAAACTCGCGTTCCTTTTGATGTTAGCAACACGTATTGTTCATATGTTCTTGTTTTTTTGGCCCTTTCCATTCGTTTAACCTGTGGATAAGAAAAGCATTTAGTGTAGGCTGGTGAGATGTTTTGTAACGAAAGTGTAAGATTTGGATGCAAATATAATGAGAATAAAGGTGTAAAAATATGTCGCATGTAAGTCACACATAACAACATGAAACCAAACCAAACCAAGTTTGTTTATTCACGTAGCTCAGTTAAGAGCTATATGTTTAGTTAAATTTAATAAGTCAACATTTTCTTAGCCTGTGTTTGGACTAGCTTTTTTTAGAGGCTTTTTGGCTTTTTGGTGTCAAATCATGGCTTTTTATGTCAAATCATGGCTTTTTTGTGAGAGAAAAAATTGAAAAAACTTGGTTTTTTTGTAGAAACCCAAATGAAGTGGCTTTTTTTAGTGGAAAAAGCCAAAAAGTCTGGCTTAAAAGCCAGGCCAAACACAGGCTTATTGCAGCATCTCATGTTAATTGGAGTCAACTAAACAACAAAATCTTTCTTTTGTCCTTTCTAGCCGATCGGAAAATAAAGATATGGTTACATGTAAATACTACATGTAAATCACACAAAGATTTACATGTATTGTTTTGAAGCATATTTCCACGTGCAAAGGTTAACTAGAAATTTAACTTTGAAGAATGAATATTGGGCGAGGGTGAATTAGTACAATGGAATTGCGATTGTGAAGCTTATTGTTTTCTCCATGGAACACAACAGGCCTGCACTCAAAAGTGCACTGATAGTGCTTCCCAGCCAGGGTTTGACCGGAGATGCCTCTAATGCTCAAGTCAGTAACTAAGTTGAGACTTGAGAGAGAATCTAAAGAGTACACAACATGCCTGTCCTCCTCAATGCTCCATTGAGCAATTCCTTATAGCTTATTAAGCCACTAATCGTCTCAAAAGCTTAAATTGTTAGAAAATGGGCTCAATAATGTATATCAAGCTATTTGATACTCCATTTCACGTGTGATCCTATTTCACACGTGAAGAGGCAAATAAATTGAACTAAATAGGTGCACCAATAAAGACAAAATATAGTGCACAACAACAAATATAACATGAAAATTATTAAGTCATCATTTTTTTCAAAAGCTTAAGCTGTTACGAAATGAGTCCAACTATGTATATAAGCTATCTAACACTCTCCCTCACGTGCGATCCTACCTTACATGTGAAGAGCCGAACAAACTAAATAAGTGCACTAACACACAGAGTGCACAATAACAAATGTAACATGGAAATACATCACGATATTTGAATCGAAGATCTCATGGAACTAGAGCTCTGATACTATGTTAAGTCACCAATATTTTTCAAAGCTTAAGTTTTTAGGAAATGAGCCTAATAATGTATATCAAGCTATCCAACAAAAACAAACAAGATATGAACCCAGAACCTCTTGAAACTAAAGTTTTGATACTATATTAAATTGTTAATCACCAACTTATATAAAAGTTTATGCTGTTAGAGAGAGAGGGATAACTTTATTATTTATATTCTCAATATAGCTCCTCTTAGCAAGTTTTGTGACTTCTTGGGGCAAACTCCAATTTCTCTCTTATGGCTTCTGCTTGGTCTAGATTTAGCTCCTCCAAGCAAATCTATCTCAAGCTCCTCTTAGCAAACTCGAGCAAACATTTTGCTCAACTCCTGTGGATGGTCCTTGTGCGACCACTTCTGGTTCTAACCAACTTTGGCCCGAGCCAGGCCTCTTTTTAGCCATGGCCCTTTCAGGTTGCCCCACCTCGGTCCATACTGCATCAAATATCTTTTCTAGCCATGGCCCATTGTTTGCAAATAACCAAGCTTGAAGCTTCACATTGATGTGAAGTGGAGTTTATTCTCTTTTATTGCTTTTTTTTGTTGCTGTTGTTTCTGCTGCTGCCTTTTCCTATTTCTTTTAAAGATTGCCCTGCTCCGTTATCAGATTTCCATGGTGCTTCAAATCATGTACCTTAGAGTCTTAAGTGCCAGATACTACATGGCTTTTTCCCATTTGGGTTTCTTGCATTACTTGTTAAATTTTAATGTTTTAGTTGGATGTGCTTAATTACCTGTGTTGTTGCAACTGTAATAACTCAAGGTTGAGATGATTTGACTGAGTGCTATGACTGACATATTCCAGTAGATTATGAACCTTTTGTTATTTATACTACCTGGAGACTAGTGGTCGTATGTCAACTTTGTGAATAATTCACTTTTTTTTTTGCTCATGTGTGCATCACTCTTGTGCAGTACACGCAATCTGGGGTGCTTGTGTTGCTCTTACGTTTGGCCCAGGAGCTGTATTTGGATAGCACTGAAGAAGTCCTTGTTACTTTGGACTTGCTTAGTCGATTGGTATCCGATAACATGGTAATCATTTCTGGGTATTCCCTCTTAGCATTTTCCCCACTCGTTTGTTCTTTCCTTAACCCTTTGCTTTCCCAATCCTGCTACTGGAACACATTCTCAGACTGAACCACAGGCTTGATTTATGGCTCGCGACTTTTTTTTTACATTGATGAACTTGATGAAAAATTATCTTTTTCTTCAATTATAAATTCCCGTCTTATATGGTGGTTTGTAAGAATGATTTCTCTTATATCAAATAATGCTTCTTGATGCATTGGTTCGTATTGTATTTTGTCGCTATGTCCATTGCAAAGTATGTTATGCATGATGGTCTATTTGGAGCATTCAAGAGTGAGGCAGT
Source organism: Heliamphora exappendiculata (assembly GCA_034768845.1). Taxonomy (NCBI): domain Eukaryota; kingdom Viridiplantae; phylum Streptophyta; class Magnoliopsida; order Ericales; family Sarraceniaceae; genus Heliamphora; species Heliamphora exappendiculata. The sequence goes on from JAOTRH010000024.1 coordinate 20,976,990, forward strand.
GCATTTCAAAAATGCATTTAATACAGTAGGGTTATTGGGTTGAAATGCTACAGAATGGGATATTCTTATTTGTCATGTTGCTAGATTGTTCTATGTTCTTGTAGTTTTATTAATATTATATTTGCTAAATCCATTGAAGACATCAAGTCATCAAAAATCAACTGTAATAGCTACGAGAATGTTCCATTCCCATTAAGTTTCCAGATTTTTTAGCCTTTTAAGCAATAATGTTTTCATATTAGGGGTATAACTTCTAACTGCTATTGTTATCACTCTTGCGTATTGGAAGTAACTGACGCTTCACAACATATCACAGATTCTGGATTTGGTTATAAAATTTGGGTTAACACGATTCCGGAAACCTTGGGATTTGCTTTTTTCAACCCATTATCTGACATGTTATTTGATTTCTTTTTTGTAAACTTAGTTTAGTCTAAAGACATTATTTAATATGGGTACTGACTTTTAAACTGGTTTTTCTCTTGCATCTTTTAATCAAGATGAAGGTGCTTCTACTTTATGCTTTTAAGGGAATAATTTGAGATGTTGGTTTTTTGTCATTCTAGCATGAACTTAAACCATTAGACATGGTGTTGTGGCTGCAATTGAAAAACAGTTACACTTATTTATTTATTTATTTTTTCTTCTGCTTGTGGTATTTTTGTTTCCTTTTTTGGTTTATTGGTTTTACTATTGACATCTGGTGAATATTTCAACTGAATGTCGGTCCATCCAGCTGCTATTCCTCAAAGTTGAGTGTCAATTGTGTTCATATAGGTATCTAATTGCAAAAGTATCATGGCCTTCACTACTTTGTTTATATATTTCCCAATATATATGGCAGTATTGGGAGCACTGGAGGGAGGAGGTTGGCAGTCCCTTTAGTGTTTTCTCTTTGAGCCTTAGGAAAAGATACATGTCATAATTAGCTCTGTTGTGTGCAAGGAATTGCTGGACTAAATGACCTCATTTCTGGCGTGGATTCCTGATTCATCTATTTATTTTGACCAGTTTTGGGGTAATTGAGTAGTAGGGATATTCTGCACACTGCAAGAGTAACGGTTCAAAGTATCAGCTGGATCTAGAGTTAATACTTTACTCACTATTAGTATTAAGTAAATGAATAAAATCTCAAAGTGAATGGTTCTATGATTTCGCTAATACGTGAGTCATGCATCGCATGGCAAGACATTTCAAAATTGCACCTACTATAATTTTACCAAGGGAGGCTGATTTTGATTGAAAGTACAATCTAAATAACATGACAGCAAGATTCGCAATGTTAACATTTTCCTAAGACGATGTTGGCGCCAATGCAGGCATTGAATAGATATTGGCCAAGGAAGAATTGGTGATAGAAATATTTGCTAGAATTCTGATAGTGGAACATGGGGGACAACATGACAGATAGCTTGTCAAGATGGAAAAGTGATATCGTCATGATTAGTGTTATCCAGAATGCTTACCATTTGGGGATGAATTTGGGAAATGGTGTACTATGAACACATGGGACATAAGGGGTAGAAATACAATTATTTTATAGGTGAATTGATGAAGTAGAAGTTTGAACAAGTGGGAATTTCAACGAGATAAACTTCAGTTCATAGAATTTGGAAGAGGCGAGTTCTCCCCTACTAAAATTCATTTCCCATATGAAACCCAAGTTATTTCTTTTGTCACTTCTGGAAGCACCATTCAAAATTATGAAACATAATATGAAAAAATAACTAGTAATGTACATTTTATATGTTTTCAGTTTTCATGTTCTTGTTTAGATAACAGTTGCACAACCATGAATATAACATTGACATAAAAAGGACACTGACAGCAAGAACATGAAAACTGAAAACATATAAAATGTACGGTACTAGTTATTTTGTCAGATGGTACTTGCATGCTGAAAATCCTCTTTGGCATGTATACTAAACTAAACCATACTATTTTATGTCATGTTATATTTCATGGCTATGCAAGATTTATCTCACTTTTGTTGTCAGATGGTACTTGTGTGCTGTAAATCCTCTCCTGGCATGTATACTAAACTAAACCAAACTAAGCCGTCTGTTCGGCAACATGAATCCTTTTTTTCCATACTGTGATGTCAAGGACCATATGTTCAGTAACATAATAAGTTTATATCCTTTCTTCATACAGCATCCCATGTCCATTTAGTTCTTTCTCTCCTCTAGTATCTCCAACATTAATTTAACACTTTACTCACTATATCATCTATTGGCTACATTGTTTGTATCTAACTCACCATAGCCTATTTTTTTTTCCATAAAAAAAGCCCTCATATTATCTGCCAACATTGTGAAAGGAACGTTTGGGCAGTCCCCAGAAATTCAGTGTTAACAGCTGTATATATTCACGAAATGTTGACTAATTAGTCTGTTAACATATGACAGTTCATTCAAGAGTAAGAACTCTGTTGTAGGGGAGGCGATAGAGCTTAAGATACATCTTTGCTTGCATACCCACACATGGATGTCTTAAGCATTGATTTCCTTCTTTACGGTTGATGTGACAAATTATAGTAACTTTTTATCCATTTCTCATGACTTTTTTTTTGTGTATTTATTATTTCATTAATGTTGTAGGCTGTATCTTATCGTTTGTTGGAAATCGGCAACTCACTGCAAATTCAAGGTGTTCGCATGAATGGGTACATAGAGAAGTACATGTTGTAATATTGGTTTAATAATTTTTCCTCTGTTTTTATTACAGTAGTATTAATGTTATGTTATTGTTAAATGGTTTTTGTTTGCTGTTTTATCTTTGTGTGATAGTTCCCTGTCTTCTTATTGCAGTGTCAATGTGGTTGAGATCATTTGCACTCTGGTCAAAAAACTTTCTCCTACTAGCAGCGGTGCATTAATTATGTCCGTAGGCGTTAATATCCTGGTGAAGATGTTAAAATGGTAATTCATTTACATTTATGTTGGGGACATCCACTTGCGTTAGTTTACTTGGCATTTACTAATCACTGGTGTTGTGGTTTGACATTTACCAATCACTTGTGTTTGGTTGACTACTTTATTGATATGGTTTCAATGGTTATTTTGTTACTGGGCTTGCGTTTATTTTTTCACTACATCTATTTTCCTAAGTTTGCTTTGCATATTGTAATTTGTAGAAGAGCTCTATATTTTTAGAATCATGTGACTTGATTGTTGACATCATGCAGTATTATTCTAACCACTTTGTTTGCTCAACTAATACATATTTAGCTATATAAGACCGTCGTCTGTGTTCGTGTGGCATGCCATTACTTGTGGTGTGCATGTCCACCAAACTGAGTGTAGCTTTTTCTTGTTATTTACTTGTGTGTTCTTTTTGTTCTTTTGTCTTTGTTGCAGCTCCCCATCTCGTATTTCAGCAGTGGCACTGAATACAAATATTTTTGATGTGGCCTTAAGGATGAATCCCTTCAATGTCCGCTGTGAGGGTCTATCGAGGTGAATCTTCAGCAGGATTTGCTTTCCACATTCTCGTTTAGTTTGATGATTCTGAAACTAAGTTGCATGCTTAAGATATTTTGATGGTTGCATCCTTAATTTTATTGTACCATTCGCTTATCCAATTATTAACATGGGGAGCTGGTTCTGTCTTTCTTTATTAATCTCTCTAATTGTATTGTGTAAATCTCCTGCTCACAATTTCTGTGGGCCTGTTTGTTCTGTATTAAATTCATGATGGAATTTCTTCGATCTTGCTATTTGACATTGTTCTGGGCAATAGTTTTGGCTGCATCTGTTTTTGAAATTGGCTTGGTGATGATTTTTGGATTATAGCTGCAGTTACGATATGACATACTTCACAGTGCTTCAGCATGTATTCTTTTCTGACTTACATTGACACGTCATATGTGTGATATTTAATCTTTTCATTTTTTGGTGATTCCAGTGACTCATGGTTGCTATCTGGAAGGCTCACAAATATGCTTCTGATTGACTGTGAACACAACGACAACTGCTGCCAATTAGCTCTTTCAGGCACGTCAATAATATTTTCCTGATGACCTCTCTCTCTCCCCCCGTCCCCTCCCTTTCTACACCTAGTTTTTGTCTGCTAATCATTGTAAGGATTTGTAAGTGCTTATCAACTCACCTACTATATATTTTTGACATGGACATGTTACACTTCGATGTGATCTCTTGCACCTTTATCTACTATATGTGTGGTGGTTCACAGTTCCTCTTATTTATTGCAGGTTCCTCACATGAATGTTTTTTTTTTTTTGGGTTTCCCCTTTTCTCTTGTGAAATTTTCTTTCATCAATTGCCTGTTTTGATTTCTTCTCCATATTTAAACAGAATATAATGATTGTTAAATAATTGCATCTTGAATTGTCTAAAGAAAGTGTTGCTCATCAATGTTGCAATGAATCTGAAAGTTATTCTCTTCTACGGACGGTTTGATATGCAGTCCAAGGGCTGGATAGAGGATGGAACTTCAGTGTTCTCCACCAGGTTGAACTTTATCTTTTGTGCACACCGTCGGGATCACAGAAAACATTTCCTTCCCCTTTAGAAAAAGTGGGATGCAATAAGCACTATGGCCTTATTATTTGAATGTTGGAAATAATTTTGTCGCATCCGTGTTTATGCACATGCTCCCAATTCGCATATGTCAGGCTGCCTATTTTCTCTACTTAGTTCTCTAGGGAATTTAGGATCATATTAATTATTTCCTGGTTTTGCCTTGTGCTTTCATTGTCTTGCTGATTTATTCAATTACATGGGGTATTATTTAGTGGGTCTCCCTTAATGATCTTCTCCTTATGTATCCTAATGTTCCTTCAACTGCATGGGAAGAGGAAAAGATGCCTCAAGCCCAGTAAGAGAGAACTTTCTTTTGCTAGGATCAGAAACCATTGATTTAACACATGCAATGCATTTCTTTACACTGTCATTTTTTTTAATCATATTCTCTTTCAGTGCGTTGTTAAAATTTCCCAGCTTATATCATAGACTCTTCATCACATAATTATCATTTTCTTTGCCCTGAGGTCAGAACTTTGCAACTGCACCCTTGAAAATTTAAAGCATTTATTTATCAAAAAGAAAAAGTAAATTTTTTGTCCATATTGTTAAAGCACAATGGTTTAGGGAAATGTAAGGAATGCATTTGCACCTGTTTATTATCTTTTATAGATTTAAATTGCTTGTGTTATTGGGGCCCAAATTGTAGTTATTTTGTAACAAGGGTCTTAGTTGTAGAAGTTCTAAAGGTGTGCCAGTGCACCAAGTTCTTCCTATGCTTAAGTGCAAGGTGCAAAAAAGGCATGATTAATGATTAAGTATGGCTTACAATGAAGCTATTCAAAAAATGAAACACAAGCTACTCAAAAATGAAATAAAGGAAATGAACCGATAAATTTTGGGTGTATTAAGTATTAACCAAGAAGTTTAGCTAAATGAATGTACATTTCCCTTTTGAATTTACATATACATTCAACCTTACTAATGTATAATTGAATGATATACAGCGCAATCTCTTGCATTAGACACTGTCCAGCCATTCTGCAGCTAGGAGGAAGGTTCCTTCATTACAAGTAACACTAAACTCAAAAGGGAAAAAAAGTTGGATTTCTAGCTTATCAATTAAGTACTTGAGCTTGGTCAATGTTCATACATTCTTTAAATTTTTATGTGACCAACTATGAACATGCACTGACTAAAACAATTACCATTGCAAATGTGCTATAATAAAATATTAATATCAACTAGTTTCTGAATATATATATTATACTGCCATGGCTTATTAAAAATTAGATGTCAAACCTATCTAGTCAGACCACAAGTAGAAAGTACCACATGTGTGGTAAAGATAATATTTGATAAAGATTTATATCATTAAATCATGATATGATAAAGGGGAGTATTAAAGAAATTATTGTTTGTTGTTAAGTAACCCTACTATATATCATTAATATGTATAGAGAACCCATTAACATTACAAAAACAGTAATACTTTTGACAACTAAGTAATCCCTAATACCCCCTAAACCAGGAGAATATATGTCACGAAGACCAAGCTTGTTACATGGCATTTCCAACCACTGTTTTCACAAAGGTTTAGTCAAAATATTAGCAAGCTGCATGCTTGTAGGCAAAAGAAGTATTTATCAATTCACTTTTTCTCAAACTAGATTACAATCCACCTCAATGTGTTTACTTTATTCTTGGAACACTAGATTAGAGGCAATATGAATCGCGACCCGATTATCACAAAATGTTCTTGGGCAAGTTCACTTCAATTGCCATCTCTTCAAGGAAGTGTTTCATCTATACCCTTCTTCTACACTAGATCTTGCAATAAGCATCTAACTTTTACTTTCCCCAGTGACTTGATTGCCATGTAGAAATGTACAATATCCCATAGTAGATCTCTTGTATGAATTTGCCCCGTCCAATTTGAGTAGGTAATGGCCTCAACATACAAGTGACCATTTGTTCTATAAAGCAAACCACGACCACGATGAGCCTTAAGGTACTTTACAATTCTAAGTACTGCCTCCCAAGTGAAAATACGAGGAGTTGTCATATACTGACTAACCGCACTGACGAAAAAAGAGATGTCTAGACGGGTAATGGTAAGATAGTTCAACTTACCAACCAATCGGCGATGCCTATTTGGACTAGATAATAGTTCTCCTTGATCAACGCTTGACTTGACATTAGGATCCATAGGTGACTATACTGGTTTCGATCCTAATAAACGTGCATCTTTCATAATATTCAATGTATATTTCCTTTTCGACACTCTAACTCAATTTCCAAATTGATCTACCTCAATACCCAAGAAGTACCTTAGTTTGTCCAAGTCTTTAGTGTAAAGCTATCTTTGAAGAAAGGTTTTGAACTCATCTATACCTTTCTTATCACTTTCAGTAATAATGATGTCATCAATATAAACAATCAACAATATTTTTTCTCTTTTAGATGTGAAGGAGAAAACAAAATGATTTGCTTGGCAGCAATACATTCCAAATTTCAAAACAACATCACTAAACTTTTGAAACTGAGCTCTAGGAGACTACTTAAGACCATAAATTGCCTTTCGAAGATGGCATACCGGAGTATTCTCCCTTGAGTGACAAACCTAGGTAGTTGCTCCATGTAAACTTTCTTATGCAAATCACCATGCAAGAATGTATTCTTGACGTCTAACTATAATAAGGGCCACTTAAGAGTGGCTGCAAGAGAGATGAGACTTGGGACAAAAGCAATTTTGGAAATCGGTGAAAAGGTCTTCTCATGGTCTATACCATATGTTTGAGTATTTCCCTTGGATTGTTCAACTGAACGATGAGGATTATATTTTATGGTGAAGACCCAACGTCAACCAACATGTGATTTCCAAGAGAGAAAAGGTACCAAATGCCAAGTACCATTGTGATTTCCAAGAGAGAAAAGGTACCAAATGCCAAGTACCATTGTGATGGGAAGTATAACAGCATGTACCTTTTTGAAGGACGATGAGAAGAGAATTAGCAGCAGTGGAAGGATATGGTGATAGAACAAGCAACGAAAACAACGATGCAATGGGGCTACTTGAGGAGTTAAAATACTTTCTTTGCAAACACACACTAGTAATGGCACTTGCAATGGGTTAACTCAAGGGACAAAAGGTGAAGATATTAAATAAGAAATGCTGCAAAAAATTGCTAGTTAGGTAAAAAGAAAAAAGAACAACGATTCATTAATGGTAACATGAACACAATCAAGTTGATCCCTATAAGCGGGAGAAAAACACTTGTATCCCTTTTGAGTTCAAGAATAACCAAGTAAAAACAACTTGACCAAGCGAGGATCTAATTTGTCCCGACCTTGATGTAACACATAAACATAACAGGTACACTAAAAAATCGTAGGAGGTAAGGAGAAAAGGGGATAAGTAGGACACAACACCATAGGAGGAATTTGACCACTCCAAACCGTAGAAGACATATAGTTCACAAGATAATATATAGTAAACCCTCGTTTGGGATGTCTTGGCTTTTAAGAAATTTAGTTTTTTAGAGAAAATGAAGAAAGAAAGTTTGATTGTTTGGAATAATTTATTTAAGTAATTTCTTTGCTTTTTTTTGGAATTTCTAATACACATTGTTTTGCTTTTAAGCTGTAATATTTGGGATATTGGCACGACTTCTTTTATTTTCAGGAATAGAATTGACTTTTTAATTGAGGGTATTGTACTTATTTCACTATAAACAGCTAAAGAACATTTAAGATGTGCATAAACTCTTTTTTTGTTGAAAAATAAGTGGAAAAAAGTTAATGGATTTTTAGAGATGCCAAACACTATAGCTTACTGTATGGGAGAAGCCTTGTAAATTATATTTGTTTGATGGGTTCAACCCAGTCCGATCGAACCTGCTAATAGGTGGGACGCCGCGAAGACGAACAAACGTGAACTGGCCGGTAGCAATTTGTCGGAAGCCACTCCGATGATGAAGTTAGAAAGGGTTTGAAGAGAAAAACATTTAAGAAGGCAAATTGACAGAGTTTTAGCTACTAAAATGAATTTGTGCCTACTTTTTGGCTCAAGAGAGTTCCCCTTTTATAGGGAGAAGAATCCCCCATTTTCCCATTCTTCGTGATGACTTTTATGACAAATATCCCTACAAAATGGGTCTGCCACTCCTGACTGTACCAGCGGTAGTGACAGACCCTCCGCAATCACATCGCCATAAATGTTCACACCTCGACCCGTCCTTTGAATCGAGGTCATAGTCATAAATGCTTTCCCCTAGGTTATATCGCACTTGATTGGTAAAAAACGTTTGGTCTAATTGTATTAAATGCTGTTCCATCATGGTCATATCACATTTAATGCTGTATTATCACGGTCAGATCGCATTTAATGTGATCTCAGGGTCCGAACTCACGCGCATCACCAACTGTGGTCGGCACGGCTATAGGGCCGTACCTCCCAAGTGGGCCAAACTGCCATTTTCTTATTGGGCCCCAATCTTTTGGGTTTTGAAGAGGCTCAACTGATTTAGGTTTAAATCCATCCCCCTTCACTTATTTAGAGATGCCAAACAAGGGTTAATTACAACTTCACTTCAATAAATCTTAGGTAACTCCATGTGGAATAAATGAGCTCTAGTAACTTGCAACTAGTGACGTAACTTATGTTCAACAACGTTATTCTATTGAGGAGTGTGAGAACAAGAAAATTGATGAATAATACTGTGATCATAAAAAAAATCTAGATAGAACTGTATGAAAGAATTAATGACATTATCTGAGTGGAGAACACGAATGGAAGCAACAAATCGAGTTTTTATTTCCAGATAAAATGATTTAAAGATTGAGTACAATTCCGATCTCTCTTTCATAAGATAAAGGCATGTAACTTTAGAGTCATCATCAATGAAAATTATAAAAATACTGAAACCCTAAGTAAGCCAAGCATAGGACCTCAAATATCTGAATAAACTAAGTGAAATGGATTAGATACACAACTCTCTATCCGAGGTGAAAATGACACCCGGAGATGTTTTCTAAACTGACAAACTTTACAAGGTAAAAACTCAAACCACAAGAAGGTATCTTCAACTTCATGTTATGGAGGGAAGGATGAGCAAGACATCAATGATGCTAGTAAAGAGGGATGCAATACTGAATTGCTATAAAAACTGAAAGAGTCACCATCTGCAAATTAATAGAGTCCGTTCTTCTTATGCTGGCCACCAATCTTTTTCCTCAGCTTGAGATCTCGAAAAACACAATAGGTGGGAAAAAAGTTGACCGGACAATTAATAGATTAAGTTTAGTTACACATATGAGACTAAAAGAAAATTGAAGAACATATAAAATGGAATCTATAGAAATGGAGGAAATAAGAGTAGAAGTGCCCAAACCAGTAATATTAGTTGTTAAACCATAGCCAAGGTGACACTTCACAGTTTACTAAGCTGATGAAGAGCCGACAGAATAGCAGAGGAACCGATCATGTGGTCAGAAGTACCAGAATTAATAGCCCATGAATTAATAACCCATGTTTTCTGTGAAACAAGTGCAATGGAAGCACCTGTCTTAGCTAGAGTAGCAGTGGAAGAAGATGGTGTTGAAGGAGACTAGCTAAAGGAGACTATTCCGTCATCGAGCCTCTGAGAAAGATTCTTGGAATTTGAGAAAACCCAGGAGTTCTTGAATTTTATTTATTATTTTTTTATTTGTTCTTTTCTAAGTTTCTATTATTTGTATTAATAGCTACTCTAGGAGGAATGCTTTTATACAGTGCTAACTATTTAATAACTATTTTGTAGTTCTAGAATGCTTTAGTTTATGCTCCTACCTATTAACTGGATATATCACAAGTTCTTTTTCAGCTCAGACTTAAGCAACTTTAGCTTTGAGACTAGGACGAAAGCCAACTCTGAAATCGTTCCACCACTCAGCCTCTCTTTCTTGGAAGCCATCAAGCTATAATTACATATTCCCAAACCAGAATGAGGATTTCCCCGGGTGAATCCCACTGCTATTGAGCAAAATACTAACATCAGCTGACAAAGGCCTTGGCAAAGATAACTAAACCACTGAGGAAAATGCTCCTCTCATCTTGTGGACACTGAATTGGTCAATTTGGGACATTGAAGGGGGATACTGATTATTAGACTATGTGAAAGTCCTCGAAAGAGGGAGGCCCACCATCTCCATGTGGTCATTGAAGGTCGAACACAGAAATGAACCTCATAGCTCTGGATATAGCCCTGCACCCAATCTCTCATGTGGAAGTCTAACCAAATTAAATCTTCATCGACACAACAAGGTGCATCCCATTTAAAAGCAACAACTCCCATCTCTTTCTAGAACTCCTCCCTTCTCCCACCTTCCCTGGGCCCATGCACCCCAAAAGACACCCACTGGAATCCATCCTCCAGGAAACAAAAAAGGCAAGAGCAAGACAAAGAGGAGCAAACCTCCTTTTGATTTTCCCGACCACACACTTGCTATCCCAGATCAGCAAAATGCCCATGTCGTTCCTATTGCATGCAAGTGACTTCAATCCACCGATCTGCCACTCCAAATATTACGGACCACCCTATATGATTTGGCTTCCATTTTTGTGCCAATCAAACACACCACATTGGCCCTTCAATCTTTTAACAAAGACCTTACTCCCTTAGTCTTCTCCTTTGAATTTAAACCTCTCATATTTCAGCAGAGTATTTTGATCCTTATTGACTGATAAGCAAAGGGGCCCTCTTCTTCCTCCCTCCACCCCATGCCCCCTAGTCTCTCCTCTTCTATGTTCACCGTAGAATGAAGGTTACAGAACTCCCTATCTGTTCTCCTCTGCATAGACGTCCCCCTCCCTGTACACCGCCTAGTCACCCCCCTCACCATTCCTTGCCTCAAAGCCCCAAAGAGGGACATAGCCTCCTCCACTTACCTGGTGGTGTATTGCCTAACAGTTATTAACTTTTTTTTCTTTCATCTTTTTTTTTTCTTTTTTTAAATAAACATGGACAAGGGATTTGGGACATCTGAAGAATCTTACACTGACTTCAATTTCAGGACAGAGGGAGTAATACTTGTTGACTTGAAATTTAATATTAGCTTGTATGTCAACCTTCCAAATTTAGTTTTAGGCAACAAAATAGATTTATGGCTTCAAGGTATGATATTTTTGGAATTTTAATGTCTTTGCAGTATTAAATTTAAATAATTCTGCATTGTGTTGTCTTATGAAGGCATGGGAACAACTATTCAATGTTAAGAGTTATCATTTACTTCTCCTGTTTGTTACACTGATCGTTTCAGTATTTAGTTATTAGATTAATGCATGGATTCAATTCTGCAGTGCTGGACTTCACCATGCAGCTTGTCGAGACAGGAGTAGAAAATGATGTTGTCCTGTCTCTTGTAGTTTTTTCCCTTCAGTATGTTTTAGTTAATCATGAATACTGGAAATACAAGGTGAAGCATTCTCGGTGGAAGCTGACATTGAAGGTACCTCTTGGCATCCGTCTACTTGTAATGTGTCCCATTTTCCATTTCATTCAGCTTTGGGATTGGTATCTGAAAAATTATGTTGGTAGTTATCTTATTTCAAAATAGTTTTGTGAAGGAGCTTTAATATTAGAATAAGTGGAGAGATGGTACATAACACCCGAAGTATGGGTGCAGTATTGCCTAGGCCAAACTGCCACTGTTAGTGCAAATTGTAAGATACTAAAGATTCCCTCTTAGTCATTTGGAGTGGAGAAAAAATTAGTCATTTGGAAAGGCAAATACCAATCTTTGTTGGTTATTTTATTTTGTTTATTTATTTTGAGATTTTTGGCACGATATTCTTTGTGTGGGCATTTGCACGGTCATGCATGTTTATTACCTTCAACTTCAAGTGCTTTGTCAGTGATAGTAATCATTACATGGTTCTAATTCCTTATTATGCGCTCATCCTACAAAGTTTTTTCAAACAGAATTCGTCTTTCGTTCTCATCAAACAGTAATTTAATCGATGAAGTTCTTTATTTTCTTTTCCACATCCATGCATGGGTATGCAAGTACAATTCAAATTACAATAGATAGCCTTTCTGTGTTTTCCTGCTGATCTGATGTGGCAGTGGATGTGGACGCAAATATCTTTGCTCTCTTTCAGTTTGTGACTTTTGTTAATCATTATCCTTGCTGCCAGATTTTATTCAATTATGATGATTATGAGAAAACGACTAAGATAAGTGTACTAGTTTTTGTTTACATGTTCTTCTCTTTTATTTTTGGTAAATAAAACATAGACACTAAAGACACCAGGAGGGCTCATGTTGCAACCTCTTTATATGGGAAGTATTCAGAAGAAAAACTATAACCTATTAACAAATTTGACTTTTACATAAAACAGGAATCACAAAAGTTCTACGTAAGCCTAAAATATAAACTGTTGAAAAGACAAGGTGTTATTTTACTGTACATTTTCATGCATGTTACTATACTGATATGCATCTATTTGCTTGCAGCTCTTTACGTCATCTATATGCTAGAGTGATATTTGTGTTAATAGGGTTGGTTATTTGACATTGACTCACTTAATAGAGCCTGAATAGACTGGATTCAGATGGGATTTTAGTTATGAATCAGTACAAATCCAAGTAAATTTGTTTGCTGCAAAAATCTCTAATTCCTGGCTATTGCCTAACGAGGCTACCCTTTTCAGGTCAAGGTATTCTCCGATCTTCATTGTATGACCCCGTTGAAACATGAAATGATGGTTTTATGGTGTTCCAGAAACTGTTTTGGACAGGGAAACTAGGAGTTGCTATTATTATTATTATTATTTATTTATTTATTTATCGTTCTTGCCACATTGTTGAAATGTCACAATTCTGGATTCTGTTGTCATTTTTGAAATTATGTAATGGGTGTGAAATGTTGGGAATATGAACCTCTGATGATTTATTTTGTTCTAATAGGTGCTTGAACTGATGAAAAAGTGCATTTTGTCACTCCCCTACTGTCAGAAACTTGGTGAGGTTGTTAGAGATACTGTGTTTTGTGATTCTTCCATCCACAGTGCCCTCCTTCGAATTGTTTGTACAACTGCACAGGCTTTAGAGGTCAGTGTTGCTACTTTTCTTACATGGTGATATACATAATTTGGTTATTGATGTCTGGTCATTTTGTTTCGGTGTTAAATGTATATTTATTTTTTGAGCAGAAACTCTATGTCAGCCGTCTTTATGAGCTCACAGAGATTGAGGGCTTACAGCTGGCAATATGTTCTGTGTTGGATATTCTTTTCAGCATGCTTTCTGATCTTTCCCTGGTACGTTTCAAGGTTTAGACATTGATCATGTGATCCTTGCTGAATTTATAGTTACGCTACTGGGTTAAGTTTTTCATGGTTAAGTAGAAACTGGAAAGCACTGTTTTTTTTTTCAAATTTGTGTATTCTCGTGTCTCCTTAATTGTCCTTTTTTTTGTCTTGTGGATAACTGTTGGTGTTGCAACATTTATGAATTTAGTGGAGAATAAAACTCTCTCTGTCTCTTTCAGGCATGTATACTCCCTTGTTGAATTTAGTGGAGTAAAATTCCCTCCCTCCCTCTCTCTCCCTCTCTCCCTGGCATGCATGCATACACGCTTGTTCTGTCTCTCACTGAGCAATGAATTCTCGTTTTCTTCAGAAGTATTAACTCCATGACTGACGTGTGCCTTTGCATCTATACATACATAAATGCATTCACTGCCACTATGTACGTAATGCATATCCAAGTTTGTTCACTTAAGAAACCTTTTTTTCTCTCTCTAAAATCTATTGCAGGTGGTTTGATGAGATCTTGCCCATCTATATCTTATACTTTTTTGTGTTATTCTTTGTCAGGATATTTTGCCCAGCCTTCCTGTCTTTCATCAAGCAGTTCTGTCATCTGCAACCAAACCAATTCCTGTTGTTTCTGCCATGATATCGTTGATGTCATACTTCCGCAATCCTGTATGTGACTGTATCTTCATGTAGCTACTATACCTAGATCACGAACCTATATTTTCCTTGTACATTTCTCATTAACCATTTTTTCTCTTCAGCATCGTGATTTGAGTCTGTCATATATGTCCTGGAACCATATCCATTTTGGCTAGTTATGTTTGCTTCGTGTTAAATTTACCATTTTATCGCATAATCAAAAATATAACTTGTGTGCAATCACTAAATACTTCTTAAAAATGGAGAATGAATGCAAAAGCATTTAGGAATTAAATCTAGGAATTTCATGACAAGTCTGTTAATATTCACGGTTCATGCATAGATTAATGTGTATTGTTGCACGAATCTATTTTGAGATATTATTGGTGATGAATTTTAGGTTTTCAGTTAGATTCACAATTTTTGATATATATGAAACTATTTTGGGATAGTATAACTGATGAATTCAATACTATTTTGGGATAGATATACGATTTCTTGTACAATTCGTGAATGCAATTCGCAATTTATGATTCATGCAATTCTTGAAAGTTGAAAATATAAGGTGTGCTAGATTTTGGATCCATTTTCACCTTTTTTGGAAATACCATTATGTAATTTCTTGGACTGTTTAGTTTGATAACATCTAACACCCATTCATAATGTGTTATTAATTTAGTGATTAGAAGATTTAATAGGGCCTAGTCAGTCTTGAATGGTTCTTAACTTTGTTTTCTTATTTTTTTTAGTGAAAAATGTCAAAATACATTTTATGAGGACTGCAAATGATCTATTTCTATTTTTTGGAAAATAAATAAAATTTACTACGATATGGGTCAATTACGTCTTCAAGCATGCCAAAACAACAAGCTAGCCTTAAGGCCCGTAAATCAAGCAAAGCATTACAGTCCAGTCCCCTTCGTACGCAGGTCCCCTGCCATTTGTCCCTCTAGGGAACAATGCTGAATCCCCTATCCTTGCAGCTCTACCATTGTCGGGTGCCGCAAGCACCCTCATGATTGTCCTTCCCTATCTCCTTGACTTGGTCGGGGTACCGACCATTCTTTCTTCATAAATGAATAGCTGCTTTGTTTTTATTGGCCGCTGAAAAACCAATTGACAAGAAACATGGGTTCCATACCCCGCCTCTTTATTTTAGCTGAGGAAGTGCTATGCTGGGGCCTATAGGAGTTGGTATCATTGAAAATAATAACAGTTGAAAGCAAGTGTTCCACATTTTTTTTTTCATTTTCTAAACAATCATGTTATATTTAAACTAAAATTTTTTCCCACCCACTTTCTCTTAATTTTCTCTCTTTAAGGTTTTTAGTATCACTTTCGAATATCCAAATATAATGTGGTTCTGGAAGAATCTTATGGTTAGTGGGTTTTGGTCTTGCATCTTTTTTGATGAAGGCAAATGTCTTCCCCACCAGAGAATGTATTCCCAAGTAGAGAATTTAATCATATCCTTCTATAAGAATTATAGTACACTTTGCCATCTTATTTTCTTCTTTTAATACAAATTGTTCAACATGATTTTTTTGTGGTTTATGCTAAATCATGATTCTTGAAACGGTTCGAATGACGGTTTGAAATGTTAGAACTTCAATTCGTGATGCAATTTTTGATTTGATAACTATATGCATATCTGCCCAAGTTTGCTGTGAATATATCCATTCCCACAGATTTAGGTCCATAAATCTGTAATGCAAAATATGTGGGTTAAGTTCATTTATTTTTGAAGATATGCAGAATGCTAACTATGGCATATGTTGTTGGGATAGTTGGGGTGTGACTGGTATACGACAGGCTTACATTAGCATGCTTGCCTCCTGAACAAGGGATTATACACAGTATATTCAGACTTTTGTATATAGGCAGTATAATGCACGGCATATTTCTCATCCATTGTTTTTCGGTATCTTCTCCTGTTAGATGTACCTTGTGTCTTTGTTGCTCCCGATGACTTAGTAGCCATTGTGTTCATCTTTTTCTTTTTGGTGATTTATTTTGCATTTCTTATGTAATGGTTTTCTAGTTGATCTTGCAGACAATACAAGTGGGAGCTGCAAAAGTACTGTCTATCTTATTTGTTCTTGCGGATTCTTCGCAACCATATGTGGTTGGGAATGCATGTTTTGGTCTGGATGAAAAGCAGGTAGTATTTTCTGTTGCACACTATTTTGAAACCTTTTTGGCTTGCAAATTTAACTGAATATGTTAGTCTTTTATACTCTAAATTCTTGAATTTTGTTGCCAGATGATATATCTTAGGCATTCTCTTGGTAGCATTCTGTGTGAGCAGTCTCCATTGAATGAAGATCTCTCTGTTGCTACATTGAAACTGCTCACTTCAGCAGCACATTACCAGGTTTATTGCATTCCTGAATTTAATATCTGTGTTGCTTAAATGTCCAAGTAAGCAAAGGAATTTGGATGCAGCAATTGTGTATCCAAGTTACTTTATGATTTTAATTTTAAAACGGTGGATAATAAATTCTGTTATGTATTATTTCATGATAAACTGATCAAGCATAGGGGCCTGGTTGAACTACAAGATCAACAAAATTCAGTGTTTTAAAAAAAGATAGAATTAGAAGGCTTGTTTAAAGATCATACATGCTCTTTGTTGGTAATATAAGGTTGAATTAACAAAAAGTAGAGCGTTAATTCTAATTTTGAACTTTGATGAAATCATGAGACATGCTAGAATCCAAAGGTTTTACCTAGAAGTGATGATTTGGCATCTTTTTACGAAGAAGGAAAATTCATGAGGATATAGCCTGTATACTTGCTTTTGGGATGGTTGAAATGAATAGTGCTTCAAGAATGTTGTCATCAAATGTATTTGAAATGGTTAAAATGCAAACAAAGATGTAGATCTATGTAGATACGCTACACGACATAGACACGCCGACACGTTAATTTTAAAATGGCAAAACGCGACACGCTTACGATATGATAAAAATTTATATTTTTATATATTTATTATATATTAAATGCATGAATAATTTATTCAAAACTATTGATAATATACACATTACTAATTAAAGTAAAAGGACATCTATCACATCTTTTAAAAATTTCAAAACATACTTAGTGTGCATTAGTTGCGTTTTGAAGAATGTAAGGCATTATTACCATGAAGAGATTCATTGTATAGGACGTGTTTAGAGGGTTCAAAAAGTGTCATCGAAGTGTTCATGAAGTGTCGAGAAAGTCTTTGATATAATAATTTTCTTTTTAATTTAGACACATTTTAGAAGTGTCGGATCCGCTTTTAAGAAGTGTCCAATGAGTATTGGTGTCTGACACGATACGCCTACTTTGTAGAAGTGTTCATGTTTCTAAGTGTAGAGTTGTGTATGCAATGAAGAAGAGAAGAGAAGAGAGTGAAGGAACTACATTTTTGGGTTACATTTGAAACCCTAAACCTTATATTGTATCGGTCCTACTAAAGGAATCCCAGTGGGCACGCCAAGACGAAGGAATTTCAATAACAATACACTTATGGAGGTGTAACCTATTATTTTCACATATACCTATACAATTTGCACATATATCAATGCATTATTTACCCATTATCCAAAGGCTAGTGAGTTTAGCATTTTTTATATTGTATTAATTATACTTAAGACAAAGTTATATAGATGACTTATAGTATATAATAAAAAACACTCTTAATACTCTCCTTCAAGTTGGAGCATACAGGTTGAATATGCCCACTTTGGAAGAGCCGCTGGAAAGGTGCTCAAGCCAAAGTCTTTGTTTGTATATCACCAAGTTGATCATCAGAGTGGACATAATCACATAATGGGTAATAAATTTTTTTTTTGCTTGAAAAAATTTCGAATAAAGTAATAATCAACCTCAATATATTTGGTGTGTTCATGAAAAATCGGAGTACTAGCAATAAATATAACATCCTCATTATCACAATACATATCCATAGGTGCAAAAATTAACACCAAGATCTTGAAGAAATGAGTGAACCCACAACATTCTAGACGTATTTTGAATCATGGCACTATACTTAGCTTTGAGACTAGAGTGAGCAATGACATTTTAGGTTTTACTACATCAAGTGACAAGATTATCACTATCAAAAGTGCAATAACTGAAGTCGATCGGCTACATTATTTGCCCAGTTAACATCACCAAACTCGGTTAGGAAGAAGTCTTGTATAGTTATCTCTGTTCATGAGCACCTTTTAAATACTCCAAGATAAGATACAACCTCAAAATAAGGACGAGGAGGAGTATGCATATAGTGACACAATATTAGAATAACAGAATTCAATAATTTTGAATTACCTTCAAAGAGATATAGTTATCTATTTATAATGATAAAGAAGAAAATCAAATCCTAATAAATAAAATCTTAACTTCCTAATATGTTGATTCTAGTAATCAAACCATAATTAACGAGATTTTAATTTCTTAAAATATATTATTTCTAACACTCTCCCTCTCAAGCTGGGACAAAGATATCAATCAAACTCAGCTTGACAATTGAAGACTTGAGCAGAGATGGTTGCACTGGACATGCTTAGGAGCGGTCTCCGGATGTGACTTCTCAGTTTTCAAAAATCAACTAGATTTTAGTTTAGATCAACGCTACCAGAACAATGGTAGCTACAAAAAATAAGAACAATGCTATCGGAACAACAACAGTAGCCATAAAAAACATAACTAATACTACCGGAACAACATTGATAGTTTCCAAAAATAAGAACAATGCTACCGGAACATCGGTATTCCCCAAAAACAAAAATAAGAATAAAATAGTAATAATTCTCCAAAAAGTGCACTGTCAAAACTAACAATATAATATATTGAGACTTTAATAATACACCAATACTAAGGAAGTTTAGTGATCTGGAACTCACAATCCACCACGACTCAGAAGAGAAGGAACAACGACAGCTGTGAAGAAAAGAAAACAAAGACCAGTGGAGGTGAAAAAAGACCGACGACAGTGGTGGTGATGAGGGAACATCAACAATGGTGGCAAAGACTTCGATGGTGACGGTATAACAGCGACAGATTCATGATACCGGTGAAGGAATACCGGTGACAAAGGTTACGGAAAGTAGTGATGGCGGCTAGGGTTTTTGGACAATTTTTTTTTCTTCATATTTTGGCTCTGATACCAAGTAGAATAACTGAATTCAACAATTTTGGCTTACCTTTAAAGATGTATAGCTATCTATTTATAATGATAAAGAAAGATTACAGAAAAAGAAGAAATTTACTTACAAATCAAATCACAATCAATAAAATTCTAATTTCCTAATATGCTGATTCCAATAATCAAACCATAATTAACGAGACCCTAATTCTTAAAATATATTATTTTCAACAACAATTAACGACGTAAGTAATGTCTGGATGTGGGATAGTAGGATAAATGATTTTTTAACATAAAACTCCTATATTGGAGAAACACTACTCTGTTGAAAAAAAAAAATTTAACGAGATCCCAAATCTTCTTAGATGTGTCGCAGAACTCAACAATAGTAGCCAAATGTGATCCCTAACTACGCCATCATTGTCCCATAATAATAAAATCCTCGAGCTCCCAATTGGCCAATTTGGGATCCTCTTGGGATGGAAGTAAATCAGTTATAAACCTTAACCAACGTCTTGCACGGAAGAAAAAAAACACTCACATACGCCCAGGTCAAATAATTTTGACCATGTTAAGTCACCAATTATTCTAAAAGTTTAAGCTGTTGGGTAATGAGCCCAACAATGTATATTAAGCTATTCAATACTCCCTTTCATGGCAACCCCGCCTCGTACGTGAAGAAGAAAACAGACTGAACTGAACAGGTGCGCCAACACACATAGTGCACAATAACAAATATAATAAGAAAATACATTTCACAAGATTTGAACCCAAGACCTCATGGAACTAGAGCTCTGATACTATGTTAAGTCACAAATTGTCACAAAAATTTAAACTGTTAGGAAATAGGCCCAATAATGTACATCAAGCTATCCTACAGACCATATAGCCTTTTTGATGTAATTGATCATTACTAATGGTAAAAGGATGATAGAGAAAGAGGCATTGGTTTGGGGAAATGGGAGTTAACATGACTACGGATTGCCTTGTACTTAACAAAGGACATAGCTTTACTTTATAACCGACGTGAGAAGGTGGATCTATGCGGCCAATCTTAAAATGCATTAAAGTCTTTTGAGTCGAATTGACTCGTTCTCTATATTTCTGAAAACCTAGTTTAATAGCTCTCATCTCAATTTAAAATCATGATTTATTGAAGTTACCTTTTCTCCAATACTTTTGGGCTCAACTATTTTAGGATTATGAAGTTAGTTCTGGGGGCATAAGCTTGAGTTTGCCGATAACACAGTGCACACAACCAAGTATATATACTGCGAGACCATAAATTCAATTGTTGTGTTCAAACCATAGATGTTAAATCGTGAATCCAATCCTAGGTTTATGAATTGTGAATTGAATCAAATCGAAAATCGTAAAATTGGGCATAAACTATAAATAGGATAATGTGTTTTTTCCCCGCATTTTAACATAGCATAAGTCGAAACACAATTGACTTCATCACAAGAAATTTTGGTTCAAATCCAAGCTATCATAAGATTCCTTAACAATAATAGTGCACATTCTTTTGAAATTCATAAAATGGATCAAGAAATCTCAAATAGTACAGAATAAAAGACAAGAGAGAGTGGGAACTCTTTAGTTTAAATATAGAACACTTAAAACCGTGTATTGTATTTTTATTGCTGACTTAAAAAGTTCAGAAATATTTTATGAAATAAGAGAGAAAAGTAATTAGTTGTTGTGTATCAATTTTTATCATTCGTCAAAAAACATGTCAGATGGTATTTCAAAGATATCTAATTCCGGAAGGGTCCAACTGATTTAGCTCATATCATATCAAACTATACGTTTGTTTGATCAAAATAGCAATAGATGAGTTATTGGAAGTGTTACTTCTGTCTTAGACATCTTGAAAGATGTATTTTAATATTTTTTTTCCATTAAAGGGAGAAGAAAAACTGTTAAGAAACTATCATAATTATTTTATTAGTTTCACAATAAACACCTTAAGCTGTATTCTAGATCTTCTTTTAAAAAAGGATAAAAAGGTAAATAAGGGTTTGATATTTGTTGGATATTATAATTTTATGAATCAGATGAACCGTAAATTCTGAATCATTAGATTTATGACGATTGTATTTCAAAAACATATTCATTCGGAAATTCACATTGATTTATGCTCGAATCGTGAACTGAATCTCTAATTGCAAGATTCTGATCACTATGGTTCAAATCCAGGTGAGTACAGCTTACTTTTGCAGAGCTTAGCTTACTTAAAATCATAAATATGTTGGCGAGTACAGCTTACTTTTGCAGAGCTTGGCTTACTTAAAATCATAAATGTGTCTCTGGAATGCAACCGTGTTATCTTACTCTCCTTTCTATCAGCCTTCCAATAGTCTATCATTGTTTTTCCTGGCCCTTTTTTCCGCTGGTTAACAGTTTGTGATTGCAGACTGCTTTTCTTGTTGCTGTAATTGCTGTCAAGGAAAATACCGAGGTCCAAGTAAGGGATGCCAATGGCTTTAAGCAGTCAAATGAAACTACCACTGGGTCCCTACTCTTCCCAGAATCAAGTCTTTTGATTGCAGTTCTGCAATATATAGGGAAATCTGATGATCTTATCAACAGGTATTACTTTCATTATTACTATGTTGTCTGAAATCCTGTTGTTTGATTTGTTTGGGGCGGGGGTGCAAGTGTTATTACCCTGTGGGTGATTTGAGTGTTCTTTATTTCCAGCAATCCTCGCATACTGCTGAATGTGCTAAATTTCCTTAAGGCATTGTGGCAAGGAGCTGCTCAGTTTTCACATATTTTGGACTGGCTGAGAAACTCAAAAGACTTCTGGAGACAATTGTCCACCTGTGTTCTGCAAAATGGTTGTGTGGAAGATAACCTCTCTGAACATCTGGGCGAAATGGAGGTTCTGAGCATTGCATACAGATATCAATGTCAAGCTTCTATTCTGCAAATAATGGCTTTTGAGATCTTCCTGCAGAGAAAGTTATTACATGCAGAGCTTCTTGTAAAACAAACTACTGTAACATCAAAGAATGGAATACAAAAAACAGATGGTGCTGAAAATACAAAATGTGCAGGCCTTCTTGATCTCCAGGATACTTTGTCAACCTTACATGAAGACTTAGTTTTGGGCAGTCTGATCAAGTCATATGCATCGTGCGAATATGATAGAGATATATATCTGCGTGCGAAGGTGTGATTTTTATCTTTCACTTTTCCTTTTTTTAGATTCTTTCTTATTGGTCAAACACACTATTTGAGTAGGCCTGTTGATTTAGGCACTATTTCAATTTAAATTTCTTAGTTTGTAAGATATGCCTTTGTTGGGTTTTTCTCACGTTCTCAGAGATATTTAATTCTGACTGGTTGCAACTGTTGGTGTACTTGTTTATGCCAGCACTGAGCATAGTTCTGGACCTCTGGTGGTATGAGTTGATAGGGTTTTGCCTTTTTTTTTTTGGGTGCGTAGATTTTAAAGTGTTGTGCTTTTACTTTTAGATATTTTTGTGCGGTGGTGGTCTTCAGACAGGGCCCCTGTATGATCTTCTCAAAGTTTTCGTAAATAGTTGTCTCCATGCAACCATTCTTGGACAGCAAATACCTGCTGTTTGTTTTTGTCTTCCCAGATACCTCAAAACATGTGCCAAGTTTGGTACACATTTTATTTGGCTTGTGATGTACATTTATGTAGTATGTCAGAAATTCGTTTAACCGCTATAACTTTGTTGGAATACATCTCTCTTTCCATTTTTTACTTCCGTACCCTGTTCTAGGAACTTTGATGGTGTGAACTCTCTTTTTACATTTCGTTCTAGTCTTCAACATCTCTGGGGCTGTAATTTAGTTGTAAGTGGTGGATTGTAAGAAGTGGATTGTAAGTGACGGATATCGGGTTGGTATTAGGGTTTAAAAATTGTTTGTTGCATCTCTTCGACTGCATTGGCAAGTTGACACTGGCTAAAAATATTCTATTAATTTTCTCATATTTGTTTGGCTTATGGGCAACTCTACAGATTGCTACTGGTTTATTCGCTTTGCATGTGATGGAGAAATTAAGAAATGGTGATCTGGGGAGTTTGTGTCTATCATTAGTTGAAAAGATCCACATCCTGATGAAAAAGGTATAATCCTCACTTATACATGTGTTGATTTATAACTTGACATTCACAAATTATGAACTAGATATAAGCAGAATAAAACTTCCTCTGTTGTTTTATGTTGATGTTTAGGCAGTCTTGAAAATAATTATGCTGTGTTACTTGTACTTATCAGGAAAACAGTTATGCATTGTTTACTCTGTTGAGTGTTTCCCATTAGTATC
Organism: Heliamphora exappendiculata; assembly: GCA_034768845.1. Classification (NCBI taxonomy): domain Eukaryota; kingdom Viridiplantae; phylum Streptophyta; class Magnoliopsida; order Ericales; family Sarraceniaceae; genus Heliamphora; species Heliamphora exappendiculata. The sequence continues at coordinate 21,000,854 of JAOTRH010000024.1, forward strand.
ATAAGAACTGAGCTCATATTTTTCTCCAACACCCCCTCTCCTCTCCTCTTGGTCACTTCATTAATTTCCATTTTTCTGTGTTTCCTATCTACAGTTGTGTGACCTGCCCGCCTTTTCAGGGTTGGTAGCTCAATATACACAGCGTGGTTACAGGTTTGTGTTCTATGCTTAACATGCATACAAAGTAGATCCAGTTTATGTTGTCCCATTTATTACTGTTTCTGGCATTCAATGTCTCGAATTCTAAGAAGCACGGACACTTTTACAAAGGCCGTGTGTCGTGTCGGACCTGTGTCACTCTCTGGACACTTTTCAGACACTCCTAAATTTGTATTAAGTGTCTTAATTAAAAAATTAAATTTATAATGCCATTCACTTTTTCGACACTTGATGGACATTTCAACGACACTTTTTGAACTCTCTGAACACGTCCTATGTGATGAATTTCTTCATAGTAACAATATTTTGCATTTTTCAAAACGCAAATTATGCATACTAAACATATTTTGGAACATTTATAAGAGGAATTATAAGACTTTTAATCTTATTAGTGATATGTTTTATATTTTAAATTTTCACTGAATAAATTATTTACATATTTGACATATAATAAATATATAAAAAAATATATTTTTAACATGTCCCAACTGTGTCGTGTCTTGGATTTTTTGAAAATTGACGTGTTGGCGTGTCCATGTCCATGCCACTCAGCTCGTATGTTTTATTGCAGTTATTCACCTTATACATGGCAATGCACATTCCCTTTTAATGCTGCCTACTAACCACTATATTTTTCTTTGCCCTTCTTTTTGTTCCAGTGAAGGAAAGGAGCTGCATGGTTTAGTACTCAGTGATCTTTACTACCATCTACAAGGAGAGCTTGAAGGTCGTGAGATTGATCACGGACCATTCAAAGAGCTCTCCCAGTATCTGCTCGAATCAAATCTTATGCAAACTTATCGGCACAAGCACGATGGGGACCTTTTTGCAGAAGCCAGGGATGTTTACTTGTTTAACACCTTACGTTTCCGGGCAGATTCGGGATTTGACTTATGGGATTACTCTGGGTGGAACGCATCTAAGGGAATCGCAGAAACAATGTTACTCTGCTTGCAGGATGTCAATTCTATGGTGCTGCTCGCAAGATCTAAGCTTTCTGCATTAAAATCGTTGATAACTTTCTTATCCATAGACGCGGAAGACGTGAGTTTTCAGAATTCTAATTACCATTCTTTCAGTTATCAAGACTTTTTGCAAAAAAACATCGTGACACAACTTCATGTATATGTAGGAATTAATGATATTTTGGGGGATCTAAATTATCTAAAAGTAACAGCAAAACAGGCAGTTAATGAAGGCAAGCAAGAGGCTTGTGATCTTTATTTTAAGTTAAACACAAAAGATGGAGTGAAAATTGGGTACAGTTTAATTTTTCAACTCAGTGTAAGTTATAAAAAGGGCCCGTTTGGAACAGTTTTCCGAAACCTGTTTTCGGAGAATTCTGTTTTGGAAAAATTAAAAACTCGTTTGGTGGCACTTTCGAAAAAATCATATTTGGAAAAACAGAGAATACTAAGTTAAAAAATGGGGCGTTTTTGAAAACAGCAAAATGATGTTTTCAGTTTTTTTGCTTTGTTTTTTTTTCGTTCATTTGCCAGACGATCAACACACAGGCGGTCGTCGTCGTTCGTCTCATCCTCTCAGGCGGTCGTCATCGAGGTCGTCGTTTTTCGTCGTCGTCTTCGTTCGTCTCAGGCGCTCGTAGTCGTCGTTCGTCTCAGGCGCTCGTCGTTGTGGTCGTCGTCGTGGTCTCAACCTCTCAAGCGCTCGTCGTCGTCGTGGTCTTCGTTTGTCGTTCGTGGTCTCAGCCTATCAGGCGCTCGTCCTTGTCGTGGTGGTCGTCGTCGTGGTCGTTGTTCGGTTGTTGCCGGCGGTCTCTCAGGTCGCCGGCGGTCTCTCAGATCTTAAGTTAGGGCAGTTAGGATTAGGGTTTGTAAAAATAGTACACCAAATGCAATTTCTTTTTTTAAAATATTATAAAACTGTTTTCTAAATTTATTTTTACAAAACAGTTTTCAAATAACTATTTTATAAAACACAACCAAACTGGCTCTTTAATTCTTTCACAAAATTAGGGTACCTGAGTAAAAGAGGTTATGAAGAAAATGGAAATAAAAATAAGTGGAACTGGATGGAATTCCTATTGAATATGGAACTGTTGAATGATCATTTTTGTTAAATAATTCGTTTAAGAAAAATTTACCTACTCAGACACTGCTTTGATGAATGCAGGAAAGACATACTGGCTGCAGTGTAGAAGAACAGAAGCACTATTGAAAGTTGCCCTAATTATTATGGTTTCTATACAGTGAAACTTTAGGAAAAAGTAATTGAGTGGAGATTTAAATCTAAGAGTATAATTTTGGATCTCAATCTGTTTTTTCGTCTGGGAGATTCATTATAGGAGCTTCTTTTCACTTGAATGATTAATGAAAAAACGTGGAGTAGAGAAAATGTTCCCCACATGTATTTAAGGACATGGAAAAGTCATTTATTATAAAATCGTTGAGAGATAATGTGGAGAGTTTAGAAAAAAGGAAAGAAAAGTGAGTGTGAGGAATTTGATTCTAGTTATTAAGAGGGATCTTGATCTAATAGAAATAGACCGCAGAAGTTAAAAAAGGTATCCTAAGCAATTGCAATAATTGGGTTCATTGATGTTACTGGTATAGTAAATGCTATGACACATCCAATCATGCTTACTTCGATGGAATTGTTTGATCTTAAAGAAGATCTTCTATAATTTCGCACATAAGGGGTTATTTCTTGGTTTTGTCCAGTCATTAATAACTTGGTTATTTTCAGATAATAGTCGATAGAAACAACGTTTGTAAGGAGTCCTATTAAAAATAAGATCATATTTTTCAATATAATTTTTAATTATGATGAATTTGCTCTTATTTAAGTATTTTGTATACCATTTTTTTTTGTTTCTAGCGTGTGTGCCAAAAAGAAACTTATAAATGCGCATACATAAGAGTTTAGTATATTCACAAATATATTGAAATCTACATCCATGTGAATTTCCGATAACAATAGGTCTGCATCAAGGATCAAGTCTTACTTTTAACATTCAGGATGAACTTAGGAACATTGAAGTGGATATCCTCTGGTGTATGTTATTTGTAGACTCTAATTTTACTTGATTAAACTAGAAATTAATGAACTTTAAGCTATAATTTTGAACACTAAGGGCCCGTTTGGTAACGTTTACAGTTTTTTGTTTATGTTTATAAAAAAACAAAAACAAAAACATGTTTGATAACATAAATGTTTGAAAAGTGGTAGTTGGAGGTTACGGATAAATCTAATCAAAATTTGTTTACAAAATAAGTGAAAACACATTTTTTCTGTTTCTTAAAATTTTGTAAATTTTGAAAACTGTTTAAAGTTTTTTGAAAACAAAAATAATTATCAAATATGTTTTCGTTTACAGTTTACGAAAAAAACAAAAAAAAAACAGAAAACAGAAAACGTAAACGTTATCAAACGGGCCCTAAGCATTTAAAGGTTTCAAGTTGAATAAGTCCTAGATAATTTAAGGAGGGTAATTTTTTGAATGATACATAACGTTGAGTGGTCAAGGAAGTACATTTTCAAAAATACAGTAACTAATATGAGAATGTTAAAATGAACGGGCAGTAACGAAAAAAAAAAAAACCTAGGAAGAAATGAATGAATTAGGGGAAAGTTAGAATTAAGAAATTGAATAATTCGCGTTATCGCTATTTCTTTTAAGTGATTAAACTTTTTTCTGCTTGTAGAATATTTAATTGAGTTCTTCAAATTAATGTGTAAATATATACATTTGGCTTGATTATTAGTTTTTGTGTGACTTTTGGAGTGACTCCTTTTACAAGTATATTGCAATTTTGATTCTCTTGAATTTTTTGTCAGACCATTAGATCTCAGAATAATTTTCTCAATGGATATCTGTTAGCCAGACCACTTTGCTCCACATAAAAGATTTCTGAGCAAGCCAGTGAGAGGAGTTAGGTTTTTGAGTTATTTTTCATGCAAAATAGTTTCACTAAGAAATGAGAAAATGAGATACATATTGTATTTTTCCAAATAGGGACAGATTCTGACACCTCTGAATTATTGGACTCTAGAAAAATGATTTTGATGCAAGACTAGTGGCCAATGAAGCTTAACATGGAAGAACTTATTACTATTTTTACATGTTTGATAGGATTACATCAATCTATATTCATTTTCTAATGATTCAAGTCAAAGCATGTTATAATATTATTTAGATTATTATAATCATAATTTTAACATGCATCCTTTGTTGTTGTATATCAACTTAGATTTGCTATGGACTGTGTTCAATGACCAAAAGATGACGGTTTAATCACGAGGTTACAAAAATATTGGGGGTGGGGCCCCTGGAAATCTTCTACAAGCAATATTATGTACCATAAAACATGAGTTGAATCTAACATGAACTTGTTGGTGGGTTGGAAAGTACAAGTATTAATTAGTGGCCGCCTGGCTGGCTAAGTATATGTACGTCTTGAGCCGTACTATGTTTCTAGTCGTATCATGTCATGAGTTGTGCACTCGAGTGTAGAAGGGGTGTGGATAGAAACGTGACGTATGGATGCAGTGTATGGGAACGTATTGGCTTAATGGCCGGTTGAGCCCACATATGTCTTGAGTCGTGCCCTGTCTTGATCTGTGCACCCGGGCATACAAGGGGTGTGGATGAGAACTTGACGTATGAAAACAGAGTGTATGAGAATGAAATGGTGTTATGCTTTACTCATTGTAAATATTTTCATAATCTTTTGCACTAAGTACTATTTATGGCCGCCTGAATCTTAGCGGAACGTTGTCATCCTTGTGGCGAGCACTAGGATTCACAACTGATGTTTTTAAATTTCAGGTCCAAATGAGTAGGTAGAGGAGCATGTGGGACTCTTGTTTTCATATGTTGCTAATGGAGACCACATGGCTCTTTCGTTATTTAAATTTTGTTGTGTTGTACTAAAACTATGATTGATAATTGCAGTATAGATTTTAATATTTAAGACTTTTGTTTTATCGATGTATGTGTTGGATTATCAATAATAACCTTGTGTAATTATTAGTTAGTAGTTACTATTAGTAGTATGATGTTTCAAAAATTGATAACTTCACAACACATTTAAAGATAAATTTAGGAAACTATTGTTTGTGATTGCATGACCATGTGCAACGTAGATCGCGGATTGTTGTGGTATGAGAAATGGGAATGAGCACTATGAAAGTGTATGTTCTGGTTATTTTGTTATTTTATTGTTAGTTAAAGGGTAGTTTAGTCATTAAGGCTAATTCGGTTTAAGTTTTTCTCTATTTATATTTTATAATTCCATCTATGAAAGTGTATTTTCTAGTTATTTTATTATTTTGTTGTTAGTTTAAGGGTAATTTAGTCATTAAGGCTAATTCGGTTTAACTTTCACTCTATTTATATTTTATAATTCAATCTTTAGTTAAGCGTTTCATTATTGTAATAATAGTTTTCTCCTTCATTTTCTCTTTTGTAATATGGTATTAGAGTAGGTTTTGAAACCCTAGCCATCGCTGGAACCCTAGTCGTTGTGCATTATCAACCTCGGGTCGGCGACTTCTTCTCTTCTAACTGTGATCCTAATTACGACACGACCATCATTGACCACGTCGGCATCTTCTTTTGTATCGACACCTTCTCCAACACTCGCGGCGTCTTTGTCCGCATCAGCCCACGCTGACATCCAATCCAACTCCGATCTGACGTGCTTTGTGCATTCTTAGTTACTTCCTTGCGATTTGACATAGCTCCAATGACGCCTCCTTGGTTGTTTCGCTTGTTTGCGCTCCTTGGCTATTCGACGTATTTTGTGTTCCAACGACCATCGTTGGACTTCTATTTGTTTTCGGCCCCTTAGCTAATTACTCCAGTGAGTCGACTTGGTGAGTTATTTGCATCCGTTGACCTTGTCGAATCCTTCATTTAGTGTCGGCGACCAGACTTTTTCTACATCGGATCTGACTACTTTGTCTTGTTGGCTTTCGGTTTTGCTGTGCAAGATCTAGTCACTAAATGGCTTTCGATTTTTCTTTGTTGCATATGATTTGGTCCATTTGGTTCTTAGTTATTTTGGCCTTTGGTTTGTTTGCACGATCTGTTCTTTTGAATCTTTTTAGCTATGATATTTTGACTCATCGCTGCAAGATTTTGTATTTTAGTCTCTTTTCTACTTTCGGACGATCAAATTGCAAGGTATAAGTATTAGGTTGCATGGAAATTATTAGCATTGGGATGAGTTTTTGGCTCGAGAATTTGGATACGATTCTTTCACAAAATTTGGCATGTGATCTTATTTTTCTTGACTTTTTAGTGGTGTTCCATTTTCTTTTGTCAATTTTTTGGTTATTTTGTTATTTTATTGTTAGCTAAAGGGTAGTTTAGTTATTAATGCTAATTAGGGTTTGAGTTTTGCTCTATTATATTTTGTAACTCTATCTTCAGTTGTTAAGCCATTCGTTATTGCAATAGTAGTTTTCTCTTTCATCTCCTCTTTTATAACAGGTAGATAGTACTCTACATGCTTTAAATTGTTAATATGATTGTATTATTTCAAGCGATAAATATCCGCTAAAATAGATTTTTTTTTTTTTCAAATTATTCATGTGAAACATATGTAGGAAGCATGATAAACAATTTCCTTTGCATTTTTGTCAAGTTAAAGCTTTATTCTCTCTAGGTTTTACATTATTGTGATTGATTTTTTCCATATGAAAAATGTAAAGTAAATTAATAAGAATGACTTGGTGGTTCATTTTGAATTACTAAATTCCCTATTTTTGAACGAAAGTGTACCAAGCTTTGTGATACTCCATCTTACATTGGTAGGAGATAGAAACTTAGTTTGATATATATTTGTAATTCAATACATCAGAACTTGATGTTTGCAGGCCTCTGTCAATCGGGCGATTGTCATAACCCACATCCAAATCTAATGGTTAAATTATACACTTCCCCCTCTCCCTATTTCAAACCCTTTTTAGGTCTACCATTTTTCTCTGCAAATACTCTTAGTTGCTCTCTCTCTCTGTCTTTCTCTCAAACAGAGACACAGACACAGACACACGTTTCGCATATATGTTTCCTTGCTTTCTCTCTCTAGAGTCTCTCCACACTTGTGGAAAAAACCAAAAGAGGACCTTAATATTGATGATCTTCTTAATGCTTGCTCTCTCTTTAGATTCTTATGTGCGTTCTCTCATTGTGCTATATTTGTGCCAGATCTAATGGCTTATAGTTAGGACACTCTCTCTCTCTCTCTCTCACACACACACACACACACACACACATATAGATCGTAATTTGGGTCGATTTGATTTCACGATGGTTGGTTTATTTCACGATGTCCTCTCTCTCTCACACACACACACACAAAATCGTGATGGTTGGTTTATTTCACGATGTCCTATCAGATGCTCTCTCTCTCTCTCTCGTGATGGTTAGTTTATTTTGATTCAAAATATCCTTTACTTTCTCTGTATCTACAAATTGATTAGTAGGGTTCCTTGTTTTATTTCATTATTCCTCCATCATTTTCATCAAATATTTGATTATCTAAAAAACCGTTTTATTGTTCTCACTTTGCATTTTTAAGAATTGATTCACTTGTTGCTCTATATTGGTCCTCAGTGATGTGTTCTTCGGAACAAGGCACATGTTTGTCTCCTTTTTTTTTTCAAGGTGGTTTTGGTTGACCACCCTTATTAGATGTAAGTTGTAACAATGTAGTGAAAGATTTTCAATAGTTTCACCACAAATTCACCATTTGTTTTATTAGGCTCACTTTTAATTTTAACTAAAAACAATAAGGCACAAGTTTGTCTTCTATTTGGTATGTATATGTAGTAGTCATTTAATAAAATTCATTTACGTTGAATTTTCTTTTTTTTTTTCAATTTTTCATCTAAACTTATTGTTGATAACAAAAAAAAAATTGCTTTTTTAGTAAAAATATGAAAGAGAAAATATTTAACAAAGTTTTTTAAAAAAATCAAAGTTTTTCCAAAAGGTTAGCTTATTTTTATTTAAAATTATCTTTCAAATTTTTGATAAAAAAATTATTTTTTAGGTGCATTAGAATCAACTAAAAACGTAAAAAAAGTGGGATTGATTTTTTTTTTTTGTGGTGATAACGAAAGAATTTCCAGGAAATTGGCTTTTTAAGCATCTACTTGAGCTTACTATCCTTTTGTTGCCTTTTGTCCATAGTGCTCTACGTACACAAATAAGTTAAAATAAACAAATAAATTAGGATTTTTACTTATTTTTATTTTAGCAAAAAAAAAAAATTCCTAGTGTTACGGGTGAATTGATTGAAAATTTGAGTATGTTGTGTATTGAATTTCTTAGATAGTAATTGAATTGGTATTTCAGTAGATTTTTTTTTACTTACTTTTGATTTTAGCCAAAAAAAATCCTGTTGTGTTACGGGTGAATTGATTGAAAATTTGAGTATGTTGTGTATTGAATTTCTTATATAGTAATTGAATTGGTATTTCATTATGTTATTCCTCTGAATAATTTTTTTTGCTCTTCATTGAGCTCTAAGTTGATTTTGGTTTGGGTCCAAATAATTTAGATTGGTGTCAGATTATGTGGGTATTTTTTGACATGTGTTTTTCAAAATTTTAGAGTAATTATTATAATGCACGACTAATCTAAAAAAAAAATTGTTAGGAGTGCATTTAGGCACGCGTTCTTAGTATAGAAAGATGTAAGTTATTACTAATAATTTGAGATTAAGCATTTTGAGTTATATTGTTAGGCTTCTTATTCAAGTTATTAAGTTAGTAGTTTACTTGGGTTATACAAATAGTATCAGAGTTAGCCCAATAATTTGAATAAAGAGTCTAACAACGAGGTTTAAAATGCTTAACTCTAAATTATTAGTAGTATTACACTTGCTTTATGGTATCTCTGATTTATTTTCTCTCTTCTATCGATGTGGAATGGGTATCACAATATGATAAAAACTTAATTTGATATATTTAGAAACAAGTGAGTTACTACTAATAACTTGAATTTAAATATTTTGAACCGCATTATTAGGATCTTTATTCAAAGTACTGTACCAGTAGTGCACTTGAATTGTTATAAATGGTATCAAAGTCAACTCTTGTCCCATGAAGGTCTCCATAGTGGTATGGATAGAGGAGTAGAAGCTCTGGAGAGGGGTAGATGCTCCGAGATTGTATACCATGTTGACACTAATGGATTGCTTTATATCTGCCAATAAACTGTCACCCACAATGCCAACCAAGGGATGAACCTAAGCCACACGCCGAGGACATTGCATTTTTGAGTGGAGGCTATTATGATATCTCATTTCATGTTGGTGGGAAAGAGAAACTTAGTCTGATATAGATACAAATAATTGAGTTACTACTAATAATTTGAGCTTAAGTATTTTGAACTGCGTTGTTAAGCTCTTTATTCAAGTTATTGGGCTAGTAGTTTATTTGGATCGTTACAAATTTGGGAACGTGCATTCCAAAACATAGATAGCTAGGGAATGGGGTTTTCTAGTAACACGGCATGCCTTTACGGTGCAACAACTTGATCCGGATGCTAAAGAGATGAAAAAAGTCAAGGAGGACATGGGTTTAGGTGTTAAGAAATGGAATGATTGACTCAGACTTAATGGTGGACATGGCTTTTCAATAGCCAACCAGAGGAAATGAAATATACCTAGCCGACTTCTAGTTGTTGAGACAAGGGTTTGTTGAGTTGCATCTAGTTTTTTTTTTTTTTTGTTTATTTTAAAAATTCAGTTCCCTTTATTTAACTATTTTTGTATGTCTAATAAATTTTTGTGGGATTTATGATCTAGGTGCTTGTAACGTAGGTTAAAGAAAATTATGTTTGTTACTTGTGTTTTATTTGAAAATAGTGTAGGTAATGTAGGTGCATGTGATGCCTCAGGGTCTACAAATATGAGGTCTAACCTTTGATGCTTATCAGACTCAAATATGCTTGCAGAATCTTTTGTATGTGTAACTTAACAGCCGTGTATACAACATAAGTAAATTTTAATAATTTGGTGACTACATCTTGATTCGGACTACCACCTTCGAAGAATTATTGGAACTGTACTGCAAGGCATTGGTTTAGGCATCGAGAACCACCAATAGTTCTATTTAACAGGAAATATAACTTGAAAATGGTTGCTAAACTCTCAAACATTTCATAAATATTGAAGAACAACATTAAGTTTAAAAATTCTCAGAAGTTTAACTGTCTCAGATTATAACCTTATCCATCAAGTGAACCACTGAAACATAATGGTGGCTGCTCGTCACTTATTAGCTTTGTATCAAGGCCTTGTTCTTTAGGCATTAGTATACTAGTTATAATTTGAGTTTATAGGTTTGAATAACTATGGATGCTGAATGTTCATTCTGCAATGAATTAGTTTGACATTCTTCAATTTTATCTGCTCATGCAGTCAAGTGGGAAGTCTATAATTGGTCGTGAGATTCCACAGCAACGAATTCTCGCGTGCATAGATCAAGTATGTTGGTGTCTCCAAGCCACTATAGAATTACTAGTTCCACTTCCTGATGCTTCTGGAGATATCCTTGATTTCACTACTACTCAAGCAGAATTGCTACTTCATCTTGTTAGATATACACACAAAAGTATGTCGCTACCTGCTTGTGTACTTGTCTTGAAAACTTCTGGTTCTGCCCTCAAAGTGTTGAATGACTTCAGGCCTTTGGTTTCTGGTGCTAAAGATACAATGAAGCTTTTACTTATGTTGCTTCTATTGTCAGTCGAGTCAAGTTGCAAAAGCTCACAATCAGGTGGGGCAGTGGAGATGGATTGTGTTGAATCCTTTGCTGAGGCATCTAATGTGAGTTTGGGGCTACTACCCATTCTCTGCCACTACATTGTACCTGCTGACCATTGTACTCTTTCCCTGACTGCTATTGACTTGATACTGAGAGGTTTCTTGACACCTGACACATGGTTCCCCATCATACTGAAACATCTCCAGTTGCAGAAACTTGTTCTAAAACTGCAAGATAAAAATGTGCTAGACTCCATTCCCATAATATTGAAGTTTTTTTTGACACTTGCACGTGTAAGAGATGGTGCTGAGATGCTTTTCAATGCCTGTTTTCTCCCATCTCTAAGAGTGTTGTTTGCTGACCTGCCTGAAGATGACTCCTCAGCAATTGAAAGTGAGAGTAGCCTCTTCAACTCATCTGAAAAAATTGAAAAGCCTCGGGACTTCTGGGGACTTGGCTTGGCAGTAGTCACTGCGATGATTCACTCTTTGGGAGAGAGTTCGTGCTGTGCTGATATTGTTGACTATGTGATGGCTTACTTTTTATCAGATAAAGCTTATCTAATTTCTTACTATCTTGATGCACCAGAGGTTCCATCCCATGATCGTGACAATAAAAGGGCTCGATCTCAGAAAACACTAACTTCTCCAAGTGCTCTTAAAGAAACGGAACATACACTTATGCTAATGTGTGCACTAGTGAAACATTGGAATTTGTGGAGGAAGGCCATGAAGGAAATGGATTCACACTTGAGGGAAAAAAGTATCCATTTATTGGCCTTCATTAGCAGGGGTATTCAACCCATTGGAGAATATCCAGGTAGAGCTGCACCTCTCTTGTGTCACCCTATCCTCCCAGAGGAGTTTAAGTGGTATAAGAAACCATCATTGGTTAACAGCAGAAGTGGCTGGTTTGCTCTGTCTTCTCTTGGTTGTCGGTTAAAACCTGCTTATTCTGCTGTATCATGTAAATCTAGTGCTCTTGTAGTCAAAGACCAAGGAACTGAAATTACCTATCCAGATTCACAAACATATTTCTCAGACACCATTGCAATACAGATATATCGTATTGCATTTCTTCTCTTGAAATTTCTTTGTCTACAAGCTGAGGGTGCAGTTCGAAGGGCAGAGGAGGTGGGGTTTGTTGATCTTGCTCACTTTCCTGAGCTTCCAGTGCCTGAGATCTTACATGGCTTGCAGGTAAATCGTCAAGTTACTCTCTTGCTTTTATTATGAAATACTCCGGAAATTATGTGATGTTGGATAAAGGGTAGTAATTTACACATTCTCTTGTGACTCTAAATGACCCAGATGTGAAACTTTCCTCTACTCCCACATTCATATAAAATAAGTAGATGACTTTCGGTTGACAATATTGGACGAACCTTTCATTCCCTTTTAGTTCAAATTAAATCCATGTTTTCAAAAACTTTAATCTAAGAGCTTTACTCCATGTTTGCATGTGTTGCTATGTCGGACACTGACACTGACACTTTTTGAACACTCTTAAAAGCGTGTCCGACATTATAATTAACATAAAGTGATAATAAATTATATTTGAATAGATTATTCATAAATTTTAAAGATAATAAGCATATAAGAATACAATTTTTTGACGAGTCTCTTGTGTGTTATGTCTTGCATTTTTTAAAAATATTGATGTGTCGGCGTGTCAGTGGTGTATACGTGTCGTGTTGTGTCGTGTATCTGTATCTATGCTATATAGGCCTGAATTCACCTCTTGTTCTTGGAGTGCAGCATCAAGGAATTGCAATTGTCACTGAATTGTGTGAAGCAAACAAACTGAAGCAGGTATCGGCTCAAATTCAGGGGGTCTGTATCTTACTGCTACAAATAACGGAGATGGCCTTGTATTTGGAATTTTGTGTTTTGCAAATTTGTGGAATAAGACCGGTGTTGGGGCATGTTGAAGATTTTTCTAAAGCAATAAAATCATTGATGAAAGGTAATTTTCATTATTCTATCATTCTAGCAGCCGTGCAGAACACGGTTTCCCATATTTAGACTTTTTGATTATCCCTAACTATATTGTTTCTCGATTACTTTCAGCAACGGAAGGGCATGCCTTTTTGAAACAGTCAGTGAAGTCCTTAAAATACATAATATCGTTAATATATCCGGGATTATTGCAAACTGAAGACTTCTTGTGAGATATATCTATTAGACAATTGAATTATGTAGCCTCAGAAGAAAATGTAAAATTAGTGTGAAGGTTTAGATTTTTATTCAGGCTGCGACGTGTTCTCTTGGCCATTCGTAGATGTGATCTTGAAATGACTCCTTTTCGTCAAACTCAATATCAATTTTGTGGTGTTTAATGTATCGGTTGTGTGACAAGCCGTTGAAGGATTTTTCTCTCTTGAGATATTGTTGATTTTTGTTTGTCTTTGAACATGTATACCCTCCTACAGGTTTCAGCTTGCTTGCAATGGATATTGGATGCCATGAAGCAACCAAAACGGGTGATGAGTACAATAGATGGTGTTACCACAATACTCATGGTAATGTTTAGTGAAAGCTAGAGAAATGGTTTGTGTGCCTTTTTGTTGCTGTTTGTTTTGTTTGTCCAGTATCTATGGATTTGATAGATATGTGAGACCGTATGTTTAGGTGGTGTTTGATATTGTTTAAACTAATAGCTTATATATTGTAATTTGTAATTATTTAGTAAAAATTTTGAATTTTAGTTAAAATAGAAAAAAAAATAGTTATAAGTTATAGCAGAAGTTGTAGGTGTTTGAAAAAATATATAGTTTATAACTAAAATTAGTTGTAAAAAATTAAAAATTACAAGTAATAGTTTTGGTAAACATTTCCTAAGTTTTTTAAACTTATTTTTTTGGCCTCTCGGTCCCATGACATTGTCTTAGCTCAAAGTAATTATCTTATTTTGCGGGTATAGAGTGCTATTTTTCTTCTATTAGGAGTTTTTTTGTTGCGTTGTCGTAGTTTTTACTTTTATCGAAATATGTGGGAGTATTTTGTAACAGATTTTTCTTTTCGTTTGGAGTCAAAATAAATTTTAAGAAATTAAATAAAATGTATTATTGAGAAGTTATATTTTGATATTTTTTTCATTTTATTTTATATCGAGAGGCAAACAAACAAACAGTGTTTATGCAAATGAACTAATAGTAAAACGTTAATTAATAGAAAAATGAAATATAATATTTAGGAGAAGAGATAAAATAATAAATATTCTGACTTAATATAAATTATGTTTGTTTAGGATGGATAGTATATAGGATTGGATGAGAGAGGAATTAAGTTTAACCATTGGAGAAAATGAGTTTATATTCATTAGTAAACGACATGTGATATCAGGAGAGAGAGAGAGAGAGAGAGTATTAATATATTTTCTCATTGGAGTGATACAATATTTTCAAGTGATGGTATATTCAGAATTTATAAAAATAAACAAATACAAAATATAAAAAGAAAATAGGAGACAACAATTACCACGAAATGCATGGAGAGTGTCTTTATATTATTTTGTTAAAAATATTTTAATAGTAATACATTTTCTTATAAATATTATTGCATTTTGTAATAATATTATTATATTATTACACAGTCTGGTATATCTGAAAGGAAGAAATTAACAATTTTATTTTGATAAATTAAAAATAAAAATAAAAAATTTATTTTTATCTTATTTTATCCTTTGAAGAAAATGTTACGCGTGCGACCACTTTTTAACTTTTTTTTAAATTTTGGTACGCGTTGCATCTTGTCTCTACTGAATTTGTCTAACGGCTAGAGTACGCATAAATCAACGCATATACCACGTGATCCAATCGTAAGTAACCCTAAAACTAACCACGGTTAAATAATAACCAACCCTGGTCACTTCTCTCCCTTTTCCTTTCCATTTCCATATCTTGTCTTCCCTTATTCCGACACGCGTCCAATTTCAACGGCCAGGATCATCCTTCCGTGGATAATCACGGCTTCGAACCACCTATATAAACATATCTTCATCGCTTGAACCCTAAGCAGCGCAGTACACGAGGTGACTCAGTGAGTGAGAGAGAGATAGAGAAATGGCAAACCCTAAGGTCTTCTTCGATATGGCGATCGGCAATTCCCCGGCCGGCCGGATCGTGATGGAGCTTTACGCCGACACCACCCCCCGCACCGCTGAGAATTTCCGTGCTCTCTGCACGGGAGAGAAGGGCAACGGCAAGAGCGGCAAGCCCTTGCACTACAAGAGCTCAACCTTCCACCGGGTCATCCCGGGCTTCATGTGCCAAGGCGGCGATTTCACCAACCACAACGGCACCGGCGGCGAGTCCATTTACGGTGCGAAGTTCGCCGACGAGAACTTCATTAAGAAGCACACCGCTCCCGGAGTGCTCTCCATGGCGAACGCCGGCCCGGGGACCAACGGATCTCAGTTCTTCATCTGCACCGCCAAGACCGAGTGGCTCGATGGCAAGCACGTTGTGTTCGGGCAAATTGTGGAGGGGATGGACGTGGTGAAGGCGATCGAGAAAGTTGGATCGAGCTCCGGAAGGACCTCGAAGACCGTGACTATCGCTGATTGCGGTCAGCTCTCTTAGAACTGCCCCTCAATTTGTGATATGCTCGGATCTATTCGATGAGCTTCTATCTACCTAATCTAGGCTTGGATTTTTATTAAGTCTGTTACCATGATATGGATCTTATCTAGGGTTTCTGGCTTTGGAACTTTTGTTTCGGAGTTGAATGTGGGTCACTTTTGTTCGGGATTGTGGTTCAATGGAAGACTTTTGTGTCCATTAAAATAAGATAGTTTCATATTTACTCAGATCGTCGATGTTATTTATCCATTATAGATATCTGTTGACTTTTGTTAATCGGATCTTTTCTCAACCTTGAATTTTCGCCGCGACCTTTGCAAATACGTTGTTTTCTTATTCATTCTACTTGGGGATGGTTGCGGATCGGTCAGAAATGGCAGCGTTATTGTGTTGACTCGATGGATCTCCGTCGGTTTTGATTTTGTAGATTTTTTTTTTCTTTAGGCAATGAATTTTTTTTAATTATTTAATTAATATATTATATTTTTTTAGACTGTTTGCAGTGATTCATCAGGAAAGTAAAAATTTTAATTAAAATATTAAAAAATTTAAAAATATAAAAATAAGAAAAAATAAGTTAATAATAAGTTAAATTTTATATTGTTTAAATTAAAATAAATAAAAATAGGGGTTTTAACCAAAGGTTAACAAAATAAATTTGGGTAAATTATATTTACATATTTGTATTTTAAAGTTATATCACTATTATGTATTTTATTTTTTAAAATATTATTGAATTTTTTTATTTTTTTAAAATTATAACATTTAAGTTTAAATTAATTTTTTGTTAAACGAAAAATATTGTTTTAACGGTATTTTTTCTGTTGAAATAGTGTTTTCATTATTATTTTTTTTATCTTTTTAATTATAAAATTTTATTTAAAAATTTATAATTAAAAAATAAAAAATTATTAAATATAAAAATAAGTAAATAAAAACATAAAATTTAATTTAGTAATTTATTTTTTTTATTTTTTTATTTTTATTTTTAATAAAAAAATAAATTATTATATTTTTAAAATTTATTTAATTAAAATAATTTAAAATTTTTTTAATTTTATTGACTAACATATCATCTGAAATAATTTTTTATTATCTTTTATTTGTGTGCGGTTCTTTTGATTTTTTTTGAATATTTTAAAATTTTTTATTATAGATTTTTTTATTTT